>SNQJ01S0000960.1:30329-68194 GCA_010110895.2 Picea sitchensis
AGTTTCCTTAGTTTAGATTACTTAGCTCAGATCAATTCTCTCTTTGGTTTTCTTAGGAGACCTTAGAGCGGCCAACGGAGCCGTTAAACTCGTCAGGGTGGTCCATTCCAAATGTCTTGGGTTATTTAGACAACCCCAGACCGGTTCCACTCTCCCAGTTGACAGATGGACTGTTTCTCCCGTCAACAAAACCTTAAGTAAATACAAGCGTAACTAGAGACAAACCATATCTCTGTTCTTCCCTGGAATCGCTACTCGGTCACTGTAGAGCCTATCCTGTGTGTTGTTTATTTTATTCTGTAGCTTTAGAACCTTAATTTCTTGAAGGTGTTTTCAGAAGCAGCGACAACTCTGTATCTTGTATCTACCAATTCAAATTACTACCCACATTTTGTAATGGAATGGAACCAGACATTGAGTAGCTTTTATGATATGTAATTGATTAGTGATTGACTAAATTTTGTGCTAGTAAAATTAGTTTTGAACAATTGTGATTGCACTATGATCATGCATATTATTGTTAATTCTAATTTTTGAGTCTAGATTTGAAGAGGATATGGGAATAGATACCTCAATGTTCCTCAGAACAGTCGACAATCCTGAGACCTTTAATGGTCAAGATGAATCGGATGAATCCTAGACTTGAGTGTTGATTATGTGTCTTGGAGGTTCTAACCTTGTAGGTAGGTTTGGCTGGTAGACTTCTGTGTTATCTTTATGTGATGAAAATATTCAATTAGTTATAGTGATTATGAATTTGATTATTTTCGTGTTGGGATGCAAATAAGAATAGAATGTGTATTATTGAAGTATGCTAATGATATGTAACACTTTTTATAATGATGTTTCAATAAAAAATAAAATTAGTTTCCACTAATGTACTCACTTACATTGATATTGTAAAAGAGAGATCGTTTCATATGGTATCAGAGTGGGTTCAACCCTGCGACATTGGACCCTTACGCCTTCCACTATGTTAAATAAATGATTAAATATGTATCGCTAATTAATTTTGAAAATTATCCATGCAGTTAATCATGGTTAGAGGACGCAGGGGAAGTAGATGATGTGGAGCTAGAGGAAGAGGTGTGACGCCTCTGATAGTATCCAGGCTAGAGGGATCTAACCCTCAGGGAGATTAGCATACTATTGAGCAAGAGAATGTTGTTGTGGGAGATGTGGTAGGTATGATGAGATCCTTCCAAAGGATGTCATAGGCATTAATCAACTGCCCTGGACCGAGATGAGAGCAAAGTGTTTGTTCCCAATGAGGGTTCACAGACTAGTAGTAGTAGAATACACAGAGAACTCAAGATGGTGAAATTTCCAAGGTTATGTGGTGCACCGGATGGCTTAGTCATTGAGGAATGTTTGTATAACATGGCGATGTGCTTTGGACTTCGCAATTACACCTCCAACATGAAATTCTGCATGGTGGTATTTATTCTCAAGGGGAGTGCTCTGCTATGGTGGAATATGCACCTACCTCAACTAAACATGGTCGTTGAAGATGTTTCATGGGACTTGTTTGAGGAATGGTTCTGGGAGAAGTACTTGTCCGAGGACTTCATTGAGTACCATATTAATGATTTCAATGCCTTATGACAGGGTGGTCATATAGTGTCAGAGTATGAGGTTAGGTTCATGGAACTACTTACTTATTCTCCATATCTGAACATGGAGAATTTAAATGGAAAAAAGTTTGTGTTTGGCCTTAAATTCAACATTTGTGCGAAGGTGAGGATCTGAATTCCTCATAGGTTGAACGATGCAGTTCAAAAGGCCCTTATAGCTGAGGAATAATTGAACAATGGGAGTTAGGACAAGGATTCTTCTATACCAACAGGAAAGACGACATGAGGAGCGCAACAACATTAGACACCATCTAGACAGACTTCTAGGCAACAAGATATGCCCATAGGACCTATCTACTCCACACTGTGATGAAAAAATCCTCAACAAAGAACTCTTTATAGAGGACAATAGCAGCAATAGTAGTGTTGTCTGCAACAACACCAACATTTTAGGAATGTTTATCAAAACATACCACGATCACAGACTACTAGGCCAACAACTTCTACTTCGGTGACTAAGAGCAGTGGACCGATGACTAGATGTTGAACATGTGGAGAGCCACATTACCCGCGATATTGTCTGATTGAGAAGGCTAAGGAGGATGGATCATTGGGACAAACTATTGTTGGATATTTGGGAAAGGCTCATAGGATACATACAATGGTGAACAACCACCACGATGAGCATCATTCCACTATGCTCGAGACGTCAAGTATAATCATCGACCAAACTTTTAGTATTTTGATAGATCAAAGTGCTACAAGGAGATTTATCTCTAGTATAGTTCTAAAGAGAATTAAGGTAAAGGAAGTCGAACAAGACGAGTTTAGATACATAGAAATGGAATCAGGTGAAAAATAGAAAGTTGGAGGAAAGTTTACATATTGTAGCACTAAATTAGGATATTTTGTAATGAAGGTGGATCTTTATGTCACGATATTAGGATCTTATGACATAGTGATTGGTATGGAATGTATAGAATCACATGAACAATACTTAACTGTAAGACAAAATGGTTAAGTTTGACAGATGATTTGGAACAGAATAAAGTGATTGTAGGAAGAAACCATGGCGTGTCTCTGAGGTTTATTTCTTCCCTACAGTTGCAGAAGAGTATGCGCAAAGGATGCAAGATTTATTCAATATTAGTGCTAAACAAAAAGGGAGAGGAAGAAGGATTATAAAACATTCATGTAGTATAATAATTTGTGGATGTGTTTCCAAAAGAGTTTTGAGGTTTACTACTTGAAAGAGAGTTTGAGTTTATAATAGACTTGAAACCTAGAACTGAATCGATAAACCAAATGCCTTACCGAATCTCAGCGTCTGAATTACAAGAATTGAAAATGGAATTGAATGAATTGATGGGATTGTGACTTATATGTCCAAGTATATCGTCGTGGGGTGTGCCATGGTAGACTTGGACTTATATGTCCAAGTCTATAGATCCAAGTGTTACAAGGAGTTTTATCTCTAGTATAGTGCTAAAGAGAATGAATGTAAAGGAAGATATGCAGGATGAGTTCAGATACGTAGAAATGATATCAGGTGCAAAATATACCAGGATCACAGACTAATAGGCCAACAACTTCTACTTCGGTGACCAGGAGCACTAGACCAAAGACTGGATTTTGAACATGTGGAGAGCCACATTACCCATGATATTGTCTGATTGAGAAGCCCGAGGAGGCTGGATCATCGGGACAAAATACTGTTGGAGATTTGGGCAAGGCCCATAGGATACATGTAGCGGTGAAAAACCACCAGGTTGAGCATCATTCCGCTTTTCTCGAGACCTCAAGTACAATCATCAACCAAACTTTTAGTTTTTTGATAGATCCAAGTGCTACAAGGAGATTTATCTCTAGTATAGTGATAAAGAAAATTAAGGTAAAGGAAGTCGAGCAAGACGAGTTCAGATATGTAGAAATGGCATTGGGTGCAAAATAGAAAGTTGGAGGAAAGGTTACAGACTGTAGCATTAACTTAGGATATTTTGTAATGAAGGTGGATCTTTATGTCATGATCTTAGGATTTTATGACATAGTGATTGGTATGGACTGGATAAAATCGCATGAACGATACTTAACTGTAAGACAAAATGGTTAAGTTTGATAGATGACTTGGAACATAATAGAGTGATTGTAGGAAGAAACCATGGGGTGTCTTTGAGGTTTATTTCTTCCCTAGAGTTGCAGAAGAGTATGCCCAAAGGATGAAAGATTTATTCAATATTAGCACTAAACGAAAAGGGCGAGGAAGAAGGATTATAAAACCTTCATGTAGTACAATAATTTGTGGATATATTTCCAAAATATTTTCCAGGTTTACTACCTGAAAGAGAATTTGAGTTTATAAAATACTTGAAACCTAGAACTGAACTGATAGAGAAAATGCCTTACCAGATCTCAACATCTAATATACAAGTGTTGAAAATGGAATTGAAGGAATTGATGGGATTGTGACTTATATGTCCAAGTCTATCATCATGGGGTGTGCCAATGATTTTTTTTATAAAGAAGGATGGGTCATGGAGGCTTTATATTGACTATCATCAATTGAACAAAGAAACGATCAAGAACCAACATCCATTGTCAAGGATAGATGATTTTTTTTATTAGATGAAAGGAGCAACGATATTTTCAAAGATTGACTTTAGATCTGGATATCATCAACTACGGATTAAAAAATAATGTATCCCTAAACCACATTTATGACAAGATTCAGACACTATGATTTTGTTTTTTTACTCTTTGGACTGACGAATGGTTTGGGAATATTCATGAGTTTGATGAATGGGATGTTCAGTGAATAATTGGATAAGTTTTTTCAAGTATTTATTGATGACATATTTATTTATTCTTGGATGAAATAAGATCATGAAAAACACTTGATATTGGTTCTACAGTGTATAAGGGAAAAAAAATTGTATGGGAAGCTATCGAAATGTTCTTTTTACTAGTCAAAGCTTCATTACTTGGGACATATCATATCTAGTGAAGGTATTGTTGTGGATCCAGCGAAAGTATAGGCCATTATGGAATGGCTATCACTGAAAAACGTACAAGAAGTACATAGATTTATGGTTTTAAAAGGATGTTACCGATAGTTCATCGATGTTTTTTAGAAGATAGAAAATCTGATCATGGAATTGCTAAAGAAAAAAAAGAAGTTTGTTTGGACAAAGAAATGTGCGAAAGAATTTCAAAATCTTAAAGAGTTTTTGTTGCCAACACCAATACTCAAATTCCTCGTCATGGAAAAGGAATTATTGGTATGCATGGACACATCCAATGAAGGATTAGGTGGAGTTTTGATGTAGGACAGTTGAGTGATTGCTTACATTTCAAGGAAATTGAGAAAGTACGAGGAAAATTATGCAACACATGACTTGGAGTTATTGGCAATTCTATATGCCTTGAGAGTGTGGAGAAATTATCTGATTGGATGAAAATTTGAATTAAAGACATATCATTGTGGATTGCAACATATATTTATGCAGAGTGACTTGAACGTGTGACAGAGGAATTGGTCAGAATTACTTAGCGAATATGGATTTGAGATTAATTACATTAAAGGAAATGGTGAATAGAGTAGTAGATACGTTGAGTCGCAGACCACGCATATTCTCATTAATACCTCTTAAGATGAATATTTGACAGAAGATCCTAAATTTACATATAGACTACGACTGGTACAAAAAGGTTAAGGATAATATTGGACAAAATACCATGATGGTACCAAAGTTTGAAGGATATTCTTTAGACAACGATGGATTGTTGAGATATAACAACATAATTTGCGTACATCCTAATGATGAATTAAGAAGTTTGATTCTAAGAGAAGATCATCAAGAAGTATACATCGCTCATTTGAGAGTCACGAAGATTAAGGAATAGCTTAAGCCTTTATTGTTCTGGAAAGGAATGAAAGAGGACATAGCTATTTACGTGGTGAGATGTCTAGAATGTCAGCAAGTCAAGGATGAGGATAGACATCCAAAAATATTGTTACATCCACATGATATTCGTGAATTGAAATGGGAGGTCATTTTGATGGATTTTATTGTTGGATTTCCACTCACGACAAGAATATACGATTCGATTTTTTTGGTAGTTGACACTCTGACAAAGAGTGCACACTTTATTCTAGTCTGTATGACATATCAGGTGCCAGACATAGCTAGAGGTTTTTTCAATGATATTGTGAGATTACATGGTATACCAAGAAGGATCATATCTGATAGAGGTGTTGATGAATGCAGCTATAGGAGACATCTCCAACTTACAAACGTATGAGATATGGAATATGGCATCTATGTGAAGTCTTACTCTCAAATTACAAACCTGAGAGAAAGATCCTAACATGGTTCATGGTTCCAGCCTGGGATAGGGGATAGGAATGTATATGGCCCCCTCCATGACGTGAGAGAGAAGAACTCCAGATGATTATCCGATGTAAGAGAGATCTATTGAGTTAGGGAAATCCCAAAAAGTATTGGACACATCATCATGAGAATAAGAATGAAGATGATGTGATGGCCTCCTCTGAATAGCAGTAGGGTTGATGTGAAGACTCCAGATGATCCTCATGTCGGTGCCAGTGGGAAAGTAGATCTATAGAGAAGACATGAATATGGATGAGCATAAGTGCACGTGTGAGGACCTACCTCATTTGTGTAATTCAATGACTCAGGTCTATGGCATCCCTATGGATGTGGCCCCTAGTGGATGATAACTAATGGGTGTATCAAATCATTTTCTATATACTGTTAAAGAGTTAGACCTACTGGTAACACTAGTTATTATGTAAAGGGTACAGGTCGGCCCTATGTTAATATAATTAATATAAATAATATAATTAATAATGAAAATATTAATTATAATAATAAAGTGTGTTTGACTTAGAGAAGTTGGCCATGTTGTGCCAATAAGACACCCTTGCTAAATCAATCAGAGTCTAATATAAGTAGGAGATGATTCTCCATTGTAGAATCACATCCTCAACACATGTTTTGGTAATTTCAGCAAGTACTTCTCTTTGTCAAGGGTGTGCACCTCTCTTGGGCACCAGTGTTTGTAGGGCTTAAGCACCCTCTTGTGTGCTAATTCATTTGGTGGTGAAAGGTCTTTCTCTTGAAGAATATAGCAAAGGATTTGGATGGGTTTTTTTCCCTTGTTCGAGAAGGGTTTCCCAAGATATATCTTGTGTACTTGTGCATGGCATTTCTTCTTCTTTTCTTGGTTGCTGCAACATTTATGGTTATGGTTATTTGATAAAATGGAATGAAATTCATGATTAACCTAATGCTATGAAAACTTAACATGGTATCAAAGAACAGGTCGTGAAAGAACCCATTGCACAAGCAAGTCTCACAAGCATTCTTCACAAGTAAAAGGAAAAACGTCATTGTTGTCGTACATGAAAATTAGGGATTTTTATTGAAGAAGATTTTCAGCGTCAAAACTATTTAGAAAAGTGCACCCTAACCCAGGGAAATCTTTGGCACCTTCAACGCAAATTTTCAGTGGGTAGATCTCCCGAAAAGTGAAACCCTAGTTTTCACAAAGTACGAGAAGTACCACAAAACTAGAAGTACCAGAGTACTAGAAGTACTAGAAAACCAGAACTACCCGAAAACTAGAAGCACGAGTCCATAAATCCATTGGTCAAGTTTGAGGGGGTAAAATTTGGATTTTCAGAAATCTGACTGCACCATCTTACTCGCCTCAGCTCAATGCATCTATATCCTGGATCATAATTTCAAAATTTGAAGCTTGAAAAATTAGGGTTTCCTCATAAAACTCTAAGTTGAACTATCAATTGCAGTTGCAATATCAGTTGAAGTATTAGTAGTTGTACCAGTTGCAATCACCCTTGAAGTATTTTAAGAAGTTGGTAAATATTATCGTTGATACCAGATGGTGCCACTACCTACAAATTCTCTCAGAGGTATGTACTCACATATGTTTAAATTGTTAATCTTGAAAAGGTATTTGCAGGAGAAGGGATCTCGTGTCATAGATCTAGAAGGATCTCAATATCCAACACATTCAGAAGAATAATGTAACCCAGGTTTGATTATTCTGACATGCATCTATTTGTTATGACATTTATTTGATCTAGGTTGTATGTTGAAGCTATGACCATCATACTAACGTTTGGTGAAAATTGAAGTCAAGATATTAGATGGATTAAAGTTGAGATCATAGAGTTTGTTCTCTAACCCAACCTTCTTTCAAGATATAATATTGTCCTAGTACAAAAGACTAGTTGAATAATGCACTTGGTATCTTGAGTGAAGGAGACTTGGAAGAAAAGAAACACACTGGAAGTGAAGACTCCAGGTTGGATTGTTGTAATTGTCATTCCTCTAACTTATATTATTAAAGTTTGCTACATTACAAATACGTGTTGTAGTTGTGATAACAATCCTTAAAAAAAAATTGATTCTAGAGATGTACTCATTCTTCTTCTTTAGGATATATTCTTGTTTTGGTTCCTCTTGTTTTCTTGTTCCAGACAGGTCAAGAAAAAAGGAAGATGCTTATCCTTAAGAGGGAGTCAAAACTATTTGAGAAAGAGGAAGAATAGAACCATCCTTGAGACAATGAATGCAATAATGCATCATCATAATATTTCTATGATTTCATGGGAAGAAGCATGCATGACACAGTGTATGTTTAGAAAAGGAGTCTTCACCATAATAGAAGCCTTCACCAAAGTGAAGCTTGAGATTCAACAGTTCAGGTTATTTGGGTGCCCAATGTATCTTCATGTACCCAAAGAGAAGAATTACAAGATAGATCCTTTATAAATAAAGGATACAGTGAATCTTCAAAGACATTCCAGATCGACATCCCTAGTCATAGACAAATTGAGACAATTAGAAATGTTGTCCTTGTAGAAGAGATAATCTTTCAAAGATCTAGAGAATATCAGATGGTGATTGATATTAAGACTATACCTTCTCCCCCTCCAACAGTTCAGAGGGAGAAAGACATTATTCCAGTTCCTCCAGTTGATATGTTCAAAGATATTTTAGTAGGGCATAAAATGTCTACCTAAACTGAATCTACTAGAGGCAGAGAAAGATACAAGATTCTCAAGGCACATTCCGAGAAAGAAAAGAGAGATTTTTTGAGCTATCCTTCAGTCATGAGCCACTTCATCGAATCTGAGACTCCTTGTCTTAGATAAGAAACAAGAGAACCCATATGGAAACATGCCATAACAAAAAAATATCAATACATCTTAAAGAATGATGCATAATATATTATTCAGGGACCAAAAAGGGAAGTTTGTGGTAATTTCCAAGTAGACCTATAAGATCAAGGATGCAACTGATGGAAGTATCGAGAAATAAAAAATGATATTTATAGCCAGAGGTTTCTCATAAACATAGGGAGTTTTCTATGATGAGACACTTGACCCAATGAACCCAATACACTTCCATACGTACTACCATCCATGAGTTGGAAACTATAGCAGATAGATAGATTCTTGATGAGTTTCAGGAAGAGTATTGTTGATCAAAACCTATACAGTGTTGATGACGAGAACCTGATCCTGATGACTTATTCAGAAAGCTTTGTTGTTGGATACAAGTAATCCTTGACTTCTGAAATTGACATGAATAATCTGAGTATGATACATTACTTCTTGGGACAAGAAGTATGGTAGAGGACCGATGAAATGTTTCCTGCTTCAAGGAAAATATACAGAAAGAATATTAAAGAAGTATGACATAATTCAAATCTACCATGATGAATTTAACGAAGAATATTCATGTTGACTCAATATGATACCAATCTAGAGTTGATTGGATCACTGATGTATTCGGTCAAACACCGGACTTGATTCATGTTGATTCATATTAACTAGAAATTATAGTGGACCAAAAGAGCACTTCCTACTGACGTTCTACCTTGAAATCTTCCATGATTTCCTAGTGCAGCAGGAAACATAACTCTGTAGCCTTAAGTGCACTCAAGACAAAGTATATGTATATATATAGCAGTGAGTCTGTGAAGAAATGTGGTTTCACAAACTTTCGACAGATTTACTTGACCATGAGATGGATCCTATGATGATAACTAAGAACCATGTGTAAAACTCCTTGAGATTCCAGTGTTTCCTGATGGTTCAAAAACACGATGAGATGAAATACCATCATATCAGAGATATGATACAGAAGAAAGATTGTATACTTGTAGTACCTTCCTACACCTGAGCATACTGCAAACATTTACTTGGTGAAGAAATCCTTCCGAGTTAAGAGGGAGTATGGATGACATTAGCCAAAAACCAAACTTAGACTACATCGGTACGAGACTTGGCTAGATGGATAATTCCTCCCTAGCTGAGAGGGAGTGTTGATGAATGCAGATATATGATACATCCTCCAGCCTACAAACCTATGAGATGTAGAATATAACATCTATGTGAAGTATTACTCTCATCTTACAAACCTAAGAGAAAGCCCCTAATAAAGGGTTAGAGGTTCCAGCCTGGGACATGGGCTAGGAATGTATATGGCCTCCCCCATGACTTGAGAGAGAAGAAATCCAGATGATTATCTGATGTAAGAATGATCTGTTGAGTTAGGGAAATCCTGAAAATCAGTGGGCACATCATCATGAGAATAAGAACGAAGATGATGTGATGTCCTCCTCTGAATAGCAACCAGATTTGATGTGAAGACTCCATATGATGCTCATGTTGGTGTCAATGGGAAAGAAGATCTGTAGAGAATACGTGACTATGGATGAGAATAAGTGCATGTGTGAGGACCTATATCATATGTCTAATGCAGTGACTCGGGTCTATGGAATCCCTATGGATGTGTCCCCTAGTGGATGAGCACTAGTGGGTGTATTATATCCTTTTCTATATATTGTTCAAGAGTTAGACCTACCTGTAACCCTAGTTATTATGTAAAGGGTACAGGTCAGCCCTATGTTAATATAATTAATATAAATATGATAATTAATAATGAAAAAATTAATTATAATAATAAATATAATAATTAAGTTTGTTTGACATAGAAAGGTCGGCCTCGTTGTGCCAATAAGATTCCCTTGCTAAATCAATAAAAGTCTAATATAAGTAGGAGATGATTCTCCATTGTAGAATCACATCATCAACACATGTTTTGGTAATTTCAGCAAGTACTTCTCTTTGGCAAGGGTGCATACCTCTCTTGGGCTCTAGGGTTTCTAGGGCTTAAGCACCATCTTGCGTGCTAAGTCATTTTGGTGGTGAAAGGTCTTTCTCTTGAAGAATATAGAAAAGAATTTGGTTGGGTTTTTCTCCATTATTTGAGAAGGGTTTCCTAGGATATATCTTGTGTACTTGTCAATGGTGCTTCTTCTTGTGATGTTGGTTTTTGCAGCATTTATGGTTATGGTTATTTGATAAAATGAAATGAAATCCATGCTTAACCTAATTCTATGAAAACTTAACAAGAGGATTGATGTTTACAAGACGGTTTTGGAAAATTTTCCAAGAGGCCTTGGGAATGCAATTTAACTTTAGTACAACATATCACCCAAAGATAGACAAACAAACAGAAAGAATGAACCAGGTTTTGGAGGATATGTTGCATATGTATGTAATGGATCAACAAAAATGTTGGGAAGACTTATTTCCATATGTATAGTTTCCATACAATAATAGTTAATATATTACGATTAAGATGGAATCATTTGAGTTTCTTTACGGGAGACCGTGTCGTACTCCATTGAGTTATGATCAACCTGAGGATAGGGTCCTAGTGGGAATGGAAGTGATATAATAAATGGAATATAATATGTAATCAATAAGACATAGGATTAAATAAGTGAATGATCAACAAAAAAGTTATGTTGATGTGCATCACGTTGACCTAGGTTATGAAGTTGGCGATAGAGTTTTCTTGAGGGTAAAACCGCACAAGAGTTCGACCAGTTTGGAAAGGGTGATAAACTCTCTCCTAGGTTTTTGGTACCTTTCAAGTTTGTGTAAAAGAAATGACTAGTGGCTTATCGACTAGCCTTTCTTGATTCTTTGAGGCGTATGCATGATGTATTTCATGTATCTGTTTTACAACATTACATTAATGATCCGTCACATGTTATTGACATGATTTATTTATAGTTGTCACACGAGGGTGATCTCATGGTGGATCTAGTCCACATTCTATACCATCTCATTTGACATCTATGACATCTAATAGTCAATCAGGTCAAGGTACAATGGGACAACTATAGTCCACACTCGGCTACCTAGGAGGACGCACACGAGATGCGTAAAAAATTTATGTACTTGTTTGATAGATTAGGAATTTAGATCTATGCCATATACATTTATTTACTTGCATTTATATACAGTAGAAACTTAGAGACAAAGTTTAAAACAAGAGGGGGTGTATGTAACATCCCCCTCCACTCAACACACTTTTATTCACATATTATTCAAGGGCACTTGTGTGCAAGTGATCTGGTTATGGTATATTATGATTTCATGTCTATTATGGGTTATATTTATGATGATGATGTGTTGTGACTTATTGTTAATTTGATGTATATATATTGGCATATTCTATTGATGATTTGTCCTAAGTGTGGAGGATACATGTGAAAGGTTTTGGATGATGATGGAATCAATGGAATTCCTAGGTCATTGGATTTATTCAGGGAGTGGATTATATTTGTTTAATTATTTGATTTTTTTCACATGTGATGTATGATTTATTTTAGTATGATTTATTTGTATGTATTTTTGACACTATTTTTTCGAGTGCATGCAGGCTTGACGATGCTTGCTAATCCGACCCACATAAGGAGTAAAACGACCATGCACTAAAACCATGCATTGAGGGAGAGGTGTGGCAACATCCCTACCATAGCCAACTATCACTCCCATTGTTTCCTAAACAGTATATTAAAGATTACCTATTTCAAGAGGTCCATGATGTTGTGAAGGAGGACTAGTAAAGTCACTCACAAAAATTTCTAAGGGTCATGCAATAAGGCAAAGTCCTTATTCCTTAGAATCCCTTAGTCTCTCACAAGTTTTACCAAATGGAGTGTTGACTCCAAAGGGTCGGACAAACTTTCAAAACCAGTCAAAGGTGAGTGGCACTCTTGAAGAATGGAGGTACGTATTTAAGGGCACATCGTGTAAATAAAACCTAAGTCAATAAATCTAGGTGGCCTAGAAAACATTGGAATGATTAGACTTTGTAAGAATAAAATATTTAATTAAACAATAATTTATTAAATATAAATCCTAATAAAAGTCTAAGCCTAAGAACAAGACTAGGTCTAAGTCTAAATTTAAATAAAGGACTAAATGATTTATGAAATAAGTTAAAATATTTGAGAATATAATAAAACTCTAGGAAAAAGGGAAATAAAATTTAAAGGTTAAAATAAAATTCACATGTGTGGTCCCTGAGGTGTAGGACAATCAGTGACAGAGTGTGTTGATAAGGCACTTGGTGATATTAAAGTCACTGGTTCGAAACCTATTGGGACAAAAAATCCCTTCATGTTAAGGGTGGGTGTGGCTCAGGCCAGGTGTGATTCCTAGGTGATTTTGATGGCTTAGATTCCCTTCAGTTGCGATTTCTCATCCACAGGCTAGTCCCGTAGGTCACGGACAAACTAGAAAACAAAAAAAAAATGCACATGTGTGCATTAAATTAATAAAATGGATTTTTAAAATAGAATAAATAATAATACGGGAGAATAAAAGTACACATGGAATAGAATCTGGAGTCAATCTACCACTAAATCTAGCTAGAAGAAGACTCCTAATCCAACTTTAACCAAAATATAGTTAGGGGACACTCATTAAATGATAATTTGGGGAACAAAGGGACAACTAAGAGAGAAAATAGGAACACATTGGGGAATGTGAGGGAGATTGTTTTTTTTTAATTAAATAAAAATGGTGATTACTTGTGCAACTTGGGGAGAGGGTGACAAGTGTGTGGGTGAATAATATCAATTAAATTAATTAAAAATATAATTAATTGTGCATAAGTACATGTGTCATTGAGGAGTTTTCTATAAAACAAATGTGGTAGAGGGGAAAAGGGATCACTCATTCTTGGTAATGTTATGTCGCCAAAATTATTATGGACTTTGTTTTACTTGTGAGAGTTGGGATACCAAGCTTGTAGAAAGAGTGAAATCTCTTCCTTGCAAGGAAATCCTTGGAGATATTGTTTCTTGGTTTCATGTGTGTGGTCCCTTTACGGCCTAGGGACCTAAGGGGGGAGAAGAGTACACCTAGCATTGGCTGGGAGGTACTGGAGAAGTTTTGGTTATTAAGAAGTGAGAGAAGGGAAGGAGCATAAACCTTTGAATGACATCATCAACTCTATGTATTCTCTGGTTCCAGTATTTTAATTTTGAAATTGTATTCATAATGTGATTAAATTGTATTAGAATTTTAAAAGACAATGGAAGACTAATTGTATTTTGAATATGACTTGCAAATTTTCCCTTCAGTCATTGAGTAATCTAAATTGAAATTATTTCTCTGTCATTTTATTTCAACCCAAAAAAAATTGAAATAAATGTGTTCATTGTCATCTTACTCTACAACTTGTAATTTTAGAATTAATTATTGGTTGCCATTTTCTTATTCATATCAGAATTGGTATTTTCCATAGATCATTTCCAACTATTTGTAGATATGTTCTTTTGATATATTACTCACGTGAATATTACCTTTCTCTGGAATGTCATTCCTTGTATTCAATGCAAATTAGAATCACATATTGTTTTCAGTTGTCCATTAAAATTTAAGTTCTATTATGGTAAATTTCAAGAATTGTAGAAAGCAAATTTATTGGAACAATCACATTATGGTGAAGCCTGAATCATAGAATATTCATTATTTTTTTTTAGCACGATCCTTCGTATATTTTATAATAATAAAGGAGGTGGAGCGATTTCGACTTGGCTCCTTTGTATTTGAGTTTGATTTCTCATCTTCCTTCACTTCATACCCTTCTTTATTAACCAAGAGAAACTGTAACGACCCCTTTGTTATGACAACATATGGCGATGTACAAATGGGTAAGCATAATGTTTTTCATTAGAAAATTTAAAATCGTCAAAACATAAATTAATAGCAATATAAGCAACACATCATCATAATCAATAACGACACAAGCCAACACATTAACATAAATAATAGTGACACATGATAAACACATAAACATAAATAGCGACGTCGTTCAAATCATCATAGTAAACCGAAGAAAAATATAAATAATGATCAACCATATCATTGAACAAAGAAGGAACTACCCACCCAACCTATCCTGCATTGTTAGGATGTCCAGGAAACATAAGCAACGCTCAAGCCCAGGATTCATCTGATTGATTTTGACCATTTAAGGTCTCAGGGATGGTGCTTGTTCTGAGGAACACGGAGGTTTCTAAATCCCACTAATCCAATCAAGATGAAAATTAACTATATCAATAAATCAATCTTAATCATCAATTATTCATGGTGCAGAACAAAACTCTACTACAAATTACATCAATTTAGAAGATGCATTTACCACCTATGGATTATTCCAATGATAGTCCAACTACGATTTTCATACATCAAATTAATTTCATGGTGCAAGAGTAATCATCAACTTTATTTTCATGGAGCAAGAGTAAGCTAATTACTTTATCAATAATACATCAACATTAATTTCACAATGCACAAGTAATATAATTACTTAATTAATCATACATCAACAATATTTTCAAGGTGCGTGAGTAATATGATTACTTAATTAATCACACATCAACATTATTTTAAGGCCCACGAGTAATCTAATTGCTTAATTAATAATAAATCAACATTAATTTCATGGCGCAATAGTAGTCATCAACTTTAATTTTGTGGAGAAAGAGTAAGCATCAATTTTATTTTCATGGCGCAAGAGTAATCATCAATTTTATTTTCATGGCGCAAGAGTAATCTAGTGACTTAATCAATCATACATCAACAAGGACTTAGAGATGACCTAAAAATCTAGTTTACAATTAAAAGGAAGCACAAATATTATTTAAAGCAATGTATAAGAACTCCAGGCTAATTTAAAAATCCATATTATTTTTAAAGGAAGGACCCCATATTATTTTAACAATACATGTGAGCTTCAAGGTTAATTAAAAATCCATATTATAGTTTTTAAAGGAAGGACCCAATCTTCTTTTTAATAAAACATGAGAACTTCAAGACTACATCAATGTTCTTAAACAAGGATCGATATTTTTTCAGCTCCATCTAAGTGGTATGTAGATCAAGTCCTATCAAATGTAAAGGTAAGGACTCTACACTGGCTTTTAAAGCCATCAAGGAACCCAAGGAAGACCCCACTAAAACAAGCAATGCCTATGCTATCTTTAAAAATACATTAAGAAAAAGGGATATCAATGGAAATCCTTACATAAGGATCAAAAGCTAACTCACAAGTGAAGAAGGACATCAGAAAAAATGAGCGTTAAAATGGATTGACATTAATTTGCTTCTAGGTAAAATCTATAAAGTAAAACGTTGCAGGGAGAGCTCAAATTTATTTGATGGAAGAAAATATTTGAAGGAGATTCGCTATAGGAGAAGCTCATCACACTCGCTGGAAAGTATCTATGAGGTAAATCCACCTCAGGATATAAATTATTAAAATTGTTTGACAGAATACACAAACATTGGGCAAGATCGCTACATCAGAGGTATTTGCAAACTCTGGAATAATACACACATAGATGGGAGAAGTCTCTATGGGAGATGGGTGCACTAGGTGAGCCTAATTTTTGTTTGAGGATTGAGTGAAGAGGAAGGTCGCACATATGCATGCCCAATATTTGTTGATGGAAGAGCAAGGGATGACGCACTAAAAAAAGGGATTTTGTCAAGGAAAAGAGAAAGAAAGGTGCACTAAGCAAATCATATTTTGTCAAGGAAAAGAGTAAATAAAGGCGCACTCAACAAATCGGATTTGTCAAGGAAAAGAGAAAAGAGAGGCATGCTCAGAAAATCATATTTTTTCCAAGGGACTGAGCGATGAGAGGGTGAAAACATTTGGTTTATACATTTTAGAAATACAATTGTTTACAACAACCTAAAAACAAATACTAAAAAACAATTTTGGTCATACTTAATTCATGTATACAATTGCCCAGTAGTGAATTAAAGAGAAATAATCCTCCAGTAGGTCAATGTGGGACCTACATAATTCAATCTACCTTGAAGGTACAGTACATAAGGTGCTTACACGTAGTGTATGGGAAGATCCTTGGAGATTGTGCATTTCATCAATGCTTAAGGTTATGTTTTAAAAAAATTCATACTAAGTTGGCATTGCCATCCCTACAACTAACCAATGCTATATAATGATATTCTTTAAACCATGTTTGAAGGTCGTGATCATTTATAAGAAGACAGGAAAAATAAAATAAAAATAGGAGGAAGCTAATGCAAATCCATTACTCGTTGCAAGACAAGAATATGAACTTCATATCAACACTAAACTTACCAAGGATTCATAACAACTTGACATCAAATTTTCAACCACAGTTCATGGTGATGTCTAAAAAATCATATATAACTTAATATTATTACAATTAAAATCCTCAAGAAGAATACCATAACTAACGACGCCGAAATCGAATATGGTCTTAAGCGGTGGCGCTCCTTCCAATCTACCGCTTGTTAATCATTGAGACTTCATGGATACCTCTCAGCCAACACTAGGAGTACTCTTCTTCCCCCTTAACCCACCCCCCCGAGCCGCAAAGGGGCCACACACAAAAATCCAAAAAAAATACTCTAGATTTGATCTTGGCTTGCAAGGTAGAGCCACCATTGTTTCTCAAGTTCGGTATCCCTACCCTCACAAGTAAACCCAATCAAACAATATGTAGCATAACTTTACCCATCACACGTCTTATCCATTTCTCATCTAGACCATTTGTTTTATAGAATTTTCTCAATGACACATCCCCACTTGCACAATTAATTCTCTGTTTAATTAAATAATTTAGAATTATTTCCCTCTTACACTTGTCACCCTCTCCCCAAGTTGCACAAGTATATATACATATTATAATTTAATTAAAATTCAAATTCCCTCACCCTTCCTAAAATCACTTCTTAATTATCTCCTAGTTCTCTCTTTATTCCCCATATTCCCATTTAATGTCTAACGCCTTACTAAATTTGAGTTGAGTTAAAATGGGGTCTTCTTCTAGTTAGATTGGTGTTAACTAGACTCTAGATACCATTCTATGTGTACACCTATTCTTTTATGTTTTATTCCTTTCTTATCTTAATTTTCGAATTTGATATTTTCTTTCACACATGTGTATTATATTAATTCTTCAAACTTAATTCATTTTTCCTAATTTCTTAAATTGATTTACCTCATTCCCATTTTCATTTAATTTATAATTTAGTTTTAGTCTTCTTAACAACTTAGACTTAGATTTAAATTTTGGAATAGGATTAGAATTTCATTTGAGGATTCACAATTTATAATTTCAATCCTTAAGTAATTAATTAGAGTCGGAAATGCTTGAATATTTTACAAGGGTTTATTATTCACCCAAGTTTTTCTAGGATACCTAGATTCATTGACTCAAGTGTTACTTTTGTGATGTGGATTTCAAGACGCACTCCATCCTCTAAGGGTGTTAGTTTCCCTTGACTATTTTTGGTAGTTATTCAACCCTTGGAGTCAACACTCCGTTTGGGCGAGCTTGTGAGATACTAAGGGCTTCTAAGGAATAATGACCATGCATAATTGTGTGCTCCTTAGAAATATTTGTGAGCGACTTTCTCAATCTTCCTTCACGACATCGTGGACCTCTCGAACTAGGTAATCGTTAACCTACAATTCGAGCCATGGCAGGAGTTCTAATAGGCTATGACAAGGACTCTGCCACACCTCTCCCTCAATATCTGGTCTATGTGCATGACCCCTTTACTCCTATATGAGTCATATTAGCAAGCATTTGTTAGCTTGCATCGATCAATAAAACACTGTCAATGATCCATATATAAAATCACACTATAATTGATCATATGTCCCATATTCATAAATGAAGTACTGAAACCAATATAATCTACTCCCTGACTCAATCTGGAGTCCAAGGTAGTCCATTTATGCCATCAACATCCACAATTTGTTAGTTGTCCTACACACTCATGGAAACTCATCAATAGCATCTATCAATACACATATATAAGATAAAATTAAATCATAACCCATCAATATCATCATAAGAATCCATAAGAGAAACAAATAATCACGTACTTTAACCAAATCACTTGCACGCAAGTGTCCTCAAAGAATAAGTCGATAATATGTGCTCAAAAGAGAGGGATGTTACATACACCCCCTCTTGTTTTAAGATTCTTCTTGAAGTTGTACAGTATAAAAAATGCAATAATAAAAGTTTTTGACAAGATCTATATGTCTAATCTATCAAATAAGTAAGAAAACTGATGATGCATATCATATGCATCCTCCTGTGTAATCGAGTGTGGACTATAACTATCCCACTGGACCTTGACCTGATCCATTGTTTGACGTCGTAGCTGTCAAATGAGATGGTCCAGAATGCCAATTGGCTCCACCATGAGTGCACCCTCATTCGACACCTGCAAAGAACTCAGGTCAATCACATGTGTAGGATCACTAACATAATGTCTCAAAATAGATACATGAAAAACATCGTGCATACGCCTCAAAGAATCAAGCAAGTCTAGTCGATAGGCCATGGATCATTTATTTTCCACAACATCGAAAGGTCTCACAAACCTAGGAGATATTTTAGCACCCTTTCCAAACTTAATCGAAATCTTCTGTTGTTTCACCCGCAAGGAAACGCAGACGTAAAATTCATAATTGAGGTTAATGCAATGCACATCAACATAACGCTTTTGTCAATATTGTGCTTCTTTAATCATGTTTATTATCATTTGAATTTGTTCTTCCATTTCTTGGATCAGTTATAGTCCTACCAGGACCCTATCCTCAAGTTGATCCCATCTCAATGGAGTCTGACATGGTCATCCGTAAAGAAACTCAAATGGTGCCATCTTAATGGTTCTTTGATAAATGTTGTTGTATGAAAACTCTACCAGTGGAAATAACTCTTCCCAATTCTTATGTTGGTCCATTACATACATACACAACATATCTTTCGAATTTGGGTTCATTCTTTATGTCTTCCCGTCAGTCTCAGGGTGATACATTGTACTAAAGTTCAGTTGTGTTCCCAATCCCTGTTGGAAGCTAGTCCAAATCACCTTGTAAACACCAATCCTCTATTGGATATGATCCTTTTTGGAACACCGTGTAATCTCACAATCTTGTTGATAAAAAATATATCTATGTCTAGCGCCTAATATGGCGTACAAACATGAATAAAATGTGAACTCTTCGTCAAAGTGTCAACTACCATGAAAATCGAGTCGTACCTCCTTGCCTTCAACATAATTCCAACAATAAAGTCTCTCTAAATTACCTCCCATTTCGATTATGGAATAACATGTGGTTGTAGTAATCCTATCAGATGTTTGTGCTCATATTTCACTTGTTGACATTCTAGACATATCACCATATAGCCAACTATGTCTACTTTCATACCTTTCTAGAAGAATAAAGGCTTTAGGTCTTCCCTCGACCTAGATGAGCCATGTACACTGCGAGATGTGCTTCAATTAATATCAACATTCTTAATTCGTCATTAGGAAGTACATAAATATTGTTGTTATACCTCATCAATACGTCATTGTCCAATTTATAACCCTCAAACTTTGGTAACATCATGGTGTCTTGTCTGATATTTTTCTTAACCTCTTTATACCAGTCATCATTGATCTGTATAATTAGAATCCTTTCTAGAGGATTCATCCAAAGAGGTATCACCAAAAAATGGGTGGTCTCTGACTCAATGCATTGACCACTCTGTTTACCTTTCCTTTTATGTACATGGTCTCAAAATCGTATTCGTTAAGTAATTCTGAGCAACACTTTGTCGTGCGTTCAAATCACTTTGCGTAAATATGTGTTGCAATCCACAATGATATATTTTTAGTTTGAATTTTTGTCCAATCAGATAGTGTCTCCACACTATCGAGGAATACACAATGGCCAATAACTCCAAATCATCCGTTGCATATTTATCCTCGTGATTTCTTAATTTCCTCGAGATGTAAGTGATCACTCGACAATATTACATCAATATTTCACCTAAACCTTCCTTGGACACGTATGTGCCTACCAAGAATTCATTTTCCATATCGGGGACTTGTAGTATCGATGTTTTCATCAATAACCCTTTGAGCCTTTGAAATGATTCCATGCATTTCTTAGTCCATAAAAAATTCTTGTTTTTCCTTTGCAATTCTGTGATCGGATTTGCTATATTCAAAAATTATTCGATGAATCGTCGGTAATATCGTGCTAAACACATAAAAATACATAATTCTTGTACATTTTTCAGTGCAAGCCATTCCATAATAGCCTATACCTTCATTTGATCCATAACGATGCCTTCATCGAATATAATATTCCCTATGTAATGAATCCTCGATTGTTAAAGATAGCATTTCGACAGTTTCCCATATAATTTGTGTTCTCGCAAACACTGTAGTACTAAGTGAAAATGTTCATCATGTTCTTTTGTCGTCCAATAATATATCAGTATGTCATCAATGAATACTTGAACAAACTTGTCCAAGTATATGCAGTACACCCCATTCATCAAACTCATGAACACCCCTGGGGAGTTTGTCAGTCCAAATGGTAAAAACGTAAACTCATAGTGTGTGAACCTCATCCTGAATGCAGTCTTAGGAATATATTCCTCTTTAATTATTAACTGGTGATACCATGATCTCAAGTAAACCTTGGAAAACACCATCGTGCCTTTTATTTGATCAAACAAATCATATATTCTTGGCAATGGATATTGGTTCTTGATTGTCACCTTGTTCGATTGACGATATTCAATACAAAGTCTCTACAACCCTTCCGCCTTTCTTATGGAAATAATAGGCACACCCTAGGGTGAAACACTTGGATGTATAAGTCCCAAGTCCAAAAACTCCTTCAACTGTATTTTCATCTTCTGTAACTTAGGCATTGATATTCGATATGAATTTCTTTCTATCGATTTAGTTCCAGGTTTCAAGTCGATTGTAAACTCCAAATCTCTTTTGGGTGACAAACCTGGTAACTCTCTTGGAAACATGTCAGCAAATTTCTCATACCACTAGAATTTTTTATAATATTTCTGCCTCACCCTTTTTGTTTAGCGCTAAGATTGCATATAACTTACATCCTTTGTGCAAGCTCTTATGTAGTTGTGGGGAAGAAAGGAACCTCAAGACAACTCCATGGTTTCTTCCTACAATCACTCTTCTTTGTCCCTCATCATCGATGAAACTCAATTGTTGTGTCTTATAGTTGAGTATCGCATCATGCGATTCCAAACAATCCATATCGATCATGATGTCATAATATACTAAGATCATGACATATAGGTCAAACTTCGTTACAAAATCTCCCAAGTTAATACGACAACATGTAACCCTTCTTCCAACCTTCTGTTTGGCACCCGAAGCCATTTCTACATACCTAACCTTGTCCTACTCGACCACCTTTACCTTAATTCTTTTTAGCGTTGCACTATAAATAAATCTCTATGTAGCACCTATATCTATCAAAATACTAAAATTTTGGTCAGCGATTATACTAAAATCTTGAGAAGAGTGGACTGGTGCTCAACCTGATGGTTATTCACTGTTGTGTGAATCTTGTGGGCCTTGCCGAAATCTCCAACTGTAGTGTGTCATGTTGATCTGACCGCTCTGGCCTTATCAACGAGATAGTCTCACTATTAATGTGGCTCCCCACATGTCCAACATCCATTCTTGGGTCTAGTACTCATGGTCCCCGAAGTAGAATTTGTTGTCCTACCAGCTTGCGTTCATGATTTTTTCTGCAGGACAGGCCTAAACTGTTTCTACTACGGGCAATGTTGCTACTAATGTGGTGGTACTCTGTAGGGAGTCCTTTGCTAAGGATTGAGTCATCGTTGTGTCATGAATGTGGATCCTATCGATGTATCTCGATACCTTAATGTATGCTTGGTTGGTGTCTAATGCTACTGTGCACCTACCATTGTCTGTCCAGTTGGTCTTGCAAGAGTTATGCCCTGACCCCTATTGGTCAACTCTTCCTCTACTATGAGGGCCTTCTGGACCACATCGTACAACTCCTATGGCATTAGGATCCTCACCTTCGCACGAAGGTTAAATTTAAGTTCGAACACAAACTTGTTGACCTTTAGCTTCTCCGTGTTGAGGTGTGGAGCATACCAAAGTAGCTCCATAAATCTGGCCTCACACCTTGGCACCGTACAACCACCCTATTGTAAGGCATTGAACTCATTGAGCTATAACTCGATGAATTCCTCGAAAAAATACCTCTCCTCGAACCACTCCTTGAACAGTTCCCATGACACGTCTTCGATGACCATTTTTAGTTGAGGTAGGAGCGTCTTCCGCCATAGAAGAGTGCTCCCCTTCAGTTGAAATACCACCATGAAAACCTTCATGTTGGAGGTGTAGTCAGAAAGTGAAAATAACATCTCCATGTTCTCCAAACACACCTCCGTGACTGAGCCATCCGTGGTGCCCATGAACTTAGAAAACTTCACCTTCTCAAGTTATTTGTCAATGCTACCACTTCCAGCTGGAGTGCATTGTGAGCCCTCATTTGGTACAGGCATGCTAGCCTCATTTCTATATAGTTGGTTAATCAACGCCTATGACATCCTCTTAAAGGACCTCATCAAAACAACCACATCCCACACAACAATCTAATCCTTTCCAATGACAAGTTCTTCTCCTTGGGGGTTAGACCCCTCAGGCGTGGATGTTACTCGAGGTGTCGCACCTCCTCCCCTAGCACCACATTGTCTACCTCCACGAGGTCCTCTAACCATGATTACCTGCATGGAAACATTTCAATTTTACGGTGGAAGTCATAATGATCCCAAGTCATGGGTTTGAACCCACTCTGATACCATATGTGATAAACCCTTTGTTACGACAACGAATAGTGATGTAGAAATAGGCAATTTTATTTTTTTTTCATTAGAAATTTTAAAATAGTCACAACATAAATTAATAGCAATACAAGCGACACATCATCGTAATCAATAACGACACAAGACAATGCATTGACATAAATAGTAGTGACATATGATCAATACATAAACATAAATAGCGACGTCGTTCAACACATCACACTCAATCGAAGAAAAATATAAATAATGATCAACCATATCACTGAATAAATAAGGAAATACCTACCCAACCTATCCTACATGGATAGGACCTCTAGGACACATAAGAAATGCTCAATCCTAGGATTCATCTAATTGATTTTGACCATTTAAGGTCTAATGGCTAGTGATTGTTCTGAGGAACAAGGAGGTGTCTAAATCCCACTAATCCAATCAAGCCGAAAATCAACTAGATCAATCAATCAATCTTAATCATCAATTATTCATGGTGTGGAAGAAAATTCTACTACAACGTACAACAAATTAGAAGACGCATTTACCACCTATCGATTATTCCAATGATAATACAACTACAATTTTCATAAATCAAATTAATTTCATGTCACAAGAGTAATCATCAACTGTATTTTCATGGCACAAGAGTAATCATCAACTTTATTTTCATGGGACAAGAGTAAACTAATTACTTTACCAATCATACATCAACATTAATTTCATGGTGTGTGAGCAATCTAATTACTTAATTAGTCATACATCAACATTATATTCAAGGTGTGCGAGTAATATAATTAATTAATTAATCATGCGTCAACATTATTTCAAGGCGCGTGAGTAATCTAATTACTTAATTAATCATAAATCAACATTAATTTCATGGCGCAACAGTAGTCATCAACTTTATTTCCATGTTGGAAGAGTAAGGATCAATTTTATTTCCATGGTGCAAGAGTAATCTAGCTACATAACTCATCATCTATCAGCAGTAATTTCATGGCGCAAGAGTAATCTAGTGACTTAATCAATCATATGTTAGCAAGGACTCAAAGATGTCCTAAAAATCTAGTTTAAAATTAAAACGAAGCACAAATCTTATTTAAAGCAATGTATGGGAACTCCAGGCTAATTTAAAAATCCATATTGGTTTTAAAGGAAGGACCCCATCTTCTTTTAACAATACATGTGAACTTCAAGGATAATTAAAAATCCATATTAAATTTTTTAAAGGAAGGACCCAATCTTCTTTTTAGTAAAAGATGATAAATTCAAGTCTACATCAATGTTCTTAAACAAGGATCAATATGTTTTCAGCTCCAAATAAGTGGTATGTAGATCAATTCCTATAAAATGTAAAGGTGAGGACTTTATGTTGGCTTGTAAAGAAATTAACGAACCCAAAGAAGACCCCACTAAAACAAGCAATGCCTATAATATCTTTTAAAAATTCATTAAGAAAAAGGGAGGTCAACCAAAATCCTTAGATAAGGATCAAAATCTAACTCACAGGTCAAGAAGGAACCATCACATCAGAGAAAATGAGTGTTAAAAGAGATTGACATTAATTTGCTACTAGGTAAAATTTATAAAGTAAAACGCTACAGAGATACCTCAAATTAATTCATTGGAAGAAAATCTCTAAAGGACATCCACTACAAGAGAAGTTCATCACACTCACTGGAAAATATCTCAGAGGCAAATACTCCTCAGGAGATAACTTATTAAAATTGTTTGGGACAATACACAAACGTTGGGCGATATCGCTACATGAGAGGTATTTGCAAACTATGGAATAATACACAAAGAGATGGGTGAAATATCTATGGGAGAGGAGTACACTGGGTAGGCCCGATTTCTCTCAAAGGATTGAGTGAAGGGGAAGGGCGCATAGATGCATGCCCGATTTGTGTCAATGGAAGAGAAATGGATGGAGAACTCAACAAATAATAATTTATCAAGGAAAAGACCAAGAAATGCACACTCAGCAAATCCGATTTTGTCAAGTAAAAGAGAAAACAAAGGCACACTCAACATATCGGATTTGTCAAGGAAAAGAGAAAAGAGATGTACACTCAATGAATCAGATTTTGTCAAGGGACTGAGTGATGAGAGGGCACAAACATTTGGTTTATACAGATTATACCTACAAGTGTTTACAACAACCTAAAAACAAATACTCAAAACAAACTATGGGCATACTTAACTCATGTATACAACTGCTCAGTAGAGAATTACAGAGAAAGATTCTTCCAATAGGTCAATGTGGGACCTACATAATTCAATCTAACTCGAAGATACAGTACATAAGGTGCTTACATGCAGTGCATGGGCAAATCCTTGGCAATTGTGCATTTCATCAATGCTTAACGTTCTGTTTTAACAAATTTCAAACTAAGTTGGCATTTCCATCCCTACAGCTAACCAATTCTAGACAATGTTATTCTTTAAACCATGGTCGAAGGTCATGATAATTTAGAATAAGATGAGAAAAATAAAATAAAAATAGGAGGCAGCTAACGCAAATCCATTACTCGGTTGTAAGACAGGAATATCAACTTCAAATCAACACTAAAATTATCAAGGATTCACGGCAACTCGACATCAAATTTTCAATCACAGTTCAGAGTGATGTCTAAAAACTCATTTATAACTTCATATTATTACAATTATAATCGTCAAGAAGAATATCGTAACCAGTGACAACGAAATCGAAGATGTTCTTCTGTGGTGGAACTCCTTCCGATCTATCACTTGCTAATCGTTGAGACTTCACTGATATCTCCCAGCCAATGCTAGGGGTACTCTTCTTCCCCCTTACCCCCTCGAGCCGCATAGGGGTCACGCACAAAAGCCCAAAAAAATACTCTAGCTTCAATATTTCCTCGCAATGTAGAGCCACTACTCTCTCTCAATCTAGGTATCCCTACCCTCACAAGTAAAACAAGTAAAAAATTATGCAACATACCTTTACCCATCACCCATCTCATCCATTTCTCATCTAGACCATATGTTTTGTATAATATTCTCAATGAAACATCCCCACTTTCACAATTAATTCACTTTTTAATTAAATAATTTAGAATTATTTCCCCCTTACACTTGTCACCCTCTCCCCAAGTTGCACAAGTATATACAAATTCTAATTTAATTAAAATTAAAATTCCCTCACCCTTCCTAAAAGCTCTTCTTAATTCGCTCTTATTTCTCTCTTTATTCCGCATATTCCCATTTAATGTCTGATGCCTTACTAAATGTGAGTTGAGTTAAAATGGGGTATTCTTCTAGCTAGACCAGTTTTAGCTAGACTATAGATACCATTCTATGCGTACACCTATTCTTTTATGCTTTATTCCTTTCTTATCTTAATTTTCCAATTTGGTATTTTTTTTTCACACATGCGTATTATATTAACTCTTTAGACTTAATTCATTTTTATTAATTTTATAAATTGAATTACCTCATTCCCTTTTTTATTTAATTTATAATTTAGTTTTAGTCTGCTTACCAACTTAGACTTAGGCTTAAATTTTTGAATAGGATTATAATTTCATTTGAGGATTCATAATTAATAATTTCAATCCTTAAGTAAGTAATTAAATTCGACAATGATTAAAGACTTTACAAGGTTTTATTATTCTCCCAAGGTTTTCTAGGCTACCTAGATTCATTGACTCAACTGTTACTTTTTCGATGTGCCTTTCAAGATGCACTCCATGCTCTAAGGGTGCAACTCATCCTTGACTAGTTTTGGTAGTTTTCCAACCCTTGGAGTCAACACTCCATTTTGGTGACCTTGTGAGAGAATAAGGGCTTCTAAGGAATAAGGAATCTGCCTTATTGCGCACCCCTTATAAATATTTGTGAGTGATTGTCTCAGTCTTCCCTCATGACATCGTGGACCTCTTGAACTAGGTAATCATTAACCTACCACTCGAGCCATGGAGATAGTGATAGTAGGTTTTAACATGGACTCTACCACACCTCTCCCTCAATATCTGGTCTATCTGCATGACCCCTTTACTCCTTATGTGAGTCATATTAGCAAGCATTTGTCATCTTGCATCCATCAATGAAACACTGTCAATGATCCATATATAAAATGACACTATAATTGATGATATGTCACATATTCATAAATGAAATACTAAAACCAATAGAATCCACTCCCTGACTCAATCCGGAGTCCAAGGTGGTCCATTTATGCCATCAACATCCACAATTTTCCAAGTGTCCTGCACACTCATGCAAACTCGTCAATAGCATCTGTCAATACACATATATAAGATGACATTAAATCATAATTCATCAATATCATCATAAGAATCCATAAGAGAAATAAATAACCATGTACTATAAATGGATCACTTGCACGCAATTTTCCTCAAAGAATAAGTCAATAACATGTTTTCAAAAGAGAGGTATTTTACATACACCCCCTATTGTTTTAAACTTCGTGCTGAAGTTGTACAGTATATAAAATGCAGTAATAAAGTGTCTGGCAAGATCTATATGTCTAATCTATCAAATAAGTAAGGAAATTTCTTATGCATATCATATGCGTCCTCCCATGTAACCGAGTGTGGACTATAATTGTCCCACTAAACCTTGACATGATACACCGTGTAGTTGTAGTTGTTGAATGAGATGGTCCATAATGAGGATTGGCTCCACCGTGAGTGCACCCTTGTTTGACACCTGCAAGGAACTCATGTCAATCACATGTGTAGGATCACTAACATAATGTCTCAATACAGATACATAAAAAACATTGTGCATACACCTCAAAGAATCAGGAAAGGCTAGTCGATAGGCCATGGGTCCTTTCTTTTCCAAACTTTGAAAGGTCCCACAAACCTAGGAGAGAGTTTAACACCCTTTCCAAACTTAATCGAAATCTTGTGTGATTTCACCCGCAAGAAAACTCGTCTGCAAACTTCATAATTGCGGTCAACACGATGTGCATCAACATAACTCTTTTTTCAATATTGTTCTTATTTAATCCTTTTTCTTATCATTTTCATTTGTTCTTCCATTTCTAGGATCACTTCAAGTCCTACTAGAACCCTATCCTCTAGTCAATCCCATCTCAATGGCATCCAATGTGGTCGCCCGTAAAGAAACTCAAACAATGCCATCTTAATGGTTCTTTGATATGTGTTGTTGTATGAAAACTCTACTAGTGGGAAGAACTATCTGCAATTTTTATGTTGGTCCATTACATACATACGAAACATATATTACGAAATTTGGTTCATTCTTTATGTCTTCCCGTCGATCTCAGGGTGATAAGTTGTACTAAAGTTCAGTTGTGTTCCCAGGCCCTCTTGGAAACTAGTCCAAAATCGTCCTATAAACACCGATCCTTTATCATATATGATCCTTTTTGGCATGCCATGTAATCTCACAATATTGTTGATAAAAAATATAGCTATGTCTAGTTCCTGATAGGACATATAAACATGAATAAAATGTGCACTCTTTGTTAGAGTGTCAACTACCACAAAAATTGAGTCCTGCCTCCTTGCCTTCAATGACATTCCAACAATAAATTCCAGCAAAATGACCTCGCATTTCAATTCCATAATAGAGTGTGGTTTTAGTAATCTTACTGGATGTTTGTGTTCAACTTTCACTTGTTGACATTTTATACATATTGCCACGTAGCGAACTATGTCTTCTTTCATCCCTTTCTAGAAGAATAAAGTATTTAGGTATGCCCTCATCTTTGTGACTCGTGGATGAGCCATGTACGCTCCAAGATGCGCTTCACTTAAGATCAAGATTATTAATTTTTTCATTAGGTGGTATGTAAATATTGTTTTTATACCTGATCAATCTGTCATTGTCCAATATATAACCCTCAAACTTTGGTACCATCATGGTGTCTTGTCTGATATTTTCCTTAACCTCTTTATACCAATCATTGTCGATATGTATAGTTAGAATCCTTTCTTTTTGATTCATCCAAAGGGGCATCATCGAGAAGATGTGTGGTATTCGACTCAACGCATCGACCACTTTGTTTACCATTCCTTTTATGTACGTGATCTAAAAATCATATCCATTAAGTAATTCTGACCAACGCCTTTGTCGTGCATTCAAGTCACTTTGAATAAATATGTGCTGCAATCCACAATGATCTGTTCTTAGTTTTAATTTTCATCCAATCAGATAGTGTCTCCACATTCTTAGGCAATACACAATGGCCAATAACTCCAAATCATGTGTTGCATTGTTCTCCTCATGCTTTCTTAATTTCCTCGAGATGTAAGCGATCACTCAACAATATTACAAAAATATTCAACCTAAACCTTCCTTGGATGAATCTGTGCATACCAAGAATTACTTGTCCATGTTAGGGACTTGTAGTATCAATGTTGTCATCAATAACCCCTTGAGCCTTTGAAATTCTTTTGCTCATTTCTTGGTCCATAAAAACTTTTTGTTTTTCTTTTGCAATTCTGTGATTGGATTTGCTATCTTCGAAAAAACTTTGATGAACCGTAGGTAATATCCTTATAAGCCCATAAATATGCATACTTATTGTATGTTTGTCAGCGCAGGCGATTCCATAATAGCCTATACCTTCATTGGATCCACAACGATGCCTTCTTCGGATATAACATTCCCTAAGTAATGAATCCTTGATTGGTAAAAAGAGCATTTCCACAGTTCCCTGTATAATTTGTGTTCCCGTAAACACTATAGTACTAAGTGCAAATGTTCACCATGTTCTTCTGTCATCTGATAATATATCAGTATGTCATCAATGAATACTTGAACAAACTTGTCCAAGTATTCACGGAATAACCCATTCATCAAACTCATGAACACCCTCGAGGCGTTTGTCAGTCAAAATGGTAAAACCATAAACTCATAGTGTGTGAAATTCATCTTGAATGTGGTCTTAGGAATATCTTCCTCTTTAATTCATAACTGGTGATACCCCGATCTCAATTCGACCTCGGAAAAAACCATTGCACCTTTCATTTGATCAAACAAATCGTCTATTCTTGGCAATGGATATTGGTTCTTGATCGTCGCCTTGTTCAATTGAAGGTATTCAATACAAAGTCTCCATGACCCATCCTTATTTCTTATCAAAAAAAATGGCACACCCTAGGGTGACACACTTGGACGTCCCAAGTCCAACAACTCCTTCAACTGCATTTTCAACTCATGTAACTTAGGCATTGACATCTGATATGGAAATCTTTCTATCAGTTCAGTTCCAGGTTTCAAGTCGATTTTAAAATCTAAATCTCTTTCGGGTGACAAACCTGGTAACTCTCTTGGAAACACCTCGAAAAATTCTCGTACTACTGGAAGGTTTTCTAATCCTTCTGCCTCTCCCTTTTTGTTTATCACTAAGATTGCATATAACTTACATCCTTTGTGTTACCTCTTCTGTAGTTGTAGTGTGGAAATGAACCTCAACGACACTCCTTTGTGTATTCCCACAATCACTCTTAATTGTGCCTCATCATTGGTCAAACTCAATTGTTTTGTCTTACAGTTGAGTATCGCATCATGCGATTCCAAACATTCCATATCGATCATGATGTCAAAAGATCCTAAGATCATGACACATATGTCGAACTTCATTACAAAATATCCCAAGTTAATGCGACAGCACGTAACCCTTCCTCCAACCTTTTGTTTGGCACCCGAATCCATTTCTATGTAACTAACCTCATCCTGCTTGACTACCTTTACCTTCATTGTTTCCAGCACTGCACTAGAAATAAAGATCCTTGTAGCACTTAGATCTATCAAAATACTAAATATTTGGTCTATTATTGTACATGATGTCTCGAGCAGAGTGGATTGGTGCTCAGCTTGACGATTATTTACTATTGCATGAATCTTTTGGGCCTTGCCCAAATCTCCAATCATAGTGTGTCATGTTGATATGATTTCTCTGGCCTTCTCAATAGGATAGTCTCACTGGTAATGTGGCTTCCCACATGTCCAACATCTGGTCTTGGGTATAGTACTCCTAGTCCCCAAATGAGAAGTTGTTGGCCTACCAACCTGACTTGATGGTCTATTCTGCTGAACATGCCTAAATTGTTTCTATTACAGGTGAAGTTTCTACTGATGCGAGGGTCCTCTGTAGGGAGTCTTTTTCTGAGGAGTTGATCATCGTGGTGTTGTGAATGTGGATCCTCTCAATGTATCTCGATACCCTGATGTATTTCTGGCTGGTGTCTGATGCTTTTGCGCACCTACGGTCATGGTGACCGGCGAAAATGGTCATCCGTCAATTGGAAGAACAAGTCTAGTTCGGGGTTGTCTAAATAAACCAAGTCGTTTGGTATGACTCACTCCAATAGGTTTAATGGCTCCGTTGGCCAGTCTAAAAGTCCTAAAAGAAACAAATAAAAGAAAAAGAACAAACTAACAAATAACTACTTAGTATATATATGTACATGCATATCTATATAACTATTTTAAATAATATTTACACAACAGATCTGTTTATCTAATTTATGTGCATGTTATACAAGTGCAAGTTTTAATCTAAACTCACGAAAATCTATGAAAACATGGCTACTTTAACAAAAGAAGATAAAGAAAGCACATAAACTGTTTTTTGTTTTTACTTTATTTATCTAAGATTAAACAAAAAAGAATATACTATGAAACAGAAATACGTGAACGGTCAAAGCCAGGTCGCACATAAGAGTTTCAAAGACAAACAAAAGATAAAAGAAATAAACTAACCTGTTAATGGGTTGTTTGGCATGCATTCAATCACCTTTATAATTATAGAATTTCCAGCCAGCCTGTCCAAGAGATAAACCTGCAGTGAACTTTGAAACTGTTCGGAATAAATGCAAAATAGTATATTGACTGCTGAATTTTAATGACAGAACGAAGAGATGAAAATAATAGATGTGATATCTGTGATTTCAAGCGATTACGTGCAAGATAAATCTAACTGTAACAACTTGCTTTTAATCATTCAACAAAATTGAAGAAAAACCTTATCATTTGGATTGAACGAATGATCACTATTTTTAATATCTGAAACATCACATATGGACAGTATTTATAAATGAATTATCCTGACTCATAATAAAGCATGAATACAAAAGTTATCAACACCTATTATCTTGTCAAGATAAACATAACTTAAATTAAGACATCATACACAAGAAGCTAAAGCTGTAATATGCATTATGTTCCATTGAAGTCTATGAATTAATTGTCCATACTTCAGCTCCAGGCCCAGATGATTTCTTTACAAAAACAAATATGAGTTTTTAAAGGGTTCATAAAGGTAACTATCTTATCCTATGAGATAAGATACACTCATCTGTTGATTACAAAAATAAATGGGGAATATAAACACCCCAGATCACACTAAATCTTTAAAAGCTAAAAAACGTTTGTTCATGTTTATACAAAAAAGGATCATAGATATGGCTAACAAGCCCCAAAAATGCTTCAGATCACTTGGTCACCATAGACTCCCAGATATCCTAAAAGGAAAAGATAAAATAAAGAAATTTGGATATTCATTTAACCACAATTTTCCAAATTTTGAATTAGAATAGGCTGGCCACAGAATCTGCTGATTCTATAGCTAATATATTTTAACAACGAAATCTAAATTATTGAATAAACAAAATATAACACTATTTTAAGATAAAAATAAATCTTGCCTTTAACTGTAAAATCAAATCAAATCACATGATCTCAGAATTTATTACTGCTATTGCCTACAATAGACTTGAGCCTACGATTTTCATCTATTAATCGATCAACCTGATTAGTAAGGGCTTTGATATGTGACTGTAAAATGGGTATATCAGTGTAATACTTGTCAATCCAAAACAGACACATTTCGCATTGTGACTGTGTGACGGTCGATTGAGAATACCCACGGTTGTGTACTGGAACGTCCCCAATGTGGCCTATAGATTTGTCACCAAACTTAATACCTGGAAACCCTTTACTATGCTTCAGACAAGGGAAAGATTATCCACAAAATTGTAAGACTGATCGAGGTGTGTTTGGAAGGAAGGATGGTCTTCTTCAGCCATAAATCTATCAATCTTGGAATCTGAGCTCTCATGGATATCGATTGTCTTGATCAAGCTCACATGAGGGTTTGATTTATTTCATTTATTCCTTGAGATCAACCTTCCTTCCCTCTTATTTTTAAAACTTAAATTGATATCACCCTTAGATGGATTGCCAACAGGTCTGTTTGCATTTTTGGCAGAGGCTTAGGCTGTGCATCTTATTCATGGGTCTGCTCAGCAACTTTTGAGTCGGGTAAAGGATTATTGTGGGTGGCCATAACACAGGCCTCTGTAGATGAAGGGAACACTCTGGGATAGACTAAGGTTTCCTCAATAACAAGTTTGTCAACCTCTATAGCATATGAGTTAGAAAAACCATTTCGGGTTAGGAACGAATCCAAGTCATCATTTTGTAGCTTCAATTGATGTGCAAGCATAATTTTTATCAAACCATGGTGGAAAAGGCTTGAATCCAAACGTTGATTCATATACCTCTTAGCCATTTTATATAGGCTTCTCCACAGGTAATAAGGCATGTTTAATGGAAACCCTATGAAATTCATGAGCAAACACAAGTGATATAGAAACACAAAACCAAAATGGCCTTCAAACGTCATGAACTGTTTCAACACTGCAATCAAACCATGCCATCGGGTTTTCAATAGGGACACTGGCATACCTTTGTCACAACCATTGATCTTTCGATATGTAAAGAAAAGACTCCACAGAACCTCCTCGACCTTGGCATTCTTGAACCACTTATGCCTTCTCGCAGGGAGACCTGTTGCTTGACTTAAAAATTCCTCTGTGACTTCGAGTTGAATGTCCCCCACCTTGGCTCGACATCCATGAAATGAGAGTGATAATTCCTGAACGGTTTGAAGGTTAAAGCCCTACAATTTCTCAAGGAAAACAATCCAATCATGACCCTTGAGATCCTCCCTTACATCATCGTATAGGAGCAAGGTCTGAGTGTCTTTGGGTTCAATAATAACAACTGGGGCCATGGGAATTCGACAAGAAAAAACCCAAACATAGTGCGTATGGAGGGTTTCTAAGAATAGACCATAGGTATACTCTAGACCGGAAACTCATCAACAATCTATGGAAAATGAGCAGAAGATTCTCAACCAAAAGGTAGGCGTTGTTTGAAATGAATGCGAGGGGTGTTGCAAAACCCAAGACTAAGCTTCGAAATGATGGGATTCATGTGATTGGATTGCCACCTCCCACATAGTATAGGCCATGACCAGGTGCATTAAAAATTTAAAATGATTGTGCAACAAGGTGGGTTAGGTTCTAAAGTTTAGGAGAAGGAAACTCATAAACCAAAGTCTAGTGACAAGGGAACGTATGGCCAAGAACCACACAAAAATATATTGATGGTTAAATTAAAAGGACCTTTGTTAATTCATATAACAATCCATAAGCATGCTTGACATTCGAGGAGGGAAACAAAGAGAATGAACTTCATAGCAAAGAACAAAGACTTTATTAACCAAAATGTTGAGCCATTTGCCTTTCATAAAATTTTAAATAGAGCGGTAATACAGTCATAAGTTTTAATGCTTCGTTTTCATGCTTTCAGTCATGAACGAAGCATGGAAACAAAAACACTAGGAATAACCAAAAACTTGCATTTGTTGTTTCAAAAATTGCTTATGAAGAACAGAAAAATGTACGACCCCAGTTAGGCAACTACATCGATTATTATTTGATATTTAAAAAGTTAAAAATATGTTGGGCTGCCAATAATGGCGACTTGCTGGGAGAACCAGTTATCTCTGTATCACTGACGAGTTCAGGTTAGAAATGTTTGAATGATTTCAAATCAAAGAACAACTGATAATTCATTTGAGCATCTTTAATAATCACGACATGGTCCAGCTTAAGATATCTTTGATTGAAAAGAATGAAATCTGGTGACAGACTTCACAAATGAAAGCCACGATGTTTAAGTTAATGGCTCCAATACTGTTGACATGGCTATTGCTGCTAGTAGGCATCCATAGCCTTGACAGGGATGTCAATCAACCCACTTTGACATCTGTATCATGTCCAAGAAATTTCAAATCAGAACGAAGGATGCTTATGACCAAAATCAAGATTTATACCTGAGAATTTTCTTTAACGTGACATCGCTTTCTTGCCAACGGGCCTATTCAGTACCCCGACGAAGTTGTCTTGGAATCATGCATGCATTTACCCACTTCTATCAGACTTGTTCAGAGTCCCAGTGGGTTTACAAACACTTCCCACATCTCTTTGAGAAATTATTCACATTCTGATATAGTTTTAAAGACATTCAACAGAGCGGGGTGACGCTAAAAATTCCAGTTTTTACACAACTTAGTATTTCCCATGCCTTTAAATTTTTCTTGCTAACCTTCATCAAGATCTAAAAATAGTTTATTAATAAAAAAAAAATTCGAGGATAGGGAGGCATCGTTGAGTTTCTTTCTTAAGAGAAGGGACAACGTAAAGAGTTTTTAAAGATAGTCATGTCTACTCTCAAATTCAAATTGAAACCAAGAAATCAATTCTCAAACAAAATACCATCTTTAACTAGTTTACATTTTTATAAAAACACAGTAATTGATGCTATGACATCCCTTGATAGTTATTTTAAGATGAAGCATTATGTTCTCTTCTTTTGAACTAGACTGTAATACATGCATGTTTGACTCAAAAAGGCCAATAAACAAAAAATAAAAATAAAAACAAACCAAAAAAGAAAACGGAAAGCAAAAGAAACCAAAACAGAAAAATATGTACAAAAGTTGTATCTGAGAGTTGTCAGGTGAAATACCTTTTGAGAGATTGGCCATTCATTGGGAAGGTGTCTGGTTGTTCCTCTAAACTCTACAGGCAAAAAGAATTGGTACCTAGTTTTTCAACGATTAAGAATGGTCCCAACCATAGGTTTTGGAACTTAGTATGCTCGCCTTTCCCCTCATGAGGTTTGTCCCATTTGAGGTCAAGATCACCTACCTCAAAATTCCTGTCTGAGGCAGAATTCGAATCGAACCATCTTTTGAAAATAAGTTGATGTTCATCCAGTTTTTGTTTTTCTTGAGTCCTTACCTCTTCTAACTTCAACAAAGCATTAATCTGACTTTCCAAAGGAGGAAAGTCTTCTTCCTGAACCTTCTATGATAACTGCAGATATGGAAGGAGAACGTACGGTGATCCAGGTGGATATTGGTGGCCACCCGCCTATTCCACTTGGACCCACACCATTGTTTCTTTTAGTTTTTTAGTTTCCTTAATTGTAGCACAATTTACTATTTTTAGCAGTTCTTCGGGTCCTAAACTTCCGGAGCTGTTTTGAGGCCCTAAATGACGTTTCTTGGGCATGAATGTTGCGGCGAATATGAGTCTGTTTTAGACTCAATATTCGTTGTCAACAATGTATTCCTCGGATAGATATTTCTAATGATGTATCATGTGCGTCAAACGGAGATAGTATGCCAAAGCTACGACCCCGGGAAATTGATGTACAAATTTACCCCAACGGGGCCCATATTCTGGTGTTTCATCTCCTAGGGTTAGGTTTTTGGATGTTTAGGGTTTTCCATTGTTTCTTAGTAATATATAGGCCTTCGAGCCTCATTGTAATAGACATTTCAGAGGCTAGTAGCCACCACGTCTCTTCTCAGAGATAAGCTACCAACACTCTAGCTAGTTTATTTCCATTCTGTCTGTAAGCATTTTTCAGTCATTTGTTATTAATGAAATGAAGTCTTATTTCCGCTGCATCTCTGCGTTTATGTGTATTTATGTATTTCATTGTGTTCCTACATAGATCGGGATTAGTGGTATTAGAGTGGTCTGCTCGTTCTCGATCTTTCTTTGCATGTCCCCAACAAGGTCGGGGTATAAGGATTTGGGGCTCGATCTGGTTGAACCTTTGCAATATCAGTCTCGCAAACCCCAAAGACCGCCCATGGGGGAAGAAAAGAAATATGAGGGAGCAGGAGATCCTATCAAAATTTTTCTTGAGGAGGCCCTCGAGAAACAAAGGAATGCGATGATGGACAACTTTGCCCATATTCTTCAATAGATTCCCACTAGCGGTGCATCGACATCCAACAACCACTCTAGAGGCACCACTCCTTTTAAGGTACAAGTAAACTTTGACATTCCCATATTTGAGGGC
>SNQJ01S0000960.1:68204-119526 GCA_010110895.2 Picea sitchensis
ACTCACACCAACAGAGTTAAACCCAGATTGCATGGAACAAGCCACAACTGATCAAATTATGGGCACACAGATCAAGAACACCCACCAATAGAGGATTCAACTATATCGAGTTGTCAAAGAAGGCCAAATCCTTCACTAGGGCAAGTGGCTCACCAGGGACCAAGTTCAACAGAAGTTTCCTCATCTCATGGAGGAACTCAACGCAATGGGGACCATTGCTTCCTAAGGGGGTAGGACTGATCCAGGTGGATATTTGTGGCCACCCACCTATTCCACTTGGAACAACACCATTGTTTCTTTCAGTTTTTCAGTTTCCTTAATTGTAGCACAATTTACTATTTTTAGAAGTTCTTCGGGTCCTAAACTTCCAGAGTTGTTTTGAGGCCCTAAACGATGTTTTTTGGGCATGAATGCTCTAGCGAATATGAGTTTGTTCTATACTCAATATTTGTTGTCAGAAATGTAGTCCTCGGATAGATATTTCTAACGATGTATCATGTGCATCAAACGGAGATAGTATGCCAAAGCTATGACCCCAAGAAATTGATGTACCAATTTACCCCAGCGGGGCTCATATTCTGGCGTTTCTTCTCCGAGGGTTAGGTTTTTGGATGTTTAGCGTTTTCCATTGTTTCTCAGTAATATATAGTCCTTCGAGCCTCATTCTAATAGGCAGTTCAGAGGCCAATATCCGCCACATCTCTTCTCAGAGATAAGCTACCAGTGGCCTAGCTAGTTTATTTCCATTCTGTCTGTAAGCATTTTTCAGTCATTTGTTATTAATGAAATGAAGTCTTATTTCCATTGCATCTCTGCATTTATGTGTATTTATGTATTTCATTGTGTTCCTACATAAATCGGGATCATGCGGTGGAAGAATTTATTCCCTACCGTAAATGAGGAAAAAGGGGGAATCACCAACAACAATTTTCGGAGTTACCCTATCAGCCCAGATTGCATTGAATAGTGCATTATGCCAGTTTTTGTGGTTTTTGGAGACCGTCATCTTGATGATCTTGATCAGGTTTTTGTTTGTTGATTCTGCCAAACCATTTTCTTGGGGGTAATAGCTGGTAGAATACTTTAGTTTTATCCCTTTTTCTAAAGCAAAAGTGCTCATGTCAAGAGATGAAAAATAGGAAGCATTATCGAACACTAGACATTCAGGAATACCAAAACGAGTGATAATGTTTGAATTAAGGAAAGATATTACCTAATTGGTGTTTGCCACTTTTAATGGTGCAGCCATGGACCATCTGGTGAAATAGTCAGTCATTGTAATGATGTATTTATGTTGCTGCGAGGAGGTGGGATTAATTGGGCCAATGATGTCAAGACCCCATTGCTGAAAAGGGAAATCCACCGAAACAGGTTGCACCAGGAATGTTGTCTTCTATACTCGTCCAGAAGCCTTTTGACAGATTACACATTTGTGGCATAATGCATGGGCATCTTTGAAAAGGGTAGACCAGTAATACCCCGCCCTTAATACTTTTTGGGCAGTAGTGTCTCCACCGAAATTCCCACCAAGTTCTCCTGCATGTAATTCTGATAAGACTTTATCTGCTTCATCTCTTGCCAGACAACGCATAAGGATTCCATCAAAGTTTTGACGAAACAATATACCATTCACTAGTTGGAAAGGTGTAGATTTTAATCTCAACGCTCTCTTCTTTTTTGTATCAAGGTGACGAGGAGTTCAACCGTGTGTTAGATAAAACTTAATATCATCATACCAAGGACTTGTAGGATTTTGTACACAACAGATTTGATTTTGATTATGCTGATCTTCAATTAACATATCAGTTTGATTATGTTGTTCTATAATTGAATCAACAACTAATTTACATAGACCTTGGCCTCTAACAATTTGTGCTGGAGTGATCTCAAGGTCATATTCTTGTAGGGATGTGACCCAATTTGCCCATTTCTCACCCAATTCTTTTTGTACTAACAAACTTTTGATAGCGGGGTAAGGAACAATGACTTTCATTCTAGATTTCAGTAGATAAGATCGAAAATGTTTTACCACTTTAAAAACAGTGTAAGCCTGTTGATCTGCAGCTAGATAATTAAGCTGTACTCCCTTAAAGGCTGAGCTCATAAAGGTGATAGGAACTTTAGTGTTTTCAACATTCTTTTGAGTTAGCACAACGGCATAAGATCGATCAGAGGCAAACATATAAAGAGTTAAATCTTGCGAAGAGTCAGGGCTCATTAGGGATGGAGCCTCCACTATGGATTGTTTTATTGAGTCAAAAGATTGACTTTCTTGAGGTCCCCAATGGTATTGCACATCCTTTTTTATTAATTTTTGTAATGGCCTAACCATTTCCGAAAAACTTGGGACGAACCTTCTAATAAAATTTATCTGACCTAAAAAGGATTGCATAGACTTTTTGGAAGAGGAGGGAGGAAGTTTTGAAATGACTTGAGTCCTCTCGGGGTCAATGATCATCCCTTCATTGGATACTATAAATCCAAGAAGCTTTCCTTGTTCCACTGCAAAGACATATTTCTTAGGATTTAGAGAGATGTCGTACTTACGACATTGTTGTAGAACAGATCTCAGATGAGCTAAATGATCTCCCTTATTCTTTGAGAAGACAGTGACATTATCTAGATAGAATACTATAGATTGATTGATTAGATCGCGAAAAGCGATATCCATCGCTCTCTGGAAAGTGGAACCGACATTTATAAGCCCAAAGGGCATCTTCCTATAACCATAGGTACCCCATGGAGTACGGAAAGTGGTTTTCAGCTGGTCTAGAGGAAACATGAGGACCTGGTTATACCCTGAAAAACCGTCTAGTAGTGACAATCTTTCAGAACCGGATACCTGCTGGAGAATTTGTTCCATCGGAGGAATAGGGTAGTTGTCTTTATCATATGCTCGGTTTAAATTTTGAAAATCAACACATAGTCAGATTTCGCCACTTTTCTTCCTCACAGGGACAAGGTTAGAGACCCACTGTGTGTGTCTCACCGGGAAGATTATCTTTGCATTCAATAGTTTGTTTAGTTCCTTCTTGACCGTTGGTTCATGTTTTGGGTGCATCTTTCTTAACTTCTGTTGAAAAGGTTGAGTCTCGAGTTTCATGGGTATGATGTGTTGTGTAATGTTAGGATCAAATGTTTTTAGATCATCATATGTCCAAGAAAAGACGTCCTTAAATTCCTTAAGCAACTTAATAAAGGTTGACTTATCTTGCTCAAAACATCATGTTCCCAAATTGATGCATTGTGGATTATCTTTAGTTCCTAGATTCACCTTTTCATGGGTCAAGGAAGAACTGTTTGTTTTACAATTTACTAATTTTCTAAATTTATCATGCAAATCATAAAACTTTTCTAATCTTACCACGGATTTTGGGATAGAATTTACTAGATATGATGTTGATTCCGGAGATCTTGGGTCTAATGTTACCATAAAATTGCGGAGGTCTTCGTCGTGGGTACCTTCATCGATAACCGCACCTTGAAAATTATCTTCCATGTGCAGGAAACTGATGGTCTGTTGATCATCATCGAACACTCTCCAATTAGTGATGTTGTCCAGAACGGATGGTATGAACAACAACTCAATGGAAAATGTGTTCGTAGAAAGGCCTTCTGCGGGAAAAAGTTTAGAAGCGACATTAGCTAACAAGTCGGCCTCATAATTATTTAATCTTGGAATAAAATTAATGTTAAATGAAGAAAATTTGTGCATTAGATTCCATACCTCATCTTGATAACTTTTCAAGTGTGGAGATAGGCAATGAATGGAATTTTTTACCTGTCTGACAACAATTTTTGAATCACTGAATACCATTAAATTCTGTATTTTCAATTCTAGTGCCTTTCTGAGACCTTGCAGAAGCGCCTGATATTCAGCAATATTGTTTGTGCATTCAAATTCTAATCGGCAAGCGATCAAAGTTTTGTTACCTGTTTGGTCAATGAGCACCCATCCTGCACCGGCTCCTTCTTTAGATTTGGATGCATCGAAGTAGACAGACCAGATTTGATTTTCATCAATTATATGTGGCACCTTAGGGAGAACTGTTGATTGTGTGCATGTCATGAGTTCTGACTGTTGTTCTGGGTTAGAAATGGTAGAAATTTCAGCCATGAAGTTACCGAAAAAGGTGTTCATTCCCTGCATTTCGATTGAATTAGCGAAAGAAGTAAATGATTAATTAATGTCATTTAAATCAATTACCATAAGCTTGAGGTAACGTTCACAATTGATCTTGATTCTGTTAGGCTTTCCATTTTATGGCATCCATAAATGAGACCAGTCTGCCGCAAAGTAACCATGCAGATTTTCAGACCAATCCCTACTTCAAAATAAGCCATATACTTCAGGGATGTCAATGACAATAATATCAATAATCTGGTGGACTTTAGGATTAGATGATAATCTGATAAGGACATTTTTTAATTCACCTATTACCTTAACACTGGTCCGATCAAGCTGAATAATTTCCAGACTAGAAGGTTGAACTTCAACATTGATTTTTTGGCATACAGACCAAGGCATTATATTTGATGATGCGTCATAATCTACCATACAATTATGTACATTCCTATTGAAAATTTCAAAGGTTAACAAAAAAGGTGGGACATTTCTACGAGTATTAACAACAGAACTTTGTTGATTTTTTGTCGCAGTCCATGGGATTATTTTATCTACATTTGTTATGCTTTTTACAACAAGGTTTCTTTTATCAGAGGGTTCTAGTGTCATTTTAACAGGGACCTTTCGATATGTTTTAGGGTTGTTTCTGCAAATTTATTGTTGTTCAAATTGTTGTTTTTGTTGTTTTCTGCAATGTTCTGAAGCATCTTTTGTAGAAGAAAAGGAAATTTCAACAATTCATAAACATAAATATTAGCTCTAAGTTTCTTAAGGTCTTCAATCAAATTGTATTATAAACTTGGAGTTACTAAATTCTGTTTAGTTTCAGTTTGTTTAGACTATTTTTGGGGCCCATTAGTTCTAGTTTCAAAAGAGGATTTATTATGTGTTCTACTTCTAGTGTTGTAAGGATGCACTGTTTCAAAATTAGCTTGAAAGATACTATCCGAAAAATGCCCAAAGATGTTGGGAGAGGATTCGTCCTCTTCCATTGTTTCTTGTTCAACCATGTCTTCAGGAATCTCGGGGGGGACTAAGTTATCATGTGCTTCCATAATTCTCTTGATAGCATACTCTAGGCTTTCTAGATTAAGGCCTTTAGAATTTAAGTTGGGTCGGTTTGTGGGAAAAGGATTTCTAAAAGGGGGTTTGTAAGACCCTTTGCTTGAATAATCTTCTTTAGCTAATCTCCTTAAATCTATGACTTGATTTGACAATTTTTGAACGACCTTATGTAAACTTTCCAGATCTGAACTCCCTGATTGAGTTTTGGTTTGGGGAGGTCTAGGAAGAATTTTTATTTTCTTCTTGAAAGATGGGGTAATCTCTGCCTCGTTACTGATATTGTTCTTTAGGCTTATAATATCTTTCTCAATTTGGCTTGCTTCCTCAAAGGATTCCAATAATGTTGCCTTCTTAGACCCTTTTACCCAAATTGCTATGTTCTAGTGTAAGGCTTTGGTGCAGTATGCGACGATAAGATTTTCAGCAAGCATTTAATCAGTGAGGATTTGATTCTTTAATGTTAGAAACCTTTGATTAAATTATTTTATTTTTTCCTTGGGGTTCATCTTTAAACTGGAGAGTTTCATGACTAAGACTTCGGGATATTTGTCGTCTCCGAATTTCTCAAGGAAACAAGATTTGAATCTATCCCAAGATACAATGGTGTGGGGTTGTTGGGAAAAATACCAAGTAGAGGCATTGCCTTCAAATGTGTATGGAAAAAGTCTACATACTACGTCTTTGTGTTCTACGCTTCTGAGTTTAATGGCTAGCATGAATTTTTTAATGCGATACTCAACAATTTACTTGGAATCTGGATCGAATTTAGGGAGACATTTCTTCAAATGTTTAGGCAAAGGATGTTGGGGTATAGGTATGGCCACAACATCTTGATCGAGCCAAGGTCTGGCAAGATTGTTTGAATTTACCATAGGCGTGGGTGGTGTGGAAGGCTGCGATGAAGAACTGGATTCGTCATATGACTCTTCTCCTGAAGAGGAAGGAGATGAAGGCAGTGGTAATGGTGGGATACCAGATCCTCTGGATGCTGGAGTGAGGATGTGAGCTGGATCTGTAGGATTTAGGATAAGACCAGTGCCTTAAAGTTTCTCTCTAATATCAGAAAAATCTAGTGGTTGATTCAATGTCCGACCTGGTTGTCTGATACGGGCCAAAGAATCGTGTGTCCTTAGAAGTGATTGACGAACAATTTATTGTACGTCAGACCCTAGGGGGTTTGGTGTTATTGGCTCAACGATAATCTGTTAATTTTCATTTGAGGTGGTTTCTGTTTGAGAGGTAATGTTGTCGTCAGAATGACTTCTTGTTACTATAGGTGAGTGAGTGTGTGGGGGAGGAGTTTTGCGACCTCCACGTGCCATCAATAGTGTCCATTCCCTCCTTCTAGCGCTATTTGTTGATGGGTGAAAATGACCGTCTGTTAATTGGAAGAATGATTCCAGTCCGGGGTTTTCTAAATAACCCAAGTCGTTTGGTATGACTCGCTCCGATGGGTTTAATGGCTCCGTTGGCCAATCTAAAAGTCCTAAAAGAAACAAATAAAAGAAAAAGAACAAACTAATAAACAACTACTTAGTATATATATGTACATGCCTATCTATATAACTATTTTAAATAATATTTACACAACAGATCTATTTATCTAATTTATGTGAATGTTATACAAGTGCAAGTTTTAATCTAAACTCATGAAAATCTATGAAAAGATGGCTGGTTTAACAAAAGCACATAAACTATTTTTTGTTTTTTCTTTATTTATCTAAGATTAAACAAAAAATAATATACTATGAAACAAAAATACGTGAATGGTCAAAGCCAGGTCACACAGAAGAGTTTCGAAGACAAACAAGAGATAAAAGAAATAAACTAACCTATTAATGGGTTGTTTGGCATGCATCCAATCACTTGTATAATTATAGAATGTCCAGCCAGCCTGTCCAAGAGATAAACCTGTAGTGAACTTTGAAACTATTCAGAATAAATGCAAAACAATATATTCATTGTTTAATTTTAATGACTGAACGAAGAGATGCAAATAATAGCTGTGATATATGTGATTGCAAGCGATTACGTGCAAGATAAATCTAACTATAACAACCTACTTTTAATCATTCAACAAAATTGATGAAAAACCTTATCATTTGGATTGAATGAATGATCACTATTTTTAATATCTGAAACATCACATATGGACAGTATTTATAAATGAATTATCCCAACTCATAATAAAGCATGAAGACAAAAGATATCAACACTTATTATCTTGTCAAGATAAACAGAACTTAAATTAAGACATCATACACAAGAAGCTAAAGCTGTAATATGCATTCTATTCCATTGAAGTCTGTGAATTAATTGTCCATACTTCATCCCCAGGACAAGATGATTTCTTTACAAAAAAATATATGAGTTTTTAAAGGATTCAAAAAGGTAATTGTCTTATCTTATGAGATAAGATACAATCATCTGTTGATTACAAAAATAAAGGGGGAATATAACCACCCCAAATCACACTAAATCTTTAAAAGCTAAAAAATGTTTGTTCCTGTTTATACAAAAATGGATCATAGATATGGCTAACAAGCCCCAAAAATCTTCAGATCACTTGGTCACCATAGACTCCCAGATATCCTGAAAGGAAAAGATAAAATAAATAAATTTAGATATTCATTTAACCACAATTTTCCAAATTTTGAATTAGAATAGACTGGCTACAGAATCTGTTGATTCTGTAGCTAGTCTATTTTAACAAAGAAATCTAAATTATTCAATAAACAAAATATAACACTATTTTAAGATAAAAATAAATCTTACCTTTAACTGTAAAATCAAGTCAAATAACATGATCTCAGAATTTATTACTGTTGTTGCAGTCTCGACATTTTTTAATATGACGTTCCCTATAGTTTTCAAGCGTTTCCCTTGTCCCTTAACAATAGACTTGAGCCTGTGATTTTCATCTATTAAGGGGTCGACCTGATCAGTGAAGTATTTTATCTATGACTGTAAAATGGGTCTATCGGTGTAATACTTGTCAATCTAGAACAGACACGTTTCACATTGTGACTGTGTGACGCTTGATTGAGAATACCCACGATTGTGTACCTGAACATCCCCAATCTGGCCTGTAGATTTTTCAGCAAAATTAATACCTGGAAACCCTTCACTATGCTTTAGACAAGGAAGAACATTATCCACAAAATTGTAAGACTGGTTGAGGTGTGTTTGGAAGGAAGGAGGGTCTTCTTAGGCTAGAAATATATCAATCTCAGAATCCAAGCTCTCATGCATATCGATCGTCTTGATTGAGCTCACATGAGCATTTGATTTATTTCATGTCTTCCTCGAGATCAACCTTCCTTCCCTCTTATTTTTAAAAATTAAATTGATATCACCCTTAGATGGCTTGCCAACAGGTCTGTTTGCATTTTTGGCAGAGGTGTTAGGCTATGCATCTTGTTCATGGGTCTGCTCATCAACTTTTGATTCGGGTAAAGCCTTACTATGGGTGGTCGTAACACAAGACTTTGTAGATGAAGGGAACACTCTGGGATAGACTAAGGTTTCCTCGATCATGGGTTTGTCAACCTCTACAGCATATGAGTTAGCGAAACCATTTCGGGTTAGGAATGAATCCCATTCATTGTTCTGTAACTTCAATATATGTGCAAGCATAATTTTTATCAAACCGTGGTGGAAAAGGATTGAATCCAAACGTTTCTTCTTATACCTCTTATCCATTTTATACAGGCTTCTCCACAGGTAATAAGGCATGTTTAATGGAAACCCTATGAAATTCATCAACAAACGCAGGTGATATAGAAAGACAAAACAAAAACGGCCTTCACACGTCATGAACTATTTTAAAACTGCAAGTAAACCATGCCATCGGGTTTTCAATAGGGACACTGGAATACCTTTGTCACAGCCATTGATCTTTCGATATGTAAAGAAAAGACTCCACAGAACCTCCTCGACCTTGGAATTATTGAACCACTTTTTCCCTCTCGCAGGGAGACCTGTTTCTTGACTTAAAAAGTCCTCTCTGACTTTGAGTTGAATGTCCCCCACCTTGTCTCGACATACATCAAATGAGAGAGCGAATTCCTGAGCGGTTTGAAGGTTAAAGCCATGGAATTTATCAAGGAAAACAAGCCAATCATGACCCTCGAGATCCTCCCTTGCATCATCGCACAGGAGCAAGGTTTGAGTGTCATTGGGTTCAATCCTAAAAATCGGGGCCATGGGAATTCAACAAGAAAACACCCAAACACAGTGCGTATGGAGGGTTTCTAAGAATAGACCAGAGGTATACTCTAGACCCAAAACTCATCAACAATCTGTGGCAAATGAGAAAAAGATTCTCAACAAAAAGATAGGCGTTGTTTGAAATGAATGTGAGGGGTGTTTGAAAACTCAAGACTAAGCTTCAAAATGATGGGCTCACTATGATCAGACTGTCGCCTCCCACATAGTATAGGCCACGACTAGGTGCATTAAAAATTTAAAATGATTGCGCAACAAGGTGGGTTAGGTTCTAAATTTTAGGAGAAGGAAACTTATAAACCAAAGTCCACTGACAAGAAAACGTATGACCAAGAACCACACAAAAATATATTGATGGTTAAATTAAAAATTCCTTTGTTGATTCATATAACAATCCATAAGCATGCTTGACATTCGAGGAGGGAAACAAAGAGAATGAACTTAAGAGAAAATAACAAAGACTTTATTAACCAAAATGTTGAGCCATTTTCCTTTCATAAACTTTTAAATAAAGCGGTAATATAGTCATAAGTTTTAATGCTTCGTTTTCATGCTTCCATTCATGAACGAAGCATGGAAACAAGAACACTAGGAATAACCAAAATCTTGCATTTGTTGTTTCCAAAATTGCTTATGAAGAACAGAAAAATGTATGACCCCAGTTAGGAAACTACATAGATTATTATTTGATATTTAAAAAGTTAAAAATATGTTGGGCTACCAACAGGTCGTCTATCTAGTCGATCTTCTAGGAGTCATGCCCTAACCCCCATTGGTCATATTTTCCTCTGAAATGAGGGCCTTCTGAACTGCACCATGCAATGTATATAAAATAAGGATCCTCACCTTCGCACAAAGGTTTAATCTAAGGCCAAACACAAACTTTTTTACCTTTATCTTCTTCATGTTCAGGTGTGGAGCATACTGAAATAGCTCCATAAATATGGCCTCATACTCCAACACCGTACGACCACCCTATCGTAAGGCATTAAATTCATTGTGTTGGCACTCGATGAATTCCTCTGACAAATACCTCTCTCGGAACCACTCCTTGAATAGTTCCCATGTCATCTCTTCGACGACCATGTTTAGTTGATATAGGAGTGTCTTCCACCATAGAAGAGTGCTCCTATTCAACTGAAATACTTCCACGTGGACCTTCATGTTGGATGTGTAGTCATGAAGTGCAAATCACATTGCCATGTTCTCCAACCATGCCTTGGAGACTGAGCCGTCCATGGCACCCATGAAATCCGAAAACTTAACCTTCTCAAGTTATCTATGAATGCTACCACTTCCATCTGCAGTGCATTGTGAACTCTCATTGGGTACAGGAGCCCTGGCCTCAACTCTATCTAGTTGGTTAATCAACGCCTCTGACATCCTCTGAAAGTACCTCATCAAACCAAACACATACCCCAAAAAAATCTACTCTTGTACAATGACTTGTTCTTCTCCTTCAGGGTTAGACCCCTCTAGCGTGCATGCTATTGGAGGCGTCACACCTCCTCCCCTAGCACCATGTTGTCTACCTCCACAACATCCTCTAACCATGATTACCTACATGGACACATTTAAATTTTACAGTGGAAGGCGTAATGATCCCAATTTGTCGATTTGAACCCACTCTAATACCATCTGTAATGACCCCTCTGTTACGACAACAAATAGCGATGTAGAAATGGGTTATTTTTTTATTTTTTTCGTTAGAAATTTTAAAATTGTCACAACATAAATTAATAGCAATACAAGCAACACATCATCATAATCAATAACAACACAAGCAAATGCATTAACATAAATAATAGTGACAAATGATTAACACATAAACATAAATAGCGACGTCATTCAACACATCACACTCAATTGAATAAAAACATAAATAATGATCAAACATATCACTGAATAAATAAGGAACTACCTACCCAACATATCCTACATGGTTAGGACCTCTAGGACACATAAGAAATGCTCAAGCCTAGGATTCATTCAATTTATTTTGACCATTTAAGGTCTCAGGGTTGGCGATTGTTCTGAGGAACAAGGAGGTGTCTAAATCCTACTAATCCAATCAATCCAAAAATCAACTAGATCAATCAATCAAGTTTAATCACCAATTATTCATGGCGCGTCAAAAAATTCTACTACAACGTACATAAATTTAGATGACATGTTTACCACATATGGATTATTCCAATGATAGTCGAACTATGATTCTCATAAATCAAATTAATTTCATGGTGCAAGAGTAATCATCAACTTTATTTACATGGCGCAAGAGTAATCATCAACTTTATTTCATGGCACATGAGTAAGCTAATTACTTTATCAATCATATTTCAACATTAATTTCATGGTGTGCGAGTAATCTAATTACTTAATTAATCATACATCAAAATTATATTCAAGGCACATGAGTAATACAATTACTTAATTAATCATACATGAACATTATTTCAAGGCGCATGAGTAATCTGATTACTTAATTAATCATAAATCAACATCAATTTCATGGCACAAGAGTAGTCATCAACTTTAATTTTGTGGCACAAGAGTAAGGATCAATTTTATTTTCATGGCGCAAGAGTAAGCTAGCTACATAACTCATCATCCATAAAAATTAATTTCATGGCGTAAGAGTAATCTAGTGACTTAATCAATCATAGGTTAGCAAGGACTCGGAGATGACCTAAAACTCTAGTTTAAAATTAAAAGGAATCAAAAATCTTATCTAAAACAATGTATGGGAACTCTAGGATTATTTAAAAATCCATATTAGTTTTAAAGGAAGGATCCCATCTTCCTTTAACAATACATCTGAACTTCAAGGATAATTAAAAATCCATATTAAAGTTTTTAAAGAAAGGACCCAATCTTCTTTTTAATAAAACATGAGAAATTCAAAACTACATCAATGTTCTTAAACAAGGGTCGATACGTTTTCATGTCCATCTAAGTAGTAGGTAGATCAAGTCCTATCAAATGTAAAGGTAAGGACTCTATGTTGGCTTGTAAATCAATTAAGGAAGTCGAGGAATACCCCACTAAAACAAGCAATGCCTATGTTATCTTTAAAAATTAATTAAGAAAAAGGGAGGTCATCCAAAAGCCTTACATAAGGATCAAAATCTAGCTCATAGGTCAAGAAGGAATCATCACATCAGAGAAAATGAGTGTTAAAAGATATTGACATTAATTTTCTTCTAGGTAAAATTTATAAAGTAAAATGTTGCAGTATAGCTCAAATTAATTCGTTGGAAGAAAATCTCTAAAGGACATTCACTACAGAATAAGTTCATCATAATCACTAGAAAATATCTATGAGGTAAATCCACCTTGGGAGATAACTTATTAATTTTTTTTTGGATAATACACAAATGATGGGAGAGATCGCTACATGAGAGGTTTTTGCAAACTCTGGAATAATACACAGAGAGTTGGGCGAAATCTCTATGGGAGAGGCGCGCACTAGGGAAACCTGATTTCTATCATAGGATTTAGTGAAGACGAAGGGCGTATAGATGCATGCCTGATCTCTATCAATGGAAGAGCAAGGGATGGCACACTCATCAAATAAGAATTTATAAAGGAAAAGAGCAAGAAAGGTGCACTCAACAAATCAAATTTTGTCAAGGAAAAGAGAAAATAAAGGCACACTTAGGAAATCAGATTTTTCAAGGAAAAGAGCAAAGAGAGGCACACTCAGCAAATCAGATTTTGTTAAGGGACTGAGCGATGAGGAGGCGTAGACATTTTTTTTATACATTTTGTACATACAAGTGTTTACAGTAACCTAAAAACAAATGCTCAAAACAAACTGTGGGCATACTTAATTCATGTATACAACTGCTCAGTAGCGAATTACAGAGAAAGATTCCTCTAGTAGGTCAATGTGGGACCTACATAATTCAATCTACTGCAAAGATATAGTACATAAGGTATTACACGTAGTACATGGGCAGATCCATGGTGATTGTGCATTTCATCAATGCTTAAGGTTCTGTTTTAACAAATTTCAGACTAAGATTGCATTTCCATCCTTACAGCTAACCAATGCTAGACAATGTTATTCTTTAAATTGTGGTCGAAGGTCATGATCATTTAGAAGAAGATGAGAAAAATAAAATAAAAATAGGAGCAACTAACGCAAATCCATTGCTTGGTTGCAACACAGGAATATCAACTTTAGCTCAACATTAAACTTATCAAGGATTCATAACAACTCAACATCAAATTTTCAATCACAGTTCATGGCGATGTCTAAAAACTCATTTATAACTTAATATTATTACAATTATAATCCCGGGGAAGAATATCGTAACCAGAGAGGGTGAAATCGAATATGTTCCTCCATGATGGTGCTCCTTTCGATATACCAGTTTCTAATGATTGAGACTTCAACAGTACCTCCCAGCCAACTCTAGGCGTACACTTCTTCCCCCTTACCCCTCAAGACGCAAAGGGGCCACGAACAGAAACCCAAAAAAATACTCTAGCTTCGAGCTTGCCTTGCAAGGAAGAGGCACCACTCTCTCTTAATCTGGGTATCGCTACCCTCACAATTAAAACCAATAAAAAATTTAACAGCATAACTTTACCCATCACCCGTCTCATCCATTTCACATCTTGACCATTTGTGTTATAGAACTTTCTCAATGACACATCCCAGCCATTTGCACAATTAATTCGCTCTTTAATTAAATAATTTAGAATTATTTCCCCCTTACACTTTTCACCCTCTCCCAAACTTGCACAAGTATATACATATTATAATTTAATTAAAAGTGAGATTCCCTCGCCCTTCCTAAAAGCGCTCCTTAATTCACTCCTATTTCTCTCTTTATTCCCCATATTCCCATTTAATGTTTGATGCCTTACTAAATCTGAGATGAGTTAAAATGGGGTCATCTTCTAGTTATAGCAATGTTAACTAGACTCTAGATAACATTCTATGCATACACCCATTCTTTTATTGTTTATTCCTTTCTTATCTTAATTTTCCAATTTGGTATTTTCTTTCACACATCCGTATTATATTAATTATTTATACTTAATTGATTTTTCTTAATTTCTTAAATTGATTAAGCTCATTCCAATTTTAATTTAATTTATAATTTAGTTTTAGTCTTCTTACCAACTTAGACTTAGGTTTAAATTTTTTAATAGGATTAGAATTTCATTTAAGGATTCACAATTAATAATTTCAATCCTTAAGTAATTAATTAAATCTGGCAATGCTTAAAGATTTTACAAGGTTTTATTATTCTCCCAAGGTTTTCTAGGCTACCCAAATTCATTGACTCAATTGTTACTTTTGCGACATGCCTTTCAAGATGCACTCCATTCTCTAAGGGTGACACTTTCCCTTTACTAGTTTTGGTAATTGTCCAACCCTTGGAGTCAACACTCCATTTGGGAGACCTTGTGAGAGACTAAGGGCTTCTAAGGAATAAGGACCCTACCTTATTTCACACCCCTTAGAAATCTTCGTGAGAAACTGTCTAAGTCTTCCCTCCCAACATTGTGGACCTCTCGAACTAGATAACAATTAACCTACAATTCAAGCCACGGTGGGAGTTTTAGTAGGCTATGACAGGGACTTTGCCACACCTCTCCCATAATATCTTGTCTATGTGCATGGCCCCTTTACTCCTTATGTGAGTCATATTAGCAAGAATTTTTCCACTTGCATCCATCAATAAACCATTGTCAATGATCCATATATAAAATCACACTACAATAGATCATATGTCACATATGCATAAATGAAATACTAAAACCAATAAAATCCACTCCCTGACTCAATCCAGAGTCCATGGTTGTCCATTGATGCCATCAACATCCACAATGTTTCAAGTGTCCTACACTCTCATGGAGAATCATAAATAGAATCTGTCAATACACATATATAAGATAAAATTAAATCATAATCCATCAATATCATCATAAGAATCCATAACAGAAACACATAACCATGTACTATAACTGGATCACTTGCACACAATTGTCCTTAGAGAATAATTCAATAAAATGTGTTCAAAAGAGAGGGATGTTACATACACCCCCTCTTGTTTTAAAATTCATACCAAAGTTGTACAATATATAAAATGTAGTAATAAAAGTGTCTGACAATATCCATATGTCTAATCTATCAAATAAGTAAGGAAACTGTTGACACATATCATATGCGTCCTCCCATGTAACCGAGTGTGAACTATAATTGTCCCACTGGACCTTGACCTAATCCAATGTTTGACATTGTAGTTGTTGAATGCAATGGTATAGAATGCATATTTTCTCCACCGTGAGTGCACCCTTGTTTGACACCTGCAAGGAACTCATTTTAATCACATGTGTAGGATCACTAACATAATGTCTCAAAATAGATACATGAAAAACATCGCGCATTCGCCTCAAAGAATCAGGAAAGGCTAGTTGATAGGCCATGGGTCCTTTCTTTTCCACAACTTCTAAAGGTCCCACAAACCTAGGAGATATTTTATCACCCTTTCCAAACTTAATCAAAATCTTGTGCGGTTTCACCCACAAGCAAACTCGGCCGCAAACTTCATAATTGCGGTCAACGTGATGCGCACCAGCATAAATATTTTGTCAATCGTGTGCTTCTTTAATCCTTTGTATTATCATTTTCATTTGTTCTTCCATTTCTTGGATCACTTCTAGTCCTACCAAGACCCTATCCTCAAGTTGATCCCAACTCAATGGTGTCTGACATGGTCTCCCATAAAGAAACTCAAACGATTCCATCTTAATAGTTATTTGATAGTTTTTGTTGTATGAAAACTCTACCAGTGTAAATAACTCTTCCCAATACTTATGTTGGTCCATTACATACATACACAACATATCTTCCAAAATTTGGTTCGTTCTTTATGTCTTCACGTCGGTCTCAGGGTGTTACGTTGTACTAAATTTTAGTTGTGTTTCCAAGTCCTCCTGGAAACTATTCCAAAATTGTCCTATAAACACCGATCCTCTATCAGAAATGATCCTTTTTGGCACACCATGTAATCTAACAATATTGTTGATAAAAAATGTAGCTCTGTCTAGTGCCTGATACGACGTATGGAAATGAATAAAATGTGCACTCTTCATCAGAGTGTCAACTACCATGAAAATCGAGTCGTTCCTCCTTGCATTCAGCGAGATTCCAACAATAAAGTCCATCGAAATGACCTCCCATTTCGATTTTGGAATATCGGGTGGCTGTAGTAATCCTACCGAATGTCTGTGTTCATCTTTCACTTGCTGACATTCTAGACATCTCACCACGTAGACAACTATGTCTTTTTTCATCCCTTTCCAAAATAATAAAGGCTTTAGGTATACCCTCACCTTCATGACTCCTGGGTGAGCCATGTACACTACGATATGTGTTTCACTTAAGATCAAGATTATTAATTCGTTGTTAGGCGGTACGTAAATCTTGTTGTTATACCTCATCAATCCATCATTGTCCAATGTATAGCCCTCAAACTTTGGTACCATCATGGTGTCTTGTTTGATATTTTCCTTATCCTCTTTATACCATTCATCATCAATCTGTATAGTTAGAATCCTTTCTTCAAGATTCGTCCAAAGAGGTATCACCGAGAACATGTGTGGTCTCTGACTCAACGTATCAGCCACTCTGTTTACCATTCCTTTTATGTACATGATCTCAAAATCATATTCGTAAAGTAATTATGACCAACCCCTTTGTCTTGCGTTCAAGTCACTTTGCGTAAATATGTGTTGCATTCCAAAATGATCTATTTTTAGGTTGAACTTTTATCCAATCAGATATTGTCTCAACACTCTCAAGGCATACCGAATGGCCAATAAATCTAAATCATGAGTTGCATAGTTCTCCTCATGCTTTCTTAATTTCCTCGATATGTAAGTGATCACTCGACCATATTTCATCAATATGTTGGACACACCGACTACACTGAGAGGGGGTGGGTGAACAGTGTAAGGCTCTTTTTCCCAAACTTCCCTCTTACACAAAACTCATTAGTAAACAATCACCATTAACTCATTACTCATTGTTTTCATTTATAACCAGCTAAAGGTGAACACATATTAGAAACATATATCAACAATGTATCATCAACTAATTATCACCACAAGGAATACAAATAACACAAGATGTATGTACAATTTTATTTTTATTACAGACTGCAATCCTTGGGGTTTTTTAGCAACAATTGAATAGAGTACAACTCTACAAGAGCACCATCTTTATAATTCAAGACTCATCTTACAACCTCAGCACAAACTAAGATGAGTAAAAAATACTCAACAGATATCAATCTGTCAAAGGTACGTGACCTATCGGTAGTGCATCACACATATGTACGTGCCCTACCAGTAGTACAACCTGCATATCCCTTCTGAGCAACTTAGGGTTTTCTCTTCATCACACACTCAGATCCTCTGCAACTTGCAATCACATTCTCTTTTGTCTTTCACTGTCCAATCTGACCCACAACCAATCAAAACACATCCAAGCTCTCCAACAACTTACTCATTCTCCTCAACCATACAATATGAATACTACTCAATGATGTATAAGAATTCAACATACTATAGCAATCATATCAGCACTGAATCATAATAGTGATTCTCACTCCATCAACCAACACAAACCACATCAAAACAACCATACCAATAATTCCTTAAGCATTCACCATAGAACAAACAATAGTATACATCAAGACAATAATATAACCATTCTAGATTTTTTATGCAAGATCTGAGCTTATAGAATGCAGATCGGGAACCTACTTCAGTATTCAAGAGCCCGTCATCAACTCAACCACCAATATCCATGAATTCATCCATTGTACGTGCCATGTATTCATGCAGATCACGTATGTACACATCCTGACCCACTACAACCCACGTATACCTCAGAAACTAGGGTTTTTGAACTTTCGAGACTTTCTTCATCATGATCTCAGACTTGCTGAACTTTGATGCATCCATGAGATCCTCCATACTCTCTCTCTCTCTATCTCATAATAGATCTTCAATCATGATCAAGATATACACACAAAATATACCCTTCACAAGAGACCCTTGCCTCTTATTTATACTCTTCATCTTAAAGGTCACTTAACCTACTTTGAGGTCACTTAACCCATTTCTAGGTCACTTAACCGATTTTCCTCATTTTAGGGTTAACTACTTTCCATAAATAGAAAGTTTTCCTTTACTTTACCATTTTAATAATCTTTCTCGATTTTGTCACCTCACTTTATCATTTAAATAGTCTTCTTGACTTTGTCACTTTACTTTATCATTTAAATACTAATTTCTTCTTTGCAAACTTCTTGACTTCTTTGACATTTTGGGGCTTCAAGCCAACATATGAGGGTCCTTCATCTTCATAGGGCCATAACTCTCAAACTATGAGGAGTTATGTGACATTCCACATACCACCGAAAATGGCATGACAATAACTATCCATCTAGGATATTTTCACCAACAACTTCACTGATCTTCATCTCATTATTCCACAATTAAGCATGGGTTATCCAACCATACTTCAAGGATAACTCAACCATAAAGCGTCTTACCGTGAGGGATTTCACCATAAGGGGACCACTTTGGAGTTCATCCATTTGTACACCTTACAAACCATGATAAGACAATAATGATTCATCATTACATCACTCCAACTATGCATCATATATCAAAGAAACCACATTGATCCATCTTCATCTTGGGATCATGTATCAATGACAACTCATTGATCCATATTCATATATGCATCATATCAATGACAACTCATTGACCCATCTTCATCTATGCATGACATCATATGACTATGATTCTACTTGACATCTATCCATTCTCATCAAGGACAATACATATTACCTTTGACATCAATCATCAATCAATCAATGAAATAAATCAATTGAACCATTGGTATCCATGATAACATGATCCAACAATCTCCCCCTTTAGCATTGATGGAAATACCAACATTGATGTCAACACCAATCATCGATGTCAACATGTAGACAAGGCATTTTCTACATCAATAGTCATCAATCACATCCATGTGACTATCTCTTCACATCAATAATCATCAATCACATCAATGTGACTATCTCTCCATATTTGACATCAATGGAAAAGGGTCATTCTCCTCTTCTTGGGGTTTCTCCCCCTGCTTGAGCTCTCCTTGGGGATTCTCCCCCTACTTGAATGCTTTTTATCTTCCTCTGAATAATCTCTCCCCTTTTTGAACAAGGGATATCAATTTGATGTAATGTTGAATATACATTTCTCATGCTACCTCTGTGACCATCCCTCCCCCTGGAATTATGCCTCTATTCTCTTTCTTAAAATATAGGGTTCTTTCCTATTATGCATCTGATAAATATCTCCTCCTAGAATCATGGGAGGAAGAATGACTCCCCCTATGGGTATTTCTCCCCCTATCTTCTCTGCAAGATGAACAATATTCTACCACATGACGATCCCTGGACCTGTCCATGCATCGAGCGTGTGCCATACAAAACATCATGAAGAAAAAGCTATGTCAATAATGAAATAGATAACCATGAACAATATATCAACTAAGTATATCCTGTACAAAAATGTGTTCCCATCATGCACAACACCCATGTACATCAACCATGTACATCAACACCATACAATGTGCCATAGTAAATCATCAAACATATGACTCCATCAACATGAGAACCATATGCATCTACCAATATGCCAACCATGTGCATCAAAACAAGTGTCATATCATCAATGATATACCTCTACCATGAACCAAGTGCCATAACCATGAATCTCAAACGAATACCAATTGTTGTTCTAATCAAGTAATACCAATGGTGTACTTTTATCCAAGTACTCATCATCCAAACATATACTATTTATGAGTGTACCAAACCTATACATCAACATGTATCACCACATGTACCAAGCAAGTACATCAACCATGCATAACTACCACAACATGATGAATCCTCATACATGTATGCAAAATCCTCCAAAAACGTGTGCCAATCAAACATCAACTATAGATCAATCTATGGCTCATCAATGATGTACAACATGATCAACTCACCAACTACATGCCCCAATATGTATCTCATCCACATGCCAAATGCATGCACCAAGATATTCATCGAATATGCTTCTAATCACAAGATATATTAATGAAACTCAAATATGTACCATCCATGTGCTCCAACAACTTCAATCCTTCATTCACTATAGAAAATACTAAGCATCCAACAATACAAGTTCTAGGAGTATGCTTCAATAGATCGATGACATATCTAGCTAGCATCATCATGATATATCATATAACGAAGGTGCCATAACTTCACTTCCACACCCAACATTGTTGTTCAACAAACAAATGCCTCAGTCCACACTCATGGGTTAGTGAAATGCATCCAAGATGGACTTTCATTATTTTTCTCATCTATTTAAATAATCCAATATAGAATCATGAAAACATGCAACAAACAGTGTTAGAACCTGCAACAAACTATGTCAAACCCTGCAACACATAGTTATACCATCACATCAAGTTGCAACCCTTGTGCATTATCTTTATGCCAAGGATTTACCGCATATATGTGGCCTACTACATACACAACTCGCATATGTACGTGACCTATTCAAGTTCAGCACACATATGTACACGACTGTTACCACTGTCACCCACGTATTTTTCATTACATGACACACTTGAGCTTCCTTCAAGGCTTCCATTCTTCTCTAGTTGTTCAGTCTTGTTCACCCACTTCTGAAGGTGTCCCTGATTCTCATAACTTTATCTCTGAGATTCCATATTTTCAAGGATGTCTCCCTTTCTTAATTCATTCCTTCTTATAGTCATGCTATGTGAAGTCCTCATCATGGAATTTCTTCTTGTGTTCCAGCAATCCTCAGATTTGTGGCCAAATCCACTACAGTTGTAGCATCTCATGGTGTTATAGTGAACAACAATGTGTCCTACTTGATCACATCTCCAACACCTTATGGTGTTATGAAATCTTCTTTCATTTCTCCTTGCATACGATCTACACTCCAAAGATTTGTGATCATATTCATTACAAGAATAACATTGACGATGAAAAATGATTTCATACCTTTTCTTTGGTGTCCATATTCTTTTAGGTGTAAGGATGGCTTATTGATGTCTTCCTTGCTTTTTTCTTTTGAAACTTTCCTTTCCTTGTGTAGATGGTTGATTTGAAACATTGTCTTCATCCTTTGAGGGACTTACCTCATGATTCTTTGAGGTGCTTGCTTCAACATGTGTAGCTTCTCCCTTGTATCCAAGACCTGATTTATCATATGGTGATATTTGAATTTCCAAGATCTCATTCAAGATTTGTGAGCTATTAAATAATTTATTTTACTTCTCTACTTTCTTTCTAATATCAACAACTTCAGCTTCTAGCTTATGACATGACTCTTCCTTTTCATTTATTTGATTCTTCAATAGTTACTCTACCCTTTTGGCTTCTTCAATTTGGGTCTTGAGATAGACAATAGTTTCAAAACTTTTGCTAATCTCATCATCTACCTTCTTATCTTCTTTTTCATTCTTTAATATTGTGATCTCTTCTTCCTTTTATTTTAATTGAGTCTTATTACTCTCTTCTTGTTCTTTGAGTGTTCCCTTTAACTTCAAAATGTGCATTTGACTCTTCTTAAGAAACTTCTTAGTGTTATCTGAAAGATAGTTATATTCTATATAATAATGGTCATTTCTATATTGATATAAACCCTCTTCAACTTTCTTTTGAAGTTATAATAGTTCTTATTCTCTTCTTTCTATGGGATAACTACCATCAAACTCTACACAAACTATTTCTAGATTTTCTTCTTCACTTGTAGAGAAAAATTCAACATCATCACATTTTGAATCATTTCAACCAAGGGTCTTTGAAGATTCTTTAACTTGATCTGAAATATCTTCAAGATCTTCATTTTTTCCAACATCATCACATGATTCTTTGTCTTCATTTGAAATGTCTTCAAGATCTTCCTTTGTGCTATCATCACTTGATTCTTTGTCTTCATTTGAAATGTTGTCAAGATCACATTTAGAAATAATGCATTCAATATTTTTTTGGGATCATTTACCTTTAATGATCTTGATGGAGTGGTCTTCAATATCTTCCTTCTCCTTCTTTCTTTGATATGGTTCCTCTATCTTTAGCCATATATCCTTGGTGGAAGTGCATTGTCCCATGCTCTCTTTGATAGGGCTTGTGAGTCCACTAAGAATGGTCTTGAGAACCAATGCATCATTCTTCTTTCCTTCCCTATGAGATGAAAACTTTGAATTGTTATTCAAAGAAACTGGTCCACCAATGGCTGCCTGCCAAATACCTATTCCCATTTCCTTCAAATGTACTCTCATCTCTATTCTCCAAGTAGAATAGTTTTCCTCATCAAGAATTGGAACTTCATCATCCATTTGTGTGTCCATGGATCTCCTTCAAGTTTTTTAAGGCTTATAGTGAAGGCTCGATCTGATACCAATTTTTGGACACACTGACTACACTGAGAGGGGGGGGTGAATAGTGTAGGGCTCTTTTTCCCAAACTTCCCTCTTACACAAAAATCATTAGTAAGCAATCATCATTAATTCATTACTCATTGTTGTCATTTATAACCAGTTAAATGTGAACACACATCAATGACATATATAAACAATGTATCATCAACAAATCATCACCACAAGAAACAAAAAGAACATAAGATGTATATACAATTTTCTTTTTATTACGAACTACAATCCTTGGGGTTTTTCAGCAACAACTTAATAGAGTACAACTCTACAGGAGAACCAACTCTATAACCCAAGACTCGGGTTACACCCTCAACACCAATTGAGATGAGGCAACAATCCTCAACAGATATCAATCTGTCACAGGTACGTGACCTGTTGGTAGTGCAACACGCGTATGTATGCTCCCTACTAGTAGTAAAACTCGTGTATGAACGCAACTAGTCTATACTACAACCTGCGTATCCCTTCTAAGAAACTTAGGGTTTTCTCTTCCTCACACACCCAGATCCTCTGAAACCTGCAATCACATTCTATTTGTCTTTCACTGTGCAATCTGACCCACAACCAGTCACAACACATCCAAGCTCTCCAACAACTTACTCATTCTCCTCAACCATACAATATGAATGTTACTCGATCATGTATAGGAAATAAACATACTATAACAATCATATCAGAACTAAATCATAAGAGTGATTCTCACTCCATCAACCAACACAAACCACATCACAAAAACCATACCAAGAATGCCTTAAACATTCACCACACAACAAACAAGAGTATCCATCAAGACAACAATATAACCATACCAGAGTTTCTATGGAAGATTTGAACCCATAGAATTCATATTTGGAACCTGCTTTAGTATTCAAGAGCCTAACATTAGCTCAACCACCAATCTCCATGACTTCATCTACTGTGCATGCCCCGTATTCATACATCCCTTGTATGTACGCATCCTGACCCACTACAACTCGCATATACCTTAGAAACTAGGGCTTCTGAACTTCCAAGACTTTTGTCATCATGATCTCAGACTTTCTGAAACTTTGATGTGTCCATGAGATCCTCCATACTCTCTCTCTCTCAAAATAGATCTTCAATCATTCTCAAGAGATACACACAAAAGATACCCTTCACAAGAGACCTTTCCTCTTATTTATACTCCTCATCTTCTAGGTCACTTAACCCATTTCTAGGTCACTTAACCTATTTTCCTCATTTTAGGGTTAACTACTTTCCATAAATAGAAATTTATCCATTACTTTATCATTTTAATAATCTTCCTCGATTTTGTCACCTCACTTTATCATTTAAATAGTCTTCTTGACTTTGTCAGTTTACTTTATCATTTAAAAAAAAAAATCTTCTTTGCAAACTTCTTGATTTATTTGATCTTTTGGGGATTCAAGACAACATATGAAGGTATTTCATCTTCGTAGGGCCATAACTCTCAAACTATGAGAAGTTATGTGACATTCCACATACCACCAGAAATGGCATGATAAGAACTATTCATCTAGGATAGTTTCACCAACAACTTCATTGATCCCCATCTCATTATTCCACAATTAAACATGGGTTCTCTAACCATACTTCAAGGATAACACAACCGTAAAGCATCTTCCCATGAGGGCTTTCACCATAAGGGGACCACTATGGAGTTCATTCATTTGTACACCTTATCAACCATGATAATAAAATAATGATTTATCATTACATCACTCCAACTATGCATCATATATCAAAGAAATCACATCGATCCATCTTCATCTTTTCATCATGTATCAATGACAACTCATTGATCCATCTTCATTTATGCAGCATATCAATGAAAACTCATTTACCCATATTCATCTATGCATGATATCATATGACTATGATTCCACTTGGCATCTATGCATTCTCATCAAGGAAAATACATATTACCTTTGACATCAATCATCAATCAATCACTTGACATCAATCAATGACATAAATCAATCAAACCATTGGCATCAATGACAACATGATCCAACACAATATTCCACCTAAACCTTCCTTGGACGTGTCTGTTCATACAAGGAGTTCCTTGTCCATGTCAGGGACATGTAGTATCGATTCTATTGTCAATAACTCCTTGAGCCTTTGAAATGCTTCCACACATTTCTCGGTCCATAAAAACTTCTTGTTTTTCTTCTACAATTCTGTGATCGGATTTGATATCTTTGAAAAACCTTCGATGAACTACTAGTAATATCCTTCTAAACCCATAAAGTTGCGTACTTATTGTACATTTTTTGGTGTAGGACATTCAATAATATCCTATACCTTCGTTGGATCCACAATGATTCCTTCATCGGATATAACATTCCCTAAGTAATGAATCCTCGATTGGTAAAAAGAGCATTTCGACAGTTTCTCGTACAATTTGTGTTCACGTAAACACTATAGTACTAAGTGAAAATGTTCATCATGTTCTTCTACCATCCGATAATATATCAGTATGTCATCAATGAATACTTGAACACACTTTTCCAAGTATTCACCGAACACCCCATTGATCAAACTCATGAACACCCAAGGGGCATTTATCAATCCAAATGGTAAAACTATAAACTCATAGTCTGTGAACCTCGTCTTGAATGTGGTCTTAGGAATAGTTTCCTCTTTAATTCATAATTGGTGATACCCTAATCTCAAGTCAACCTTCGAAAACACTATCATTCCTTTCATTTGATCAAACAAATCATCTATTCTTTACAATGGATATTAGTTCCTTATCATCGCCTTCTTCGATTGATGGTAGTCAATACAAAGTCTCCATGACCCATCCTTCTTTATTATGAAAATAATAGGCACACCCTAGGGTGACACACTTCTATATATAGGTTCCAAGTCCAACAACTCCTTCAACTACATTTTCAACTCCTATAACTCAGGCATTGACATCTGATATGGCATTCTTGCTATCGGTTCAGTTCCATGTTTCAAGTCGATTGTAAAATCCAAATATCTTTCGGGTGGCAAACCTTGTAACTCTCTTGGAAACACATCAACAAACTCTCATACTACCAAAAGGTTTTCTAATCCTTCTGCCTCTCCCTTTTTATTTAGCGCTAAGATTGCATATAACTTACATCCTTTTTGCAAGCTCTTTTGTAGCTATAGAGAAGAAATGAACCCCAAGGACACTCCCTGGTTTCTTCCCACAATCACTCTTATATGTCCCTCATCATTGGTCAAACTCAACTGTTTTGTCTTACAGTTGAGTATCGCATCATGCGATTCCAACTAGTCCATACCGATCATGATGTCCTAAGATCATAAGGTCTTGACATATAGGTCGAGCTTCATTACAAAATATCCCAAGTTAATGTGACATCCTGTTACCCTTCCTTCAACCTTTTGTTTGTCTCCCAAAGCCATTTATAGGTACCTAACCTCATCCTTCTCTACTACCTTTACCTTAATTCGTTTTAGCTCTACACTAGAAATAAATCTCTCTTTAGAACCTATATCTATCAAAATACCAAAATTTTCGTCGACAATTGTACCTGACGTCTCGAGCAGAGTGGAATGGTGATCATCCTAGTGATTATTCATTGTTGTGTAAATCTTATGGACCTTTCCCAAATCTCCAACCACAGTGTATCATGTTTATCTAGTCGTTCTGGCCTTCTCAACAGGATAGTATCACTGGTAATGTGCCTCCCCACATGTCCAACATTTGTTATTTGGTCCAGTACTCTTGGTCCACAAAGTAGAAGTTGTTGGCCTACCAACCTGAGTTCATGGTATGTTCTGCTAAATAGGCCTAAATTGTTGTTACTATGGGAGATGTTGCTACTGATGCAATGGTCCTCTGTAGGGGTTCCTTTTCTAAGTATCCATTCATCGTGGTGTCTTGAATGTGGATCCTCTCAACATATCTCGATAGCCTAATGTATGTCTGGCTCGTTTCTGATGTTGTTGCACACCTACCGTCATATGTCCAGTCGGTCTTGCAGTAGTCATGCCCTGACCCCCATTTATCATCTTTTCCTCTACTATAAGGGCCTTCTGGACTGCATCGTGCAACGTCTACGAAATTAGGATCCTCACTTTCACACGAAGGTTTAATTTAAGGCCAAACACAAACTTGTTTACCTTTAGCTTGTCCATGTTCAATTGTGGAGCATACCAAAGTAGCTCCATAAATATGTCCTCATACTCTAGCACCATATGACCACCCTATCGTAAGGCGTTGAACTTATTGAGCTAGCAGTCGTTGAATTCCTCAAACAAATACCTCTCCTGGAACCACTCCTCCAACAATTCCCATAACACGTCTTCGACGACCATGTTTAGTTGAGGTAGGAGCATCTTCCACCATAGAAGAGTGCTCCCCTTCAGCTAAAATACCACCATGCAGACCTTCGTGTTGGATGTGTAGTCATGAAGTGCAAAGCACATTGCCATGTTCTCCAACTACGCCTCGGTAGCTGAGACATCTATGGCACCCATGAACTTGGAAAAATTCACCTTCTCGAGTTATCTATGAATGATACCAATTCCAAATGGAGTATGTTTTGAACCTTCATTGGGTACTGGTGCCCTTGCCTCATCTCTATCTAGTCAATTAATCAATGGCTCTAACATCCTCTGAAAGGACCTCATCAAACCAACCAAATCCCCCACAACAACCTACTCCTTTCTAATGACTTGTTCTTATCCTTGGGGGTTAGACCCCTCTGGCATGGATGCTACTAGAGGCATCACACCTCCTCCCCTAGCACCACGTTGTTGTTGGAATATTGGTTGTTTTCATTGATGTCAACCCTAGTCATTGGTTTTGGACTGCAAGATTGATGAAGGTATTTGGGCATAAAGCACAATACACATGCAGACACAAAACCCATGGATGGATAGTATACATCATGTTGTTTCTGGCGGTAGGTGGCATGTAACATGGATCCTTATGGTTGAGGAGAAATGAATTTTTGAATATGACAAAGTGAATTGAAGAAGGAAGTACAGGTCGACTCTGAAGATAATTAAAGAAAAAAATTACAAAATAAGAAAGTGTCAGTTCGGCCCTAATGTTAAAATGAAGTCACATAAAAGGTATAAATACATATCATTATACATTCATTTTATACACACAATTCGAATTTAAGAGGAATTATGAAGTAAAGAAGGACATATTTCAAGGGAGGATGAAGCCTTTTGGTGATGTGTTCTAAGGTATGGTATTTACAAGTCATCTTACCATTTTATCTATAAAAAAAATTCTATAAAGATTAAGAGGGTGAAATTGATATGTTATTTATAGGATATATCTATGTACATGTGGTAAAAATTTCATCTCTGTATTCACTATAATTTTTGAGATACACTATGTGGAAGATAGGGTTTTTGACTAGTCCTGAAGCTAGTCATAAACAAGTGTTCTAGGTAAAATAGTCATAACTTCTTCAAAGAGAATCCAAATGATGTGAGACCTATTTAATTGGAAATATTATGGTTTTTAGTCTCATTTGTATGAGTTTCAGAATATGATGTTAAATATTTAGTGTGAGACATTCTGTACACGTTTTCTGTCCTGAATAAACCAGAATTGAATAAGGTCTACCATTCTCTCTATAAATTATTTTTAGTGAGGATTCAAGGAGTGAAAATTGGAGGATTTTCAGAGAATACATTGAGTAATATTATCTACAGGATCAATGTATTCCAAGAAATGAATAGTTTCATAAGTTGGATAAGTCTCAGGAAGCATTATCAGGTTATATGTGATGGTTGGTTGATGGTCATGATTTAATGTAAAGTTTTATTATCTCTCATATATTCTTGAGTGGAAGGAAGGAGAAAGGATGGATAGGTCAACCCTCTCTTGATATTGGAGGATTGTATCTTCCTCTTAGAGGTTTATCCCTCCCTTTATATTTGGAAGTTGTAGCTACCTTTGGAAGTCATTACTTCCCTTGAACGATAATTGTTGATTATTTCTCGTATATTGTGCATGGTGTATTGTGGTGTATTGGTGTAACTCTTATACTATTGTTCATTTCTCATTGGATATAATTGAATGGTTTAAGTATAAGTTGATTTTTTTTTTAAATTGTACTTGATACTGATTCACCCCCCCTCTCAGCATCAACAATTTTCTACCTCCACGACATCCTCTAATCATGATTACCTGCATGGACACATTTCAATTTTATAGTGGAAGGTGTAATGATGCCAAGTCGCAGGTTTCAACCCACTCTGATACCATATGTAATGACCCCTTCATTACGACAACGAATAGCCATGTATAAATGGGTAAATTTTTTATTTTTTTTCATTAGAAAATTTAAAATCGTCACAATATAAACTAATAGAAATACAAGTAACACATCATCGTAATCAATAACGACACAAGCCAATGCATTAAGATAAATAATAGAGACAGATGATGCAACACATAAACATAAATAGTGACGTCGTTCAACACATCATATTAAATCAAAGAAAAATATAATTAATGATTAACCATATCACTCAATAAATAAGGAACTACCTACCCAACCTATCCTGCATGGTTAGGATCTCTAGGACATATAAGCAATGCTCAAGCCCAAAATTCATCTGATTGATTTTGACCATTTAAGGTCTCAGGGCTGGCGATTGTTCTAAGTAACAAGGAGGTGTCTAAATCCCACTAATACAATCAAGATGAAAATCAACTAGATCAATTAATCAATCTTAATCATCAATTATTCATGGCACAACATAAAATTCTACTACAACGTACATCAATTTAGATGATGCATTTACCACCTATGGATTATTCGAATGATAGTCCAACTACGATTTTCATAAATCAAATTAATTTCATGGCATAAAATTAATCATCAACTTTGTTTTCATAGCGCAAAAGTAATCATCAACTTTATTTTCATGGAGCAAGAGTAAGCTAATTACTTTATCAATCATACATCAACATTAATTTCATGGCGTGCGATTAATATAATTACTTAATTAATCATACATCAACTTTATATTCAAGGTGCGCGATCAATATAATTACTTAATTAATCATACATCAACATTATTTCAAGGCGTGGGATTGATCTAATTACTTAATTAATCATAAATCAACATTAATTTCATGGCACAAGAGTAATCATCAACTTTATTTTCGTGGCGCAAGAGTAAGGATCAATTTTATTTTCATGGTGCAAGAGTAAGATAGCTACATAACTCATCATCCATCAACATTAATTTCATGGTGTAATATTAATCTAGTGACTTAATCAATAATACGTCAACAAGGACTCAAAGATGACCTAAAACTCTAGTTTAAAATTAAAAGGAAGCACAAATCTTATTTAAAGAAATGTATGGGAAATTCAAACTAATTTAAAAATCCATATTAGTTTTAAAGGAAGTACCCCATCTTCTTTTAACAATACATGTGAACTTCAAGGATAATTAAAAATCCATATTAAAGTTTTTAAAGAAAGGACCCAATCTTGTTTTTAATAAAAAATGAGAAATTCAAGACTACATCAATGTTATTAAACAATGATCGATACATTTTCATCTCCATATAAGTGGTATGTAGATAAAGTCCTATGAAATGTAAAGGTAAGGACTCTATGATAGATTGTAAAGAAATGAAGGAACCCAAGGAAGACCCCACTAAAACAAGCAATGCCTCTGATATCTTTAAAAATTCATTAAGAAAAAGGGAGGTCAACCAAAATCCTTACATAAGGATACAAATATAACTCACAGGTCAAGAAGGAACCATCACATCAGATAAAATGAGTTTTGAAAGAGATTGACTTTAATTTGCTTCTAGGTAAAGTTTATAAAGTAAAACATTGCAGGGATAGCTCAAATTAATTTGCTGGAAGCAAATCTCTAAAGGACATTCCGAACAGGAGAAGTTCATCACACTCATTGGAAAATATCGCTGAGGTAAATCCACCTCAAGAGGTAACTTATTAAAATTAGTTGGGATAATACACAAATGCTGGGCAAGATCACTACATGAGAGGTATTTGCAAACTCTGGAATAAAACACAAAGAGTTGGGTGAAATCTTTATGGGAGAGGGGCGCACTAGGAAAGCCTGATTTCTATTAGAGGATTGAGTGAAGAGGAAGGGCGCATATATGAATTCTTGATCTCTTTCAATGGAAGATCAAGGGATGGTGCACTCAACAAATCAGAATTTATCAAGGAAAATAGCAAGAAAGGCATACTCAACAAATCAGATTTTGTCAAGGAAAAGAGAAAATAAAGGCACATTCAACAAATCATATTTATCAAGGAAAATATGAAAGAGAGGTACACTCAGCAAATCAGATTTTGTCAAGATACTGAGCGATGAGATGGTGCAGACATTTGGTTTATAAAGTTTATCCATACAAGTGTTTACAACAACCTCAAAAAAAAATCTCAAAACAAATTGTGGGCATACTTAATTCATGTATACAACTACCCAATAGCGAATTAAAGACAAAGATTCATCAAGTAGGTCAATGTGGGACCTACATAATTCAATCTACCTCGAAGCTATATTACATAAGGTGCTTACATGTAGTGCATGGGAAGATCCTTTTCCATTGTTCATTTCATCAATGCTTAAGGTTATGTTTTAACAAATTCCAGGCTAAGCTGACAATGCCATCCCTATAGCTAACCAATTCTAGACAATAATATTCATTAAACCATGGTTGAAGGTCATGATCATTTATAAAAAGATGAGAAAAATAAAATAAAAATAGGAGGAAGCTAACGCAAATTCATTACTCGGTTGCAAGAGAGGAATATCAAATTCAACTCAACTCTAAACTTATCAAGGATTCATAAAAACTCGACATCAAATTTTCAATCACAGTTCATGGCAATGTCTAAAAACCCATTTACAACTTAATATTATTACAATTATAATCCTCAAGAAGAATAGCGTAACCGGTGACACCGAAATCAAATATGTTCTTCCGCGGTGGCCCTCCAAAGGGGACATACACACAAAACCAAAAAAATACTCTAGCTTTGACCTTGCCTCGCAAGGTAGAGCCACCACTCTCTCTCAAGTTGGATATCCCAACTCTCACAAGTAAAACTAGTAAAAACATTTGCAACATAACTTTACCCATCACTTGTATCATCCATTTCTCATCTAGACCATTTGTTTTATAGAATTTTCCTAATGACACACCCCACTTACACAATTTATTCTCTTTTTAATTAAATAATTTATAATTATTTCCCCCTTACACCTGTCACCCTCTCTCCAAGTTGCACAAGTAAATAGATATTATAGTTTAATTAAAAGTCAAATTCCCTCACCCTTCGTAAAAGAGCTCCTTAATTCGCTCCTAGTTGTCTCTTTATTCCCCATATTCCCATTTAATGACTGACCCCTGAGTTGAGTTAAAATAGGAGTCTTCTTCTAGTTAGACTAGTGTTAACTAGACTGTAGATACCATTCTATGCATACACCTATTATTTTATGCTTTATTCCTTTGTTATCTTAATTTTCCAATTTAGTATTTTCTTGCACACATGTGTATTACATCAATTCTTTAGACTTAATTCATTTTTCTTAATTTCTTAAATTGATTTACCTCATTCCCCTTTTTATTTAATTTATAATTTAGTTTTATTCCTCTTACCAATTTAGACTTAGGCTTAAAAATTTGAATAGGCTTAGAATTTCATTTGAGGATTAACAATTAATAATTTCAATCCTTGATTAATTAATTAAATCCGGAAATGCTTAAAGATTTTACAAGGTTTAATTATTCTCCCAAGGTTTTCTAGGCCACCTAGATTCATTGACTCAAGTGTTACTTTCACGACGTGCCCTTCAAGATGCACTCTATTCTCCAAGGGTGCCACTCACCCTTGACTGGTTTTGGTAGTTTTCCAACCCTTGGAGTCAACACTCCATTTAGGAAACATTGTGAGGGACTACGGGATTCTAAGAAATAAAAATCACGCCTTATTGCTCTCCCCTTAGAAATCTTCATGAGAAACTGTCTCAGTCTACCCTCACGACATAGTGAACCTCTCGAACTAGGTAATCATTAACCTACAATTCGAGCCACGACGAGAGTATTAGTAGGATGTGACAGGGAATTTCCACACCTCTCCCTCAATATCTTGTCTATGTGCATGGCTCCTCTACTCCTTGACCTCTCAAACTAGGTAATCGTTAAACTACAATCTGAGCCATGATGAGAGTATTAGTAGGATGTGATAGGGACTTGCCACACCTCTCCCTCAATATCTGCTCTATGTTCATGGCTCCTCTACTCCTTATGTGAGTTAGATTAGCAAGAATTGGTCATCCTACATCCATCAAGGAAACATTGTTAATGATCCATACATAAAATCACACTATAATCGATCATATGTCACATATGCATAAATGAAATACTCAAACCAATACAATCCACTCCCTGACTCAACTTGGAGTCCAAGGAGGGCCATTGATTCCATCGACATCCACAATCTGTCAAGTATCCTACACACTCAGGGAAACTCATTAATAGAATCTGTTAATACACATATATCTAATTACATTAAATCATAATCCATCAACATCATCATAAGAATACATAAGAGAAACAAATAACCATCTACTATAACCAAATCACTTGCACGCAAGTGTCCTCAAAGAATAATTCAATAACATGTACTCTCAAGAGCAGGATGTTACTAAAACCTTCTCAAATCCTTAAGTAAATGGAAGTGTAACAAGAGACAAGTTGTAGCTATGTTCTTCCCAGGCATCGCTACTCAATCATCATAAAACCTCTACAATGAATCCTATCTTATGTGTAGCACACTCGTTGCTTATTCTATTCCATAGCTTTTGAACCTTAACTTCTTGAAAGTGTTTTTGGAAGCAGCTACAACTTTGTATCTTGTATCTACTAATTTAAATTACTACCCATGTTTTGGGGTTCCTTTAATCACTATCAATCTCACTTTCCACTAGATCTCTAAAAATATTCGTGTCAATGTCAATTAAAATATATCCCTGAATATGGAATTATTAATTCATGCAATCTATTATACATACCTGAATTGGAAAATTTCCACCAGATCACTACCAAATTAAATTTAGCTTCTGATTTAGAAATTTGTATTGTTTCTAATAAGTTATGTTATAATCAGAGTATTTAGAAAATGTATAATGATGTTGTCATGTTATTGATGATCTAAAATTTGAATTCTTTATGGGTGCTCTAAATATATTGGCAAATTCAAAATTTGGTTTTGTTAGGTCATTGTTCTACTTATTGAAATTTCAAATTTTAGAAGTTTGTGTCTACACATTGTCACATAAATTTCATCTGAAATCCATCATTTCTTCGGGACACGTAAGAATTGTTGCAATATTGAAGTTAGAAATTTCATTGCATCCTGGTAAATCTAATTAAAATTTGGAAATTAGAACCTTTTATGATCACTATAAAAGTGACTGCAAATCGAATTGATATGTGGTATAATCACTATTTAATTGGTTACGGATCTTGATCTAAGACTTTAGTCACATCTATTTGTTGACAAATCCTATTTTTGAATATAATTTGTGTCACTGCATAGTTAATGGGAAGCTACTGCTATAGCGGGAAAACCCCCCAATGGACTACACTAGGGTTCAACATGTAGGAATATATAACCGTCAAAAATTCTGCTACGTTTTAATAACTACCCCGAATATACCCCACAATCATGCACAAAATACAAAGTGAAAAGATCTAGTAACTCTACCTTAAACCTCATGTCCGGTGTCGATCCTTTCGCATTCAATAGCTCCACTGACCACAAGTCTCCTCCTGAGGTTGACCACATTCAAAAACATAAAAACAAGGAAATACGAACATGCATCTTATATATGAATTACTCGGTTAGATGTTAGCATAAAAAATAAATCAAACATAAAAATTGAACACATCATATTTCGGGACAGAAAAAGTATTCCTTTTATTAATATCACAAAGTTTACTTACAATGAGATCGATGACTTCTCCTCGAACCTGATCCGAAATCCTCTTCACCAAGCTCCAACTGCACTTCCATGTATCTTTCTCCTCTCAACCTCTCTCTAGGGAATGGAATAGGCTTATGATGGAGGAAAAAGGCAAGAATGGGCAATTCTGGCACAAAACTTACAAGGTGGATGGAAATTATTGGCGCAAGGAGGGAATGTGAAACGGGCAGAGTTTCACTGTTCTTATGATTATGTTAGGAATGAGACCCCAACACCTCCTTTTATATGAAAAAATGATGGTTATTCAGTTGGGTGATGCGTTATAGGCTGTGGCACAGTTGGAAAACTACCCAATAACCCGTAATCTCAACGAATTCCTTGCAAATTTTTAATTTTTTTAACTTTTGTGGGTATATGTGGGTTGTAATGGTGAATCTAGCATATGTACATGAGATGTAGTGGTGAAGGAAGCATGTGTATGCAAGAAGTGGTGGTGCAAGGTGCATACATCTTCAAAAAAAGTGTTTTTAAGAAGAGTTGCTCAGTGATGGCTTGGCAAAGATAGAAAGTAAGAGGGACAAATGCCAAGTATGCATGTATGGTGCAATTTAGGGTTATAACAGATTCCCCCTTGTGTGTGAGGTCAGAAGAGCATCTAATGGCCGAAATAAATTACAAAATATTCACCAACGTACGATGTGAGTGAGTCTAGGACCAGAGTTTGGGAGGTGCCATCTGCAAAAATAACAATTGTCTCACCGAGGCGGGCATACCCATTCTTGGGATGAAATAAATCATGGTTGCCAATCAAATACACTACATATCCATGTCATATAATGATATAAAGTGTAGCAGTGAGCAATACACAATGGATATACATCTCAAAATCAAAGATATACATGTATAGTATCCATCTTCAAGAAGCCAAATGACGCCCGATGGCTGGAGATGAGGGCTTCAAAGCTCAAGAATCAAATTCAAGATCTTCAAAACTCGGGTAGGAGTGTAATATGAATGTATGACTTCACTACCCAGAGGTAATCGATGGCTCGTCGGAGAACATACAAGAGGATCTCAATGATCAGGTATATAACTTCATTGATTTCGAACAAGGACTTGATTGGACTTTCGGGATTGTCAGGCATGAGGATAAGAGACAAACTGTAGAAAGGACGAATTATATTAGGTAAAACTTCCTTTGGAAAAGAGCATGACTAATGATCCGACTCGGGCAACATGACATTGACATAAGTTCACAATGTAGGAGGCAACAAAAACTCTCCATGTGTTTCGAAGAATAACCAAATGGAGGAGGACACAACTCTATGTAGCGAGAAAAACTTCCTAAGGTCATATTAAATCCAAAATCTTGACGAACAAATGAAGGGATGTGCTTTGTCCAAAGGTGACTCATTGTGCTTCCATAAAAGGAAAATACTTTTCCCATCCTCTTTTTGGGGTATATTTGATTTTTTCGTCTTTTTCAATATTTTTGAAGAGCTTGAAAAAATATAAAAGAATGTTGTGTTACAAAGGAGGAATGAGTGTCACAAGTATACTAGTTCCAAGTGCAAGGAACACACTAATGATCATAGCAAGGAGACATGTGCAGGAAAAGGACACTCTGGGAAAATTCCTCCATGGGTCAAGGTGTTGGGTCGCAGAGGCAAAGTGATACAAGGTTTGCGTATAAGGCATGCTTAAAAGGTTCAGTTGAGAGAAACATGGAGCTAGAATTAGGCCAAAAATGCAGAGATGAAACTGTTATTAGCAAGACATGATGAAACCCTCTTCAATGTATTTTTCACTAGCCCAGAGAAGGTAAGCTCGATGATTTTTTCACGTTTAGAGAGTCTGAAAAAACGTAAAATAGGACTCTAATGGGGTACCTTTTTAGAAAGTAGTCTAGTCGACTCAAAAAAGGGGTAAATTAGCACATAAAATACGTCTATTCAAAACAATTTTAATTAGTGTGATAAAGACAAGATCACTCGACAATATTTTAAATTTTAAGGAGTCTGAAAAGAGCTTAACTATGGACTCACAACCTTTTTCTAGATTTAGTCCCCTTAGCGTGAAAACATATAAACTTTACTTAGGAGAACTATTTGAGTGAGACGAATCTCCCGAGGTGTACCTTTTTCCTCCTTAATCTACAGGCCGGAAAAAGGGGTAAAATCATGCCAGTAGATGCTTTTCAGAACCAATTAACAAGTGTGAAAGAACAAGGTCACTCGACGATCTTTTCAATTTTAAGGAGTTTGAAAAGAGATTAACTATGGACTCTGTAGAGGATGTTCTTCTGGACCATTTTAATGAGTGTGAAGGAACAAGGTCACTCGATAATATTTTCAATTTTAGGGAGTCTAAAAAGAGATTAACTATGGACTCCGTGGGGGTTCTTTTTTCGTAAATTTAGTCCCTCAGGCCCAAAAAAGGGTTAAACTTATACCTGAGAATACTCTTCTAGCGAACTGAAGTTCCTAGAGTGTACCTTTGTTCATAAAATTGACCGTCTAGACTGAAAAAGGGCTAAACTACCGCTGGAAAGATGTGCCTTCAAGTTTTAGTTTGGAGAGCATGAGGAACAACAAGATCGCTCGACAATATTTTCATGTTTAAAGAGTATGAAAAGGGCTTAAAGACGAATCATTTTCTCGGAGTCTCGAGGGTGAGGCCAAGAGTGATGGCATATCGAACGTATGAGGCTCAATCTCGTAATCAGGACAATACTAACAAGGAATCCCGAGCCTAAAGTCATTAATGATGGCATGGACACCAAAATGCAACCAGGATCTACCTAGGGCATCCATGTATAGGTAGGATCTACCACCAAATTATGACACTTCTAAAGAAACAATGATGGTTCTGTGTCGCAATTCGGTGGGTTCGATCCTATGGAAAAGTGAAAAATACAAAGAGATGAAAAAAGTGGAGGTCAAACCTTAACTTAAATGAAAAAAGATGGAAAAATGACTTTTACCAAAGAATCTTGAAAAGTGACCCATCTCCCAAAAACATTTCCAAACCAAAAGTGAAGTGTATCGTAACAGCCAATGAGAAAATCAAGAACCATGTTAAATGATTTTCAAGAAGGAAAAAATGACAAAAGGGTTCAAAAAGTGGTAAAAAAGGTGAAACAGGTCTATAAATAGAAGCTGGCAGCTTAGTATCACCATTGCAAATTCAGAATTAACCAGAAATCCAAAAAGACCCCCTTTGATAAAAGAGTTTATTTCGGGAGCTTCAGAGGACAAAACGAACTTTCGCTCGGACCAAGTAAGTACAAATCAACCCCTCTTTCATTTCAATAATTTCTTTTTGCATTTATTTTAGTTTTTTGGGGGGCTCACACTCCTAAAAGGGAGCAGCCCTACGTGTACGTGGGTTGTCCAAGGACAACCCACGTGTGCCCATGGGAAGAAAATGATCTACCCACGTGCATACACGATTGTGTCCAATACAACCTGCATACACCCTCAAGAACATGAAAAAATTGAAAGTACAAGAGTTAAATCCCCTTTGAACTTGTCATTTGATAGGATGTATGTCCATAGGAGAGAGAGGGAGCATGAAGACATAGATATCTTGGTCAATGAGGACCCTATAGCTATGGACGCATTGAGACAATGCAGTTTGAGGGCACAACCCAGGCTGTTGAATGCCTTGGTGGACTATTGGCACCCCGATGCAGAGACATTCATGCTTGAGGGGAATTCATTGACTCCAATGACTGAAGACATTTACTTTTTGACTATCCTCTCAAGGAGAGGTGAACCAGTCAACTTGCGTTCTTTCCCCCCTGAGCCCCACAACATTGTTGAGTTGATCAAACTACATTACGAGGATGACACTGAGAAAGTATGTTCTCAGGTGCAAATCCACAAGATCACCAACCTATCACTAAAAGTAATAGTTTTACTCATTGGGCGGATCATTGGATCTGCGGCCTTACATCAGGCCTCCGGGACGCACATGGATTGTGTGGTGCAATGCTTAAATGCATGAATATTCGACTGGAGCATGACCATGTTAGACTGCATGAAAAGACATCTCACTGAGTGTTGTCGGTGGAGTAACAAAAAATTTATATTTGGGACTATTTTATGTTCATTCTTCTTCGAGAGGATACCCAGTCTCAGTCTACGAAAGACAGTGTGGGGGCATCTGGCCTTGCTCCTAGCAATGTGTATATGGGCAACATTGCTTCCACGATAGGGGGTAGGGAGGACCATAGAGGCCTTTGACGACACCTTTTTTGACTGGTGGGCACGATATATTTCAGCTAGAGAGGACTACCCCTATGTCAGGATCAACTTTTCCAGGGACCCGGACATGCCCATACCTCTTAGAGTTGAGCGAGGAGAGATGGGTATGTTTGTTTTTAAAGTTATTTAATTTTTAGTTTCTTTTTATATATATCATTTTTATGTGTACCAGAGTATCTGAAAGCTATGTATCTGTTATGTACATATGTGGGGCTAGTGCATCTAGTAGAGTTCATGAGGACCAGGCGATGTCCTTGTCCAGAGGCAGTACCGGCCACATCCGTCGGACCAGCAACAGCAACAGCAGGGGGACCTCCAACCGGAGAGGCTTAGAGAGTTTTGAGACGGGTGGAGATGAACCTCACTGCGCTCACTCATGTAGTTCCCATGGACGAGATCGAGGATCTTCCGCCATCGATCCAGCCTCACGCAGTTGGGGTTCCACAGACCGGGTCCAACTCTTCCAGTGTTTTCCAAACCCCGTTGTTCACTATGGTAGGGCCAACAAGCCCCGTGCTTAGCTAGGATGGACTACTTATGTTCCAATGACACTCTTTGTATATTTTTTAAGGCATAAGCCCTATGATGTGTACTGGACATATTATTTTTTGAGGCGTTCGTGACCACCTATGTACTATGAGAATTTTATATATATATGCGTATTTACATCTTTTATGTCTTATGTATCACATTTTTCACAATGTATGTACATGTGTATGTGTGTGCTTCTTTTATGTGTGTGCAATATGCCAATCTAATACATGATTAACTAGAGTATCTATGATTTGATTTAATCTCCTAGGAACATGGATATACGTAATTTAATCAAAGCATCATTCTAAGATATGTACCCTAAGGAATATTCGGTGTAGAGTAGGATCATAAACACGGTAAACCCCATTTAACTGGGATAGAACCAACTGAGCATCTAAGTAGACCCAAAGGTGAGAGATACCATGCGATAAAGCATCATGAAGTAACTCTATTATTGTGTTTTATTCGATGAAATTGTTTTTGGCGTCCCCTAAACAAATACCTCCAAAAGATAGCAACTGGCCTTGAGACATGAATATCACCCAAGCTATAGAAGCAAGCCTCTGATTGTGCTGGCTAGCGTCATCCACGAACCCAATGAACACCTCTGATTCACTTGACATCTGCCATAGAGAAAAACATGACATAAATAACGACACATCCATAAAACAAAAAGACAAAAACTAAATGTATAAGAACTATACATATGTAAAAGAGGTCACTAGAGGCGACCAACCTACGAGTAATACTTCTTGAGGTAGAGCCCATTTCTAGGCTCCGCCAAAGGTTTTCCTTCACAGTCAACTAGACGATAAGTGCCCTTATTTAAGACCTCTTTCACAATCAAAGGTCTAAACCACATGGGTTTGAACTTGCCTTCCCCCAGGGGATCCTTATCTTGGTCATAGACTAGGACAAGGTCGCCTTCGGAGAAAATCAAAGGATGAACGAACCAATCATATTGACACTTGATTTTTTTCTTGTGATCCTCATTAGCCAAGGATGTGTGATGACGTTTCTCATCGAGCTACTATAGATATAATCAACGTTCCTCAAGTGATGAAGTGTCTGGAAATAACTGTACTGCCTACTCTATTGGCAAGACTGCTTCCAGCTCGTAAACGAGTTGAAAATGTGAGAAACCGGTTGCAGTCTTTACATACATTCGGTAGGCCCACAATGCCAAGTACAACATCAAATACCAATTTGATTTGGCCGAATTGATCGTTCGCTATAGAATAGTCTTGAGGGACTTATTTAGAGCTTCCACCTGACCATTCGCTTGTGGGTAGTAGGGTGATGAATTTTCTTGCCTCAACCCAAGATTTGATGTTAACTCGGACATCATTGTTTTATGAAAGTGACTACCATGGTCGGTGACAATCTTTTTCGGGATGTCGAACCTTGCTACTACCTGGTTAAAAATAAACAGAGTTGCGATTTCACCATCATTATTGAATGTTGGCATAGCCTCGACCCACTTTGTGAAGTAGTCTACTGCTACAATCATATAACAATGCCCCCTGGATGAAGTCATGTGGAATGTAGTATAATCAATTCCCCACTTGGTGAAGGGACCAACTGTAATGATGGGAAACATGTGAGAGGGGTGTGCCCTCATCTTCCGAGAGAAGACTTGACACATGTGGCACTTCTTGACCGATTCAACGCAATCCTTGATTAATGTTGGTCAAAAGTAACCATCTCGTAGAATCTTTTGGGTTGTTCCCAACCCAGAAAAATGACCACCACATTATCCAGTGTGGCAGTTGTTAAGAATGAGTTCCACTTCTTCATGAGTGAGACACCGACGGAGGATGAAATCTACACCCCGATGATAAAAAGTTTCATTGAGAATGAGATTTTTTTTTCTTGATGGCGTATACGTCGGCACTCATCGCGAGAAGCAGAGGCAGGCAACTTCAATGTCCGGGGATAGACTAGTATATCTCCATACCAGGGGTTTGAAGAAGAACTCAGAAAAATATCTCCTTTAATCGGTGATTCTTTAGGCGTAACATCACCTGACTCAACTAGAAGTTCTGAGATGAGTTCCGCAAAGACCAACGACTTTTTAGATTTCGTAGAACCAAATCCAAGTCAAATTCCTGGAGGATAACAATCCATCTACTGATATTTCCACCAATTACATGTCGTGTCAACATGTATTGAAATGGATTCACAATGGCAATGACGGTGGTATTACGAAGAAGAATATAACGACGGAACCATTGGACAAAATGCACTGTTGCCAATGCTTCTCAATGTAAGAGTAGTTGAGTTCTGGTCCAACCAGGCCTCGACTTAGGTAATAAATCACATGCTCTTCAAGAAGATCGTCCTCTTGAACCAAGATCATACCGATGGTCGACTCTTTCGTGACCAAGTACAATAATAAATCTTTATTATAATTGGGTGGTCGAAGCAGAGGGGTAGACGTGAGGGCATGTTTCAATTCTTCGAAAGAGCATTGAGAAAACTCGTCCCAACAAAAGGGAACACCCCTTTTCAGTAAATGCATGAACCCTTTGGTTATCTCGGCACAGTTTGCGATAAAATGCCAAAGAAAGTTGGATTTTCCCTATAAACTCTAAAGCTGAGGGAATGTGCACGGGGGAGGCAATTGAACTATCACCTCAACATTTAGAGAATCAACCATTATCCATGTTTTAAAAACTATGAAACCTAGAAGACGACCCGATGTCATGAAAAAGTTTCATTTGTTTGGATTCAAGAAAATCTAATAGTAGTGACATCGCTCAAAGATAAGTTGGAGGTGTGTGGGATGATAATCTCTCTTATAAGATCGTGATGCTAAATCATCGAGATAAGACTTGAATATGTGTCCAAGATCATGGAAAGAAAAAGACATGGGCCGCTGAAAAGTGGCTCCAGCATTCTTCAAGACAAAAGGCATCTTTTGATAAGAAAATGTACCCCATGGACAGATAAAAGCGGTTTTATGTTAGTCTTCGGGCTTAATCTGTATTTGATTGTATCCCGAAAAACTATCCATTAAAGAAAAGACCTCACATCCTGGGCATTCATTGTCAATATACTCAATGAATGGGGTGGGGAAATTATCCTTTGGATAGGCCTTATTCAAATCACGGAAATCTATAGATACATGAATCGTTCCTTTATTTTTGTTGACCGAAACGGGATTTGACACCCATTTAGTCAACTGAATGGGGTATATGAAACTGGCTTTGAGTAATTTCTAAACTTCAACCTTAATAATTGATTCTTTCTTAGGATTTACTGGAAAAATCTTTTGTCGGGCTGACTTAGTGTCGGGATACATCATTATTTCATGTTTGACGATTCTTGGATCGATGCCTGAAATTTCCTTGTAAGACCAAGAAAAAACTTCACGAAATTCCTTAAATAAATTTGTGTAGATTCAAATCTTCTTGGAGGAGAATTCTACTTTGAAAAAGACATTCTCCACGACACCAGGGGTTCTGGAGATGTCAATAGGTATCTTTTCAGCGATGGTTTCCATCTTAAGTTTGGCGTAAACTGCATGCATAGCCAAAGGATTGATAGGACAAGACCTATCTCCAGTCATAGTCAACACTAATTTGCCTGCCTCAATTCTTTTTAACTCTGGGAGAAAATTAGATATGTGATGGAGGTCATTCCACGGTCTTTTCAAACCAGTCATTGCCTCAATATTCGCCTCGTCTGATGGAAATACCAATTCTAAAGAATCGGTAGTGTCGATGGAATATTGAGCCCAAATAGGCTAGAGAACTTGATCTAATTGTTGTGCGAGAGTCAGATCGAGGTCGGTGGAATATTTTTGGACTATAGAGTATGCAACCTTTGTCGCGGACAAGGGCATGGTCATGACATGATTCCCTGTTCCTTCCATTGTGGTCGACGGGGAAGGAAGAGTCCATAGATCGTTAAAGTAAGTCATGCATAATGATGAAAATTGAAATATTTTAGCCTTAGGCTGGCCGGGGACAGCTGATATGAAATTGACATCGTCGGAAGGAGGTAGGTAATCGAAAGTACCCATCAAAGGTGGGCACAAACTAACCCCTATTCTGACGATGTTGGGCTGAGGGTTATCAATCATCGAGACTGTGGATGCCCCTGATGAAGGGTCAGAACGAGAGTAGGACAACTGTTCAGTGGACACGATCTGACCCTCGTGTGGAAACAACAAGACCTGGAAAACTCTGGCGACCACTGCATGTATAGAATAGGTCCAACTCCTTCATAATACGAGGTTGTAGTCGAGAGGTGCATCGACCACTTCAAATTCGACGCACACGGTCTTCCCCCTTAACTGCATGAGGAAAGAAGGGATGATCCCATGTGGTCTGAAAGAACGACCGTTGAAATAAGTAAGTAGAGTAGGGGACAGAGAAAAAATGGGTTGGCCAATGGCCTTCCAACATGCCAATGACATAATGCATGTTGAGGCATCCTCATCAACCACCGTGCAGAAAATATTCTCGGTAAAAATTTTCATGGTGTAAGCCACTACTATCTGAAATTCCATGTGGTAGGGGAGACGAGGTTTTAAATCGGTCATATCAAGCATGATCGTTCCCACATTATAGGCCTCAATGGATATCAAAGAAGATAACAGAGCCTTTCTCTATATAGGGAAGCTCTGGAGGACTTCCAAAGCACACATCGCGCAAGGGGTTTGTGAAAAATCTTCCACCACAGAGTAGTTAGGGTTGGCCCTTGCATTCAGATTATGTGAAGATTTATTGAATTCCACTTTTGGGATCTGTTTCATTGTTTCTCCCATCGTCTTCTCAATATGAGGAGGAACAGATGGTTTTACGGCTTCCTTACCCTTTTCAGCAGATTCTGGCATTTTGTAATTCTGCGCCCTAGTCACTATGTAGGCATCACCTTTCATCATATACATGTTCGTAGATGAAGGATTACTAGAATAAGGAGGGGGTCCCTGAATTTCCCCATCCTCGCTCGAAGAGGCTTGAGTTAAATGTTTCCCATGAGGAAATGGGCTTGTTAACACAACAGGTTACTGGTGTGCCAATAAATTTTGGGTCTTTGTAGGCTGAGGGCATAGGTGAGTCGAATGGTCTTCCGTGCAAAGGTTACACAGATACTTAAACTTTATTTTCTCTATGTTTCCCCCACTAGAATTATTGGTGGGTTTCGTATCCCCCTTACCCTTCTTATTTCTTTGTTTTTTCTTGCCATCAGGCTGGTGGTTGGCCTTCGGGTTCATTGATTGCACATTGTGTACATCCGATGTTTGAGTAGGGGGAGAAGCCGAACCAATGGTTTGGCTAGACATTGTCTGTTGTATCAACAATTGTTGCAATTGATTTGACAACTGATCAGTGGGATTTGCTTGCGATGAACCAAATATACCATCGGTATGTGGTCCATACTTACATATGGCCTTTTCAAGAATGCACCATGGTGCATCTGGAAAAACTTCATAAAGTAAACCAGACTAGGAGTATATCAGTTCTAGTTGTTCATCTCTCATTATCGCTTCTTTCTTGGAAAACACTCCTAACATTGCAACATCCTTGGATAATTGAGGTACCAAACACTTAAGGAGCCAGTCCAGCAGAAAATCCGGTGGGACTGGTACTGTTATCAAACTCTTTCAGCGCCACCATTCTCAGATGTGATCCAAGATATGGTCATCCTTTGTTTTCTCAAAGTTGTCTATAAATTTGGTGGCGACATCGTATCTCACAGGTAATTTAAAATGGTTAAGGTAAACCATTTCCAATTCGCCAAAAGTAGAGTATCTTGAGCGGTCAATCTTGATGTACCATTTTGTGGCACTCTCGATAAGAGTGCATTGAAATAGACATAACTATATGGATTCATCTCTCAACGAGTTCAACGAGCACCATAGATGAAAAGTGGCCACATGATCACCTGGATATTCGTTAGGCTTACCTTTGAAATTTCGAATGTTTGAGGGAAACTTGGTCAGAATTTGAGGCCAACGTGGATCGTGACATATTGGGTCGTTTAACAATCTTGACAAGTCTAGAAAATGTAATGTTGCCAGAAATGGTACCTTGGGCTATTGACTATATACAGGGAAAAAGGAGCCTAGACTTTGACTAACACTAGGTTGATAGGAAACATTAGGCTACTGAGCAAGGTTCTTATAAATACCATGGTTGTGGCCAGTGTATGGATACTGTGCTTGTTGATACGTCATTGGCTGACTCCCATAATTGGACGTTGAGGGTTGGGGAGGTATTTCTCCTTGCGTTATGTTCCAAAGATTCTTGAAATGGTTGCCCCCTGCCAATATTATAGGCATAGGTATTGAGCCTTGCCTGACATTTCATTGGCCATGGAAGGGGTTTCCCCCGGTCGGCATCCATGACGAGGGGATTGATCCCTACCACGGATTCCAGGGTGCTTGTGAGGTGTTTTCCCCCTGTGCAGGAATAGTACCTTGCACAAGATTTTGTTGTCCAAAACCAGGGTTTCCCCTAGCCGAGACGACAACTGAGGAGAATGTGTTGTTATCAAATGCCTCGAACAAATAGAATGACAAAGAACCCACCGGCGTGGTGTTGTAAGAATTTCCTTAACTACCTGCTCCGAACAAGCTGTAGTTCATGTTCGGCTAAACGGGTTGTTGGGGAGCACCTCCTAGTGAGGGGGACAACAAAGGTATATGAACCCCATCGTAAGGGAAATCATTATAGGGGGTTGAGGTGCCCCCCATGGACCCTTGAAGAGGAGCGTTTGAGCTCCCTTCCCCCAGACCCATGGTATTTAGGGTGGAGTAGGTGAGGATAGATTGTGTATCAAAGTGCCACGCGTCCCTCAAATGGACGATCCTGATTACGTCGGGATTTCGAGACTTCTCTTGTCCTATTTCTCTTATCCTCGGGAACTCCGATATCCCGATGGCCAAAATCCCGACTGCTATCCCTCGCGTAGCTTACGCCAATCTAATGGCTGACGGGATTTATTCACGAGGTCCGACGGCTGTCGGTCCCCTCTTTCTATAGGCTCCTTCTGAGCTCCTCCTGGACGTAACCGTTCAACGGTCCAAATCTGGTTTCTCCGCCTGACCCAATGGCTCCTGTTGCTCCCTCCTGAGCGTCTAAGATTTCTTCCCAGACTTGGAAGAATTCTATGCTCCCAAGGCTTCGACCTTTGCTTCCTTTTCTGCCCTGCGAACTCCTCAACTTGAGTCTCGCCTGTGCGTATGAAACACTATTCTTCTTGAGCTTCCATGAACACTCAGACCCCTTGGGGGATTTGGTTCCTCTTCTCCCTCAGATGGAGAATACTTAGGCCCTCTTCTGGCTATCCTTCTACTCAAGCCTCTTCTTGAGTACTTCTGGGTATTCAGCAACCCAGTTAAAGTTCCCTCAGTAGACCTTTCCTCCAACTTCCAGAACTCAAAGAGTTCTTTCCTCTGCTGCGCCTGCTTGCACACCTTCTCGACGCCCTACTGGCGTAGTGTCTTCTCTTCCACAAAACACTCAACAATTTCGCTATCTCTGTGCACTCATGCACTTCGCTCGACGTCCTCCAGACGGAGCTCCTCAGAATCCTCAACAGAATTCTGGTCTTCTTGAACTCACAACCGAGTTCTTTCCTCCATGCACCTCAGTACACACGATCGATACACTCTAGGTAGAGCTTCTACAGAACTCCTAACAGGTTCTGTCCACAACAGTGTCTCAGCTACACTGCCTTGACTATTGAGGTGTTCAGTAACCCCAAAAGTCCTCCCTCTGTATGAATTTTTGACTTCAAGGCTGGTGCTCTCAACACGTCTTTGTCTGACTCCTCACGAGTTCAGAAGCGCATCCTCTGTGCACCGGTAGTTAGAGTCTCAACTCTCTGTCACGCCCTCATGGCATGAACCCTCAAAGACCTCCCAATCCTGAAATTAAACCAACCCCCTGCAAATGCATGATAACAATACACAATTGCAACATATAATGAACATACACATACAGACATGCATATAATGACAGACTGGTGCAGGAAAAACTGCTCTGTATTAATAATGGAAAATGTCTGTATATTTTACAATGTGTTCCTAAGCTCTCCCTCGGCTCCTCTCTACTCTACCTTTTTTCTCTCTCGAAAATGAGATCTGAATATCTCTTTTACCTGAGGGGCTCATCGAGCGCTTCCCTCCAGGATTTACCTACTCTAATTAATTACAATCAATTACAATGACTGGGATGTCTAGTCCAGGATCGGATCTAGATCTCAGCCATTCTTGGCATTAAAGCCGATCTTATCTAATGTCTGCACAAAGGCATGGCATTCATGGCTCGCCAGCCTAAGGCATTAATTTACATTGAATTCAAATTCAAAATGAGGTTGCGCCTCCCTTTCATCCCTGAATGGGTGCGCGCTGACGTGGTTGGCTGGCTGCATGGAGAGATGCTCCTGCATCATACTCCACAGCTGCAAAAATCACGAGCTCCTGCTCATGAACTTCCCCTGTAGCTTGTTGGAATCCACCTTGGTCCCAAACAAGTCTCTGGAGCTTTTCACTTGCTCCATTCTGCTGTTGCTTCTTCCGCTGGTAATCTGCACTGACCTCAACATCAGCCTTCTGATGTCCTCTATCTCTCGGTCCAGCTGCTCCTGTGGCTGGTTTAGGTTTTGCAGTCTCCACAGCTGCAAAATATTTTGGCCATTTGGAAGATCACTGTGATCTCCCACGCCTTTCTCACCAACTTCCAACTTTAATTTCTGGATGTGCACGCCCTGCACTTTTACTCTTCCCTCCAGGGCTTCAATTTGACCCCACAGATCAGTCAAACATATGTTGTCTGTGTCTTCTTCTTCTGCTTCTACAACCTCCCATGTCGCAGTCTTTTCAGCTGAAATGCTGAATATGTAGAGCCATTCCTCAGAATGCTCGTTTCCTCCTTCTGTTTCTTTTACTGTCAGCTCAAATGTTGCAGCTCGCTCAGCTTGCTGGCTGACTTTGTTGAGCTGTTCTTCAGAACACTCATTCTTCTCTTCATCTGTTTGGGCAGTCTCAAATGCTTGCTCCAACTCTTTTTCTTCTTTGACAGTCATCATCAACTGTGACTATTCCCCTGCTGTTGTTGCATTTTGAACATAATTTCCTGCCTCCTCCTGGTCAAATGGCAGGAATATTTCAATTCCCCCAATCATCAGTATACCATCCTGATGTTCCTCCTCTCCTGTCAATTTCATCTGTTGATCTTCTTCTGCTGTCAGCTGTACATGCTGATCCGATTCTGAGCTCTCCTGCTCTGTCAGCTCCCTTAGCTGAGTCCAACTCGCTTCTGAGTTCATGAGACCCTCAGATGGTCTCATCTGCTCGTCTCTGCCCTCCTGGCAATATGAGACGCTTCCGCTGCTTCCCTGGCAGACCATGAGATCAATCGATCCCATCTTCATCAACATTCCTTGCTGAATTGAACTCTTTATGAGACCTTCAGATGGCCCCAAATTTTCATCTCTGCCCACCTGGCAGTTCAATATGCTTCCACTGCCCTCCTGGCATATTTTGAGATGCCGCAGCGATCTGTGATCATTGCCCAGTTGGCAATGTAAATTTTTTTGACCATCCTCATGACAGTCCACGAGATCTTCAGTCGATCCCATTTTTGTTTCCTCGCCCACTTGGAAAATTGGAAACCTTCTACTTCCCTCCTGGCAGTCTTCGAAATCATCAGTTGATCCCTCACTATTGCCCTCCTGGCAACCTGAAATTCCCTCACTGTGCTCCTGACAGTCTGTGAGATGCCGCAGTGATCTCAGCTCGTTTCCTTCATGGAAATCTGGAATTTCTACTCCTCTGCCCATCTGGTAGTCTTTATCATCATCAGATGACCCCAATTCAAATTCAGAATCATCGAGGTTGTCTCCAGTCTCGGGTTCACATATCGAAACCAATTCTTCATTCTACCACATCTGTAGTTCAAGCTTCTCTATCTCTTCTCGTATATCAACGAGCTCTCTATCCATCTCTGCAAGCTTTTCTGCCTTGCTTTTCTTCCTGCAGCCTTCAGTAGCCATCCTGCTACCTCTATCTGCCTTTGTGGCAGATCTGCTGCTGTCACCCCACACTAAGAGTGTCTCCAACCTCATCTCCTTACAGTCTCCCCAACTGTCTCTTTGATCGTTTCTTATCTGCAATCAATCATTACAGAGTCTTCAACAACTCTGTTTTTCCTTGCCTCCTCTCGCTTCCCCTGAAATATACAGATGAAGTCCCCAATCTGATACCACTTGATGCAAAGAGGTCCTTCCTAACACCCCGTAGGGTCTCCTCACCTCGACCTCCTGCTCACAGGATCGTTCAAATCCTCTTCTTCTGAGCCACACTATCTCTTTAGATTCCCAAGTGGAATCCCGCTCAATTTCCCGCTCCACAGGTCCTTATTTCCACCCCCTTGTATTTTTCACTTGACCGTGGTTATCCCCAACTCTGTATCGGGGTTCGGGGGTTCGCGGTCCTCGTGGTGACAAATCCCTGTCCTCGTAAATCCCCGATATCCGATGGCTCCTTTTCACGTGCTATCCCTTCTGGCCTAGTCCTTGGTCCACATGACCAGTCCCTGTGACCATAGCCATACCTTTCATCGGGATTTCTCGGTTCGCAGGTTTGCAATGCAAACTTTTCACAACCACGGAATCCCCGATGTGCTCCAGATCTCTGACAGCTGGCCTCCACTATGCCTCTGTCCTCCTTCTCTGCTGTGACGACAGTTGGGCCCCACTCATCGGGGTTTCGCGAATCGCGATTTCTCAATGCGTAAATCACTTGTCACCGGGATCCCCGATATCCCGATGGACAAAATTCCAACGGCGCCTGATCTTTGGCCACCTGTCCCTGCAGATGGATGGCTCAGCTTCCTCCTCGAGATTTCGATACTTTCGATGTCCCGACGCCTTGTCCTCTTGGCTCGCGATTCTCTGATCGCCGATTTGCCGATGGGCAACCTCCTTGTCGGTTCTCGTCGATGGCGTTAGCTGATTGCCACGGGTCCCTCAAATGGACGATCCTGATTACGTCGGGATTTCGAGACTTCTCCTGTCCCGTTTCTCTTATCCTCGGGAACTCCGATATCCCAATGGCCAAAATCCCGACTGCTATCCCTCGCGTAGCTTACGCCAATCCAACGGCTGATGGAATTTCTTCACGAGGTCCGACGGCTGTCGGTCCCCTCTTTCTATAGGCTCCTTCTGAGCTCCTCCTGGACGTAACCGTTCAACAGTCCAGATCTGCTTTCTCCGCCTGACCCAACGGCTCCTGTTGCTCCCTCCTAAGCATCTAAGATTTCTTCCCAGACTTGGAAGAATTCTATGCTCCCAAGGCTTCGACCTTTGCTTCCTTTTCTGCCCTGCGAACTCCTCAACTTGAGTCTCGCCTGTGCGTATGAAACGCTATTCTTCTTGAGCTTCCATGAACACTCAGACCCCTTGGGGTATTTGGTTCCTCTTCTCCCTCAGATGGAGAATACTTAGGCCCTCTTCTGGCTATCCTTCTACTCAAGCCTCTTCTTGAGTACTTCTGGGTATTCAGCAACCCAGTGAAAGTTCCCTCAGTAGACCTTTCCTCCAACTTCCAGA
>SNQJ01S0000960.1:119668-138396 GCA_010110895.2 Picea sitchensis
GCAAATGCATGATAAAAATACACAATTGCAGCATATAATGAACATACACATACAGACATGCATATAATGACAGACTGGTGCAGGAAAAACTGCTCTGTATTAATAATGGAAAATGTCTGTATATTTTACAATGTGTTCCTAAGATCTCCCTCGGCTCCTCTCTACTCTACCTTTTTTCTCTCTCGAAAATGAGATCTGAATATCTCTTTTACCTGAGGGGCTCATCGAGCGCTTCCCTCCAGGATTTACCTACTCTAATTAATTACAATCAATTATAATGAATGGGCTGTCTAGTCCAGGATCGGATCTAGATCTCAACCATTCTTGGCATTAAAGTCGATCTTATCTAATGTCTGCACAAAGGCATGTCATTCATGGCTCACCAGCCTAAGGCATTAATTTACATTGAATTCAAATTCAAAATGAGGTTGCGCCTCCCTTTCAGCCCTGAATGGGTGCGCGTTGACGTGGCTGGCTGGCTGCATGGAGAGATGCTCCTGCATCAGTGTTCCACTTCCTAACCCACCTTCATCGGTCTAGACCACTATGGTCTCGACCGCCTCTACTTCAAGAAGCGGTCGGATTCCGTCTATGGAAACGATCACTACTCCGTTCACCCAGAGTATGAAGGGCCCTCTGTTTTCATACGGGATTCCCATCAGCTAACGCCATCGAGGAGAACCGACAGGGAGGTTGCCCATCGACAAATCGGCGATCAGAGAATCGTGAGCCAAGAGGACAAGGCGTCGGGACATCGAAAGTATCGAAATCTCGAGGAGGAAGCTGAGCCGTCCATCTGCAGGGACAGGTGGCCAAAGATCAGGCGCCGTCGACATTTTGTCCATCGGGATATCGGGGATCCCGATGACAAGTGATTTACGCATTGAGAAATCACGATCCACGAAACCCCGATGAGTGGGGCCCAACTGTCGTCACAGCGGAGAAGGAGGACAGAGGCGTAGTGGAGGCCAACTGTCAGATATTTGGAGCACATCGGGGATTCTGTGGTTGTGAAAACTTTGCATTGCAAACCTGCGAACCCCGAAATCCCGATGAAAGGTATGGCTATGGTCACAGGGACTGGTCATGTGGACCAAGGACTAGGCCAAAAGGGATAGCACGTGAAAAGGAGCCATCGGAGATCGGGGATTTATGAGGACAGGGATTTGTCACCACGAGGACCGCGAACCCCCGAACCCCGATACAGAGTCGGGGATAACCACGGTCAAGTGCAAATGACCAGGGGGTGGAAATAAGGACCTGTGGAGCGGGAAATTGAGCGGGATTCCACTTGGGAATCTAAAGAGCTAGTGTGGCTCAGAAGAAGAGGATTTGAATGATCCTGTGAGCAGGAGGTCGAGGCGAAGAGACCCTACGGGGTGTTAGGAAGGACCTCTTTGCATCAAACACCCCCTGTGGTGGTAGTTGTTGAGGGAGTATGAGGACTCCTAGATGACGTAGCATCATTTTCTTCCATCGTTTCTTACAAAACTATCTGACGCTCGTGATGATTTACCCTTGGAGGGACAACTTGTATCAAAATTGGTGCCAATAAGTCAGTGATCACAGGTTTATACGACCCAAGAGCTTCCGCTCCAAGGTCAGAAATAGTCAGCTCCTCTGGGTTCGAGTGTTCTCCTCTCAGGGATGGATAGGGTATAGTTACCTGTGGCCCGGTCACCTTAAATAACCCTTGCTGGTAAAGTCTTCGCTGTAACGGTGGTGGTGGTGGCTCCAATGAAACCGACGACAGGAATTGAAGCCTTCGCAACCGACAAAGCTCCTGATATTCCACTTTGTGAAAGGATCAACAACATTATAATTTTTTTTCTAATGTTGAAGACCAAGGACACACTAGAAAAAGTTTCTATGAGATAAAGCAACAAAACCACTAGCTAGTTGGAAGAACATTTACGCTAACCAACACTAGAGAAACTTATCGGTGCAAGTGAGACTAGAATACAGAAGCACCATCGGTGGATACTCTTCAAAGCGTGGCTCGATGTCTATCCTAGGTACTGTGGTATACCCCCGCAGTCACCTGTGTAAGTCACTAGAATAAAGGCAACTAGGTTGCTAGTGCGCGAACAGTCACCAGGTAGGTACAGTCGACAGTCGGGTGGACCGCAATGAGCAGAGTATCAAGATTGAAACATATCGAGGTTATCATAATCAAGTGGTTCGCAAGACAACTGAGGACCTCAAATGTATTCGAGATCCACTAAGCTCCATGGAAAATGTGACCGACTGAATCCCATGACAAGTCCTCTATATGTGTTCCCCACTACACCTAGTCCGGCTTTGGAGGGGTTATCTCTGCTACCTTTCCATAAGTGACCTCGTGTCTATCCCCTTTGTTAGAGGGAGGTCCAGGATAACTTTCACATTTACTGGACTTTTTACACTCCCTAGCTCAGACTTGTATGTTTCTTTTATAGCCTTGAAGAGTTTCCTCTCCAACCTAAATCAAGGTTGTAACCTAGACTAGTTGATGGACCCTACAAACCTAAAGTCTAATTGGCATTAATTAAGTGTTAATTTTAAGTGTCTTGTCTTAATTCAAGGAAACATAAATGAAACTAGTGGTGTGTTTTGAGAGATGAAGGAGAAATATTCAAATACTGAAATCAAAATTACTTCTTTTTGACAAATAAATATTTGCAAATTTAAACTCTTTAACCAATGTTTCATAACTACTTTTTCTAAGATCTTTTAAAAAAAAACCCTAAACTAAATTTCTCTAGACTACGAGCTACTTAAAGTTCTAAGCATTCATTAAAGAAATTAAGAAAGCACTCTTTTTCCAGATAAGTAAAGACAACTAACCTAACTACTTAACCAAACAAAGAAATGAAATCTTTTTATTTTTATTTTTTATGCTTCAAATAAGAAACTTGAAATAAATTATTTTTCTTTTTCTTTAAAGCAAGCAAAAGGGAAAATGTGAAGACAAGACAAGACCAAGAACTGACTTCTGGCCTACTGCGAATCGCAGGGAGTCACTGACGATACTAAACAGGCTTATCAAAAATGACTCACAAACTCGTCTAAAACCCTTTCAAAGAAAACACAAGAAATCTTTAATAGATAAAAAACTGATGTCAAACCCAAGCTAAACACTGTAAAAACAGAGACCAGTAATATATTAAGAAACCCCTGAGAAGTATGACTTCAATCAAGGAAGAGTTTGTCTGCCTCTTCTTAAAGAAATAAATTCTTGACACAGGCATGCTACTGACACTTAAGAGTCATTTGTATGTATGTGGGTTGTCTAAAGGTAGGGCGTGTATGTATGCATGCAAACCCACTACAGGTCGCGTACACCTCTGTAACTTCTCAAAAAAGAAAAATAACAGGTAGATTGACTAGGAAGAGAATAATGGTATGGAAGACCAGAATCCATTAAAGAGTCATCAACTTACAGAAACTCAAAAAAGGTAATCAAACCAATTAAAACACCCAAAAATATCCCTTAAAACCCTAGAGGTTTCCCCAGTATGGGAAAACCACCCTATGGACTACACTAGGGTTCAATATGTAGGCAGATATAACCGTCTAAAAGTCTCCTATTTTTTAATAACTACCCCAAATACACCCCACATTCATGCATAAAATACAAATTGAAAAGATCTGGTAAATCTACCTTAAACCCCGCGTCCGGTGTCGATCATTTTGCATTCGATAGATCTACTAACTACAAGTATCCTCCCAAGGCTGACCTACATTCACAAACATACAAACAAGTAACTACAAAAATGCATCTTATATATGAATTAGTGGGTTATATGTCAGCATAAAACATAAATCAAACATAAAGATTGAAGACAACATATTTTGGGACATAAAAAGTATTCCTTTTATTGATATCACAAAGTTTACTTACAATGAGATCGGCGACTACTCCTCGACCCTGGTCTGAGATCCTCTTCACCAATCTCCAACTGTGATTCCACATATATTTATCCTCTCAACCTCTCTATAGGGAATGGAATAGGCTTATGATGGAGGAAAAAGGCAATAATGTGCAGTTCTGGCACAAAACTCACAAGGTGGTTGCAAATTCTTGGGGCAAGGAGGGGATGTGAAATGAGCAGAGTTTCATTGTTCTTTTTCTTATATTAGGAATGAGACCCCAACACCTCCTTTTCTATGACAAAATGATGTTTATTCGGTTGGATGACGAGTTATAGGTGGTGGGACAGTTGGAAAACTAACCAATAGCCCGTAATGTCAACGAATTCCTTGCAACTTTTTAATTTTTGCAACTTTTGTGGGTATACGCGGGTTGTAATGGTGCAACTAGCATACATACATGAGTTGTAGTGGTGCAACAACCATGTGTACATGGGCAGTAATGGTGCAGGGCGCGTACATCTTCAAAAATAGTGTTTTTAAGAAGAAGTGATGAGTGATGGCTTGGCAAAAATAGCAAGTAAGAGGGCCAAATTCCAGGTATGCATGTAGTGTGCAATTTAGTGTTATAGCAGCTCTGGAAATTAAAATCTTAGTGTATTTATTGAAATTTAATTATAAATTTAGCTTTAGAACCTTTTAAGGTCACATTTTATTGGGTAAGAAGTCTGGAAATTGACTTAGGATTAGGCATTGTCATTGTCAAAATTTTGGTGATAGTTGTAGCTTATCATGTAAACTATTAATAATTTAATCTATCCTTGAGTATTAACAAATGGATAACAAAACTATAAATCTTATATCGATAATGTTGGCGTATGGAATGTTTGGAAATATGTCTCTTCCAATTAAATCAATCTTTGATTCATTCTTGTAGATTGAAAGTGATAAATTGTGACCAGCCTTAATGACCCTACAAGTATTTTTTTATGAAGGAATCATTCAAGTTTTATATTGAATGTATTTATAATATAAATGATTCTACTGCTTAGAAAAATATATTAAAGTAGAATTCAAAGTGTAAATGAAATAAATTACAGTGAGAAACAAGGGAGAACCAAATACTTGACTTGACCTTTGTAATATATTTTAGTGATAGTAATTATTGAAAATCAATCGATAAAGTTTACACATAAAATCCTTAAGATGAATATGTTTGTCTGATTTATGAATATCAATTTGTTTCTTGAATTCTTTTAAGAGAAGAAGTTTGTCTAGAAGAGGAATACTAGTTATCTATAATGGGAAATGTAATTAAGTAGATTTGAACTATTAAAGAAGACTTAACTTTGTAAGAGATTTGTCTTAGATAATTATTTATAGTATGAGATACATAATTTTCTACATTCAATTTAAGAATTTAGGAGATGTTGGCTACTAGAGTTATTACAATGATTCCCACCTATTTTTATTGTTTATTATTCAATCGTCGTATCACATAACTTAGTCATAGTATTGAATTCCATCTGTAATAAACAATGATTGTGGTGGTTGCTCACATTGTATTACTACAGAGTGATTAATAAATTAATGATGCACTTGTGTGAAATAAAACTTGGTTAAAATATTAATTGTTAAGCTTACAAAGTAGATTATTACTCTAAAATGTTATGGTATTATAGTTGATTATGTAATGGAATGGAACTAGACATTGAGTAGTTTTTATGATATATAATTGATTGGTGATTGACTAAATTTTGTGTTAGTAAAATGAGTTTTGAAAAATTGTAATTGTGCTATGATCATGCATCTTACTGCTAGTTCTAAGTCCTGAGTCTATATTTGAAGAGGATATGGGATTAGATACCTCCATGTTCATCAGAACAGTTGTCGCTATGGTGCATGCATTCATCTGTTGGGTAAGCTCAACTAGATTAAGAGTCTCCTCGAAATGGAGGTAACTACGACCAGCCTTGATTTGCCAATTTTTCAAGGTGAGTTGAATGTTTACAAAATAGTTAATTAGCGTTGATAATTTTAGTGACTTAAACACATAGCCAACCATAACGGACGGTATTTCATGAATGTTAGCTTTCAAATTTGCGAATGTTGAAGGTTTTAAAGGGTTATTTACTGTACGTACGTTTGCGTAGGAGAGGAATATTATATGAAGCGAAGAGTTGGGCTTAATAACTCTTTGGTAAGGAGCTTTATTTTGTTTAATTTAACTTTATTTTCTTTTTCCTATTAATTTACAATTTCACCTGTTTGAAACTTTCAATTAAATGCCTGATCAAGATTGTGTGAAATTAAGGTGTGTTACAGAAGTCAAAGCCTTCTCCTGGAGAGGGAAGTCCTTTTATTGCTTTTACTGCAAAAATACTTTTATTTCTTTTTATGTAAATAGGTAGCGCATAATCAATCTTTTTACAGAAGCCTTTTTCTGGAGTTGATGTATGTGCAGTTATTATAGGCTTTCACCTCATTCTGGGCCAGGTAATGCACATCTTGCCATTTTCATTTCAAAAGCAAAGAAACCAGCTAATCTTGTAAAACTATTATTTATAAATCTAGGTTACCAGTAATTATGTCGTGAAGCCTCTAGGTTATATGCTTAATCTACATGGTACTTGTCTCTTTTGGTCTTTATCTTTGATAGGTGGTGTGCTTTTCAGCTAAGGTGTTGTTTTGTTGATTTGCAGGTTAAGCAGATGGGAATTTGGGCTGGGAACGTGGCCCTTAAGGCTCCAGTGTTTCAACTACAGCTCTGATACCAAATGTAATGCCCAAAAATATATATATCTAAACATTGTTATCCTCACAAGCAATTATTTCTTAACTAAAACAATATCTATTCAGCATAATAACGATCTTCATACCAACAACTTCAGCAATTTAGATTCATCAAATATTAACGAATTCATAGCAGAATAAATAAATGCATAATTCAACAGGGTACCTGGTTCTGATGCTATTTCCGTTGCCAGCTACCTTGCTGCTGTTGCTCTCCTGCTACCTGCTACACAGCCCAGTCCTGTTGCAAACACATAAAAATTGCCCAAAACTATTGTCCACCCTGCCAACTAGGAAAACGACCTATCTCCAGGATATCTATGGATATCCTGGCCCTCCAAGCCCAAAACCTCTAGAAACCTCGGTCCACTGTGTCAATCCCAAACACAAAATTTCTCCCTGGTCCAATACTCAGAGTTCTCCCCAAAAAATCATGGCCTCCTTCCCGTCGAATGCCCCCCTCCAATTCCTTTCTTCCTTCCTTATCCCTCCCTTCACCGACACTCCTTCCTCCATTAAATTCCTTATCCCTTCATTTAATTACACTTATCCCTTCATTTAATTACCCTTATCCATTCAATAATTCTCTTATCTTCTCGGGATCCTTATGTGATCCCTTCTTGTATACGTAACTTGATTAAATGTTATATTTTATTCTCCACCTTTAATTTAATACTTTATTAATTAATGAATTAATTAATAATTAAATCAGTCATTAACCATATTGATTAAAGAGTTAATTATACTTAAATTAATCATAATCAAGAATAACTAATTAATAATAAATAATTAGTTAAGGTTATTTTAATAAATAATTATAGTTTAGCTAATCTTTTAGGATTACATTATTAAATTAATTATAATTTATAATCAAGGGTAGTTACAATTAACACTCAATTGCTTGAAATTTCCTTCATGGATGCATTGTAACCCAAAATTCAGTCACTCCTGAATTCATATTGTTTTGAAAACTTCTTTGACATGATTTTAACTCGGCCCATCCAGGCTCTATGTTTTGTAAATTGGGCTTTGATATTGTAACACCCCCAAACACCTACTAGGAAATGTCGCTTAAAATATTTTGTCATCTCTAATACCAATTTGTCAACAGTTCCACTAAAATTGCTCTAACACAACTCTGTCATCATTTAAAAAATAAACAAACATACTGAAACATGTAATTATATATGTATTCATAACAGAATTATACACCACAATCACGGAATATACATAAAACATAAATAGTATAACCCATAACAACAATTACATAAATATGACTACAAACATAATTTAACACACAATTGGAACTTATCTTTTGAATAAAAGACACAAAATGTGAGTAGACCTTCCATGTTCCTCCCATCCTTAGACCACGTTGTTCATCAATTTCAATAGTGGTTCACCCTCGAGTAGTGGTTGAACTCCACTTGGGTAAGGGTTCCCAACCAAACTAAAGTATCTCACTCAATAGGAACTCAGTTAGAGGTGGCTCAGAAACATGTAACTCAATTACTGGAAATTCGGTCACAAATTCCAATTCACACCGACAACCTATAGTCTCTCATTCCACACATGTTTGTCCCACCCAAGGAAGTGTGCCCCTTCTCTTCTCAACATACCTTTTGATGCCCCACTTCCCTTTCATGGATTTAGAAACAGGAAGAACATGTTGTCTCAAAGATTTGTCTCTACAGTTTGGCATCTCGGGAAATAATTCCCAACAATTCTTTCACTTGGAAAGAATGCAATCTTCCACAATCCTAACAACTCACTTCTTCGGTTTGATAAACCCCGGGCCTGATAACCATCTTCTTCAATATAGAAATTCAAGCTAAACCATATACATATATCTACTCAAGTATTCAACATATCGGTCACAGTAACAATTAGGCTCATTGACAATAACCAATGGGTTCACTCACTAAACAGTTCTAAAAGTAAATAGTTAGGTCATGACAAAACTGACCGCTTGATGACAGAATAGTCTACCCTTCCCATAGATCATGATGGTAGAATGAATGAATGATGATTTGCCCCCCAAAGAATGCCAGAATGGACTAATTCCAAACCACTTGACTGCATGTTCCCAACTTAACACATGTGAGGTCGAGAACTTCATATAGTCCACAACATGTTCCCAAATTGACACTTGTCATGTTGGGAACCACCTTTAACTACTTTTCCCTTCCTTGGGACCTATGATATAATAATATATTCTAACTTTACATTGTTTAAGAAATATTAATAAAATATTCCTTATTGGGTTTAATCCCCTTTAACCCAACCCCCTTGACCTCAACTAGTGGATTTTAAGCCCCTGTTAACTATTTTTTTTGGTCGGTCTCCCACACTAATGTATTTTCATTAAATTGCATGTCATTACATTTACATCTCAGTAAAAAACTATTGATTGTTTGTATCTAGGATCACCAGCCTCAAAACATAAATCTTGCACACTAAACTAATGTGTTTCAAACTTCTGGGCTATGCACACTCTTTATTTAGTTCGCCACCCTCACGCCCTTACAAGGTGTGTGCTAAATCTAAACTTATATACAAAAGGATTCAAAGGACTTCAAAACCTATGCACTAAGCCAATGCATGTTGAATCCATGGTTGCATTCCTTTTCTTCAGTGTGTTTTCCTTTCATACTTACTCCTTTCTGCACTACATTCATTCCTTGTTTCACTCTCAGTGCGCCATTCCTATGTACTTACATAGGTGCACGCCAAAACACTAAGCTATGCTCTATATCAATTTACAACTACACACACTCCTTTTGTGTGATATCCTCGTGAACTAACTTAATGCATGTAGAGAAAAACCAAAAAAATTGTTAATTCATCTCACCATCTTAAAGTAAATTACAATTACATTTATATGTTACAATTATAGGTTTCAACCTAGGGGTATTACAATTATCCTCGATTGAAACTAACTCGAGACTCAACTCTCTATACCCTGACCTTGTCGAGGACCTACTTTAAGAAATGAAAAGGAGCATATTTCTCTCGTACCACTAATAAAAAATATGTTGAAAACAAAATGAGACAAAAACAAAAATACAGAAGAGAATAGAAAAATAGAGTGAAACCCAACTTCTATTAATGATAAGAGAGAAAAACATTGTAGAAAAAAAACTGGCAGAATGGGGTAGTTGGAGTGTGATGTAAATATTATTGTGAGTGAAACTTAATGCACATAGATCCAAACAAACAAACCTTTCAATTCATCTCACCATCTTATAAGTAAAGTATAGTTACATTTATATGTTACAATTCTAGGGTTCATCCTAGCGGTATTACAATTATCCTCGATTGAAAGTACCTCAAGACCCAACTCTCTATACCCTGACCTCATCGAGGACCTTCTTTTAGAAATGACAAGGAGCATATTTATCTCATACCACTAATCCAAATTATGTTGAGAATGAAAGGGGACAAAAAAAATATAGAAGAGAACACAAAAATACAGTGAAACCCAACTTCTAATAATGAATAAGAGAGAAAAACATTGTTGAAAAAAAACTAACAGAATGGGGTAGCTAATCTAGGAAAAGAAGGAGATGTTGGCTACTCTTAATTCACAAGAATATTTACATCACACTCCATTGAATTCTTAAAGGGAATCCTTCACCTCAATTATACATGAGAGAGTGAGAGGAGAAAAAATGATCCAGATGGATATTGGTGGCCACCCACCTATTCCAACTAACTCCTCCTGTCCATTTTTAGTTCAACATGTTATTCTATATTTCGTTGTAATTATGGGTTCTACAATTATGGGGTTGTATGAATCCCTACACATCTTCCAAGTGGATACTTTTGGCCTCTCACCTAATACAACTCGCTTATTTTCTATGGTTTCATGTCAGAACATCTTGTTGAACTTCCAGGGCCATTTTGGAGACCTAAACAATTTTTTTTTGGCTCACCACAATCAAATTGTAGATAGAGTCAGATTTTGACAATGTAATGTGTATTTCTATGAAATACCTTTCCAACAGGATATCACGCACCCAAAAAAGAGGTCGTATGCAAAAGTTATGACCCAAGGAAGTTGAGGTACCAACTTACCCATAGGGGCCCACATGACTTTTGGTGTTTCACCTCCTAGGATTAGGTTTTTGGATGTATAGGAATTTGGAATTCATGAGTAATATCAAAAATTCCTCCCAAGCCTCATTGTAATAATTCCTCTCAGACAAATGCACGTAGTATCCAGACCTTTTCTCAGAGATAGCTACCACCATTCGAGCAAGTGTTTTAGGTCTGTAGTTTTATAGTTTCATCCTATTTCATTTATTCAATAAAAGATATTGTTCACTGGATATATGTGTTGTTCTTCATACCTCTATTTTTATTGTATTTAGTCTGTTAATCAGTTCGTTCCGCTCCTAAATTCGAATCATTGGTATCAGACCGATCTTCTCTTCATTTAGTTTTCTTTGTGCATGTCCCCGACAAGATCTGGGTACAAGAAGTTGGCACTCGAGCCAATCGATTCATTGCAATATTGGTTGTGTCGAGCCCAAAAAAACCCATGGGAGATGAAAAGAATGATGATGGAGCAGGATATCCATTTAAAATGTTTCTTGAGGAATCCCTTGCACGACAAAGGAATGAAATGATGGAAAAATTTGCACAGATCCTTTGGTGGCTGCCCACTGGAGAAGTATCTTCATCAGGCAGCCATGCTACCCCCTTCAAGGTACAAGTAAATTTCAATATTCCATTATTTGAAGGACTGATAGATGTGGATGTTGTAGATAAATCGTTGATTCTGCTCGAAGGGTATTTTTCAGTCCACAATTTTTTTGATAGGGAAAAGATTACTTTTTCACTCCTTAAGGTCATCCTCCATGTTAAGGATTGGTGGGACACTTACTCTCAGTAAAGGGCCATACATGAATCTGCAATATTTTTTGTTTCACCTACGTGGGATTCCTTTCAGAATCCCATTAAAGAAAAGTACTACCCTGTTGGAAGCTATGAGGACCATTACACTAGATGGACCACCCTGCGTCAAGAAAGTTACCTGGAAATACCAGATTTTACCAATATTTTCCATACACTGCGCACCAAATTGGGTATCAAAGACTCTGAACGACATCTAGTGCTCAAATACCGTGGCTATTTGCATAGATACATTCAAACAGAAATGGATTTTTTGGACATCACCTCATTGGGTATGGCTTATAGATACATTGTCAAGATCGAGCATAAATTTAATCAGAAGAGGCGAGAGTTTGGATATGAAAAATCCTCATAGTGGAAGAAGGGAAAAGGTGGCCCCAACCCACATATAAAGGGATAGAGAAAAGAGGGCCACTCTCAGGACAACCAATCTAAGAAACAACAAAATAAGGGCAATGTGAAGATGAAGAAGGACACAGGAAAATGGTGTGAGTACCATAAACGCCCTTGGCATAACACTAAAAAATGTTGCTCCATGTAGTCACTCGTGGCTGAGCTGAAGGCTTACAAGTCAGAGGTCGATTCTAATTCCAAATCAAATCCCAAAGGAGGGAAGCAGATTATCGATGTTGAAGACTATGCCACTTTCACTACCACCAAAGTCTGTCCAAATGAATGAGAAGAATGAGAGGAAGGGGAGTGCCTCTTTCATTCACATATGCAGATAAAGGGGGCTCCGCTTCATTTCATTTTCGATAGTGGAAGTCAGAAGAACCTGATTTTAGTAGAGGTTGTCAAGTAGCTGGACCTGCCAATAACACTGCACTCACAACCCTACACCATAGGATGGCTTGCCAAGGAAGAGATCTGTGTCAGCCAACAATGTCGTCTTCCCTATGGAATCAAGCCTTTCAAAGATGAGGTGTTGTGTGATATTTATCCCCTTCAACTTTGTGACTTTTTTTAGGAAAACCATATTTGTGGAAGGGTTATGTTGTGTATGACTCTAGACCCCACAGTGTTATTATTAATTTGCGTAGACAATTGTACATGATACCATAGGTAGCGTCGCCTACTGTTATTTCTTTAATATCTTCTAATCAATGTAATAAGGTCATTTCACAAACCGATATGTTTGTCCTCTTTGTGATCCATACTCACAGAAAGAAGAAGGTCAGCACCACATCTGTGGCCTCTACACAAAATCTCTCTTTGTAGAAGAAGCGAGTGGACTGGGCAATGGAAGAATACAGAGACATCTTCTCCTCACCTATTGGGGTACCGACACACTACCAAGTCAACAATCCAATTGATCTTACCTCTTGTGCACTTCTACCTAATGGGCAAGTCTATTGTCCCTCGCTTATGGAAAATGACAAAATCAAGTGTCAGATCTAAGAGCTTCTTCAAAAGGGGCACATCAGACCCAAATCCTCCCCTTGCAAAAGCCCAATTGTACTAGTGCAGAAGAAGTATGAGACTTGGTGACTCTGCATTGATTACATAGCCTTTAATAAAATCATAGTTAGGAACCGATACCCAATTCCTAGGATATATGACCTTATTGACCAACTCAAGGGGGAAAAGTTTTTTATCAAGATTAACCTAAAGTCTGGCTACCACTAGGATCCCATCGAACCAACTAAGGTATGGAAGACAACCTTCAAATCGAAATAAAGTCTCTTTGAATGGTTGGTCATACCCTTTGGCTTAACAAATACACTAGCCACATTCATGAGGTTGATGGATGATGTATTGAGACCCTTCACCAACTCTTTTCTAGTGGTATATTTAGATGACATCCTCATCTTTAGCAGAACTTGGGAGGAGCACATGCAATGTATTAAACAGGTTTTGAGCACTATGCGATAACACAAGCTATATGCCAACTTGGAAAAATTATCTTTTGGCATGAACAGGGTCCAATACTTGGGCTACATTGTTGAAGAGAATGGGGTACAATTTGATTCATATAAGATCTAATTCATCTGTGACTGGCCAGCCCCAACCACATTAGCTGATCTTATTAGCTTCTTGGGACTAGCCAAATTCTACCGATGGTTCGTGTTGGAATTCTCCCATATTTCATGGGCCCTCAGCTAGGTAACCAAGGGCGGTGGCAGGGAAACATTAGTGTGGGGAAAGGAACAAAAAATAACATTTTATGATCTGAAGCATCGCTTGTGCTTAGCTCCCGTACTCTCCTTGCCTGATATGCAACAAGCATTTGAGATTGAGACTGATGCATATGACTACACTATAGGCGTAGTTCTCACTCAACACAATCATCTAGTGGAATACCATAGTGAGACACTCTTAGATACTATCTGAAAAATACCCCACCTATGAAAAGGAAATGTATTCCATTGTACAATCCTATATTCAATGGAAACATTACATTTTGGGAAAGGATACAATCGTCCACACTGATCACAATCCTCTACAGTTCATACAGACACAGGGAAAATTGTAGAACAACCACCATCGAAAGTGGTATTCCTACTTGCAGTATTTCCATCTCAACATCAAGTATAAGATAGGGATCTCAAATCATGTCATTGACTGCCTCAGTCGAACTCCCATGGTTTCACTCACCATTGTAATCCATTCCTATGGCATGAGGCATATGAGTGTCAGCCCCAACTTTAATAGCATGATCCAGACTTCACTACCAGCCATCTTCTCTTGGGTACAAGCATGACTGTTGCCGATTTTGACATTAAGGACAGTCTATTATGCCATCTGGTCCATCTCTGGGTTCCTACAAGTGAGCATGTAGAGATGATTTGGGAGGCCCACTACAGTCGGATGGAAGGACATTTTGGCATTTAGAAAATTATGGTCATTCTTCAGAAACATTTTTATTGGCCAAAACTTTTACAGGACGTCAACAATTATATTAGATCTTGCACTTCTTATGAAATTTCCAAGCCAACCATCAATAAGAAAGGCTTATACACCCCTCTTCCTAATCCTAATAAGCCTTGGAAATCCATCTCAATGGATTACATGTTTGGCCTTCCATCCACCAAGAAAGGAAATGGATATGTATTTGTGGTCATTGGTCGGTTTTTGAAGATGGCCATCCTCATAGTCTGTAAGAAGAATATCGTAGTGGAAGATACTTCCAAGATCTTCTTTGAATGAGTGTGGGTCTATTTTGGGATACCAAAGACCATCATCTCCAACCAGGACAACAGGTTCCTCTACACATTTTGGTCAAGTCTCTAGTCATTGTTGGACACTAAGCTCTAAATTCATTCCTTTACACTCCCAAACAGACTTCCAAACAGAGTTCATCAATCAGATTATTGTGCATATGTACAACTCTAAGCATCCACGTACATGGGATGAGAGTCTCCCCTATGTTCAACATAGTTACAATAGGGCTCTCCATAGCTCCACTGGCCATAGCCCATTTCAGGTGGGGCTGGGATTCCAACCCTTGGGTCCCATTGATGTTACACTACCTCTTGCCACCACATAGAAAGACTCTTACCGTGTTTAGTCTGAGACCAAAAAATCCACCAGATTCATTGAGTGGATTCAATACATCCACCAATAGGTCCATGAGATTTTGTAGAAATCCAGTGCTAAGTACAAGCAGCGCCATGATCAACACAGGGTATTGCACCAGTTTCAGGTTGTAGACAAAGTTTGGTTACATTTGCAGAAGGAGCGTATCACATGGCCCCATCAAAATCTCTACCCACTTCGCTATGAGCCTTACACTATCACCAAGGCTATGGGTAGAAATGTTTTTGAGCTCAACACTCCACCCTTCCTTGGCTTGCACCCAGTGTTCAATGTGGACCTCCTTTGGCCATATTTTCCACCATTATTGGACACCTCAGAGATCACCAAACAACTGACACCAATAGAGGTCAAGCCTGACCGCATGGAACAAGCATCCACTGATCAAATAGTGGAAACATAGGTCAAGGGCACTCGCTAGCAGAGGATCCAATTTTATCAAGTTGTCAAGGTAGGTCATCTTCTAAACCAAGACAATTGCCTCACCCATGGCCAAATCTAGCATAATTTTCCTCACCTGATGGGGGAAATCAATGCAATGGAGACCATTTCTTCCTAAGGGGGGAGGATTTATCGAGATGGATATTGGTCACCACCCACCTATTCCAGCTAGATCCTCTTATCCATTTTTAGTTCAGCACATTCTTTTGTGCTTCTTTTTAATTGTGGGTTCTACACTTATAGGGTTGTTTGAATCTCTACACATCTTCCAGGTGGATACTGGTGGCTTCTTTTGTATGTTTTCATGTTATCACATATTTTTGTACTTCGAGGGTTCTCTTGGAGCCATAAATAGTGTTTTTTTGGCTCACCACAGTCAAACTGTAGAAGGACTTAGAGAATTATGGCATAATGTGTATTTATTTGAAATACCTTTCCAACGGGCTATCATGCGCCTAAAACAGAGGTCATATGAAAAATTTATGACCCCGATAAGTTAAGGTACAAACTTACCCATAGGGGCCGACATGACTTTTGGAGTTTCACCTCGTAGGGTTAGGTTTTTGGATGTGTAGGGTTTTGGCATTAATGAGTAATATCAAAAAGGCCTATGGAGCATGGGCCTCATTCTAATCATTCTTCTCATACGGATTTGCATAGCAGTGACATCTCTTCTCAGAGATAGCTATTTGTTAATCAGTTCGTTCCGCTCCTAAATCCAAAACAACAATTTCCATGATTCATTTAAGATAAATTAATCTAATCTTATATATGAGAGAGTGAGAGGAGAAAAATTCCCATGATGCATGTGCGATAAATTAATCTAAGTTTATAAAAATCCATAGACATGTGAAACCCTAGGACTTCCCGGGAAATCACCTATCCCAGTACTATTCTAGCCTGGCTGTGAAGTTCTAATGGGATTCAATGCATTAACTTTATGTTGTATGCATGTACATAATACCATTAGGGTTTTTGGGAATGACTATCCACTCGATAGTTGCATGAGCTATCGTTTCATCCTTCACAACTTGGATTTAAATAGTTTTAAACTATGAACATCAACATCGACCCAATTCAATTCCAGTCTAGTCTATGAAGAAATGAAATATGGCCAACCTCATGGCCAAATAACAATTGGTTCATTGAACACTTCCATTACTTTGTTGCTAGATAGTTTTGAAGGAATTATATAGTCCAAAGAGTCTCACAAATATGTTTCATTACCCTTTTTGACCAAGAATTATTAGTTGGTGGACGATCCCACCACCGATCACATTGTATCATGGGGGGGATATGAATTTCATGGTATGGTGACTACCTGAGTTCATTAGAGACCTGTTAACCAATTAATTTAAGAACAACAATTTCTCAACCTTTGTCATGCAACTAAACACCTACGTAAATATAAATAATCAATGCTTTGAATCTCAAGAACTCTTACTAATTGATGGTTGGTAGAATAATCTCATAAATACATGACAGTGTATATTTTTAATCATGCCTAACTAAGTTTCTTGTTTATTTTTGTATATGTTGAAATTATTTTGTTTATGGGTGGTGTGTAATGTATTATGCAGGGATTCAAAAAGATCATCCCAGGGCACTGGGAATTCAAAAAAAAATTCTTCATAAAGGGCGAGATAAGACAAAAAGTTTCTCTATTATGACATCATTTTGGTCAATCGATGTTCATCATTCATCGGTTAAGGAAAGTTTCAAACTTGTATTTTAATAGTATATATTGTGTTGAAAATTTGGTATACATTCATCAATTGTAGAGACAATTCAAAAGCTTATTTGCGGGGAAACAAATCCTTGAATGTTTATTTAATAAATGGCATTAAAGGAATTGACAAATAAATACTTACCTTTCCCTAAAGATGGGGAATTCGATCCACTCATCAACACCTTTGAGTAGCATTAGGATTGAATTAATTGTCCCTATGTCCTTTCTTGTCCACACGAGTTCTTTTGACGAATGAACCACTACTACATATTGAAAAATTTGTGAGGACCACTTGCGACGAAAGTACTATTTCGTTGCAACATGCAAGAGAAAAAGTTCATTTTTTCTAAATCCACCCCGTATTCGTCGCTATCTCGACGCATGTAGTTTGACTAAATTATTATGATCAATGTTTGTTGCAAGAGCGATGACTTACCTAACCTTAAAATTTACCATTGAAAATGAACTAAAATAAATCGGTAAAAAAAAATATATTTTAAGGTCATGTTCATCGCAATTGCGACGATAGTGACCTTAAATTGGACTATAAATATTTGACAATTTAAAGATGTTGCGACAATCTTGCTATAACGACGATGGTTCTGAAAGAGTATTTTTGTGCAGAAAAATATCGCTGAATGTTGTTAGAGGTGGGGAAAAAAGTAAAGTGGGTGAAAAGGGTGATGGTAGATGTTATTTCCCTTTGTAACAAATGTTGCCTCAGACATCCCATAAGAATTTTAATAGCAACAGCTACAAAACATTGTAGGAAATATGGTCACATTGATGGTGGATCAAATGAATATCATCCCATGGTAATTAGCTATATATTCATTATCTTTTTTTATTTTGTCAATTTTATATAAAATTATATATATGTATATATATTGTTTGAATGTTTGTTATAGTATACACTAATTTTGCATGATTGTTTGTAATTATAAAGTTAGAGTTTCCCTCTAACATTCTGCAGAATATTGCACCAAGTATTAGTATAAATGATGTTGTACAAGCTGAGGAACATCATCATGACCAAGCAAATGAGGATCTCATGGAAGAAGATGATGGAACAAATAAAGTTGATGATCCCATGGAAGAAGATGATGGGACAAACCAAATTATCCAAGATTTGTTTTTGCAGCCGGATGAGGATGGGGAAAATGCTGGTATTTATGATGAACCTCTATTAGAAAAGGAAAATAAACGACTTTATGAAGGATCAACAGAAAAACTTCTCTTTGATACATTGTTTCTAGTGAACTTAAAGGTTATGAATAATTTGTCTAACACTTGTATGACATAGATACTAAGGTATGTAATATGTTTCATCTCATATTATACATAAATGTTGATATTTTTATATTTGTTTTTAGTGTTAATTAACGTGTAAAATAAGAATGCAATTTTTACGATTAATATTCTTACATTAACTAGTTGTTTGTTAAGTTGTAGATTGTTAGGT
>SNQJ01S0000960.1:138446-161074 GCA_010110895.2 Picea sitchensis
ATAAGTAAAGACAACTAACCTAACTACTTAACCAAACAAAGAAATGAAATCTTTTTATTTTTATTTTTTATGCTTCAAATAAGAAACTTGAAATAAATTATTTTTCTTTTTCTTTAAAGCAACAAAAAGGGAAAAAGTGAAGACAAGACAAGACAAAGAACTGACTTCTGGCCTACTACGAATCGCAGGGAATCACTAATGATACTAAACAAGCTTATCATAAATGACTCACAAACTCGTCTAAAACCCTTTCAAAGAAAACACAAGAAATCTTTAACAGATAAGAAAACGGATGTCAAAACCAAGCTAAACACTCTAACAACAAAGACCAATAATATATCAAGAAATCCCTAAGGAGTATGACTTCAATCAAGGAAGATTTTGTCTGTCTCTTCTTAAAGAAATAAATTCTTGACACAAACATGCTACTGACACTTAATATTCCTATGTATGTATGTGGGTTGTCTAAAGGTAGGGCGCGTATGTATGGGTGCAAACCCACTACAGGCTGCGTACACCTTTGTAACTTCTCAAAAAATAAAAATAATAGGTAGATTGACAAGGAAGGGAACAATGGTATGGCAGACAAAAATCCATTAAAGAATCATCAACTTATAGAAACTCAAAAAAGGTAATCAAACCAATTAAAACACCCAAAAATATCCCCTAAAACCCAAGAGGTTTCCCCAGTATGGGAAAACCCCCCTATGGAATACACTAGGGTTCAATATGTAGGTAGATATAACTGTCTAAAAGTGTCCTATTTTTTAATAACTACCCCGAATACACCCCACATTCATGCATAAAATACAAATTGAAAAGATCTGGTAAATCTACGTTAAACCCCGCATCCGGTGTCGATCATTTTGCATTCGATAGATCTACTGACTACAAGTATCCTCCCAAGGCTGACCTACATTCATAAACATACAAAGAAGTAACTACAAAAATGCATCTTATATATGAATTAGTGGGTTATATGTCAGCATAAAACATAAATCAAACATAAAGATTGAACACAACATATTTCAAGACATAAAAAGTATTCCTTTTATTGATATCACAAAGTTTACTTACAATGAGATCGACGACTGGTCCTTGAACCTGGTCCGGGATCCTCTTCACCAATCTCCAACTGTGCTTCCACGTATCTTTCTCCTCTCAACCTCTCTATAGGGAATGGAATAGTCTTATGATGGAGGAAAAAGGCAAGAATGTGCAATTCTAGCACAAAACTCACAAGGTGGCTGCAAATTCTTGGGGCAAGGAGGGGATGTGAAATGAGCAGAGTTTCATTGTTCTTATGCTTATGTTAGGAATGAGACCCCAACACCTCCTTTTCTATGACAAAATGATGGTTATTCAATTGGGTGACGAGTTATAGGTGGTGGGACAGTTGGAAAACTACCCAATAGCCCGTAATCTCAACGAATTCCTTGCAACTTTTTAATTTTTGCAACTTTTGTGGGTATACGCAGGCTGTCATGGTGCAACTAGCATACATACATGAGTTGTAGTGGTGCAACAAGCGTGTGTACATGGGCAGTAGTGGTACAGGGCGCGTACACCTTCAAAAATAGTGTTTTTAAGAAGAAGTGCTCAATTATGGCTTGGCAAAAATAGCAAGTAAGAGGGCCAAATTCCAGGTATGCATGTAGGGTGCAATTTAGTGTTATAACAGCTCCAGAAATTAAAATCTTAGTGTCTTTGTCGAAATTTAATTATAAATTTGGCTTTAGAACCTTTTAAGGTCACATTTTATTGCGTAAGAAGTCTGGAAATCGACTTAGGATTAGGCATTGTTGTTGTCAAAATTTTGGTGATAGTTGTAGCTTATCATGTAAACTATCAATAATTTAATCTATCCTTGAGTATTAATGAATGGATAACAAGACTATAAATCTTATATCGATAATGTTGGCGTATAAAAATTTTGGAAATATGTCTCTTCCAATTAAATCAATCTTTGATTCATTCTTGTAGATTGAAAGTGATAAATTGTGACCAGCGTTAATGACCCTACAAGTACCTTTTTATGAAGGAATCATTCAAGTTTTATATTGAATGTATTTATAATATAAATGATTCTACTGCTTAGAACAAGATATTAAAGTAGAATTCAAGGTGTAAATGAAAGAAATTACAGTGAGAAACAATGGAGAACCAAATACTTGACTTGACCTTAGTAATATATTTTAGTGATAGTAATTATTCAAAATCAATCGATAAATTTTACACATAAAATCCTTAAGATGAATATGTTTGTCTGATTTATGAATATCAATTTGTTGCTTGAATTCTTTTAAGAGACGAAGTTTGTCTAGAAGAGGAATACTAGTTATCTATAATGGGAAATGTAATTAAGTATATTTGAACTATTAAAGAAGACTTAACTTTGTAAGAGATTTGTCTTAGATAATTATTTATAGTATGAGATACATACTTTTCTAAATTCAATTTAAGAATTTAGGAGATGTTGGCTACTAGCATTATTACAATTATTCCCACCTATTTTTATTGTTTATTATTCAATCGTCGTATCACATAACTTAGTCATATTATTGAATTCCATCTGTAATAAACAATGATTGTGGTGGTTTCTCACATTGTATTACTACAGAGTGATTAATAAATTAATGATGCACTTGTGTGAAAATAAAACTTGGTTAAAATATTAATTGTTAATCTTACAAAGTAGATTATTACTCTAAAATGTTATGGTATTATAGTTGATTATGTAATGGAATGGAACTAGACATTGAGTAGTTTTTATGATATATAATTGATTATTGATTGACTAAATTTTGCGTTAGTAAAATGGGTTTTGAAAAATTGTAATTGTGCTATGATCATGCATCTTACTGCTAGTTCTAAGTCCCGAGTCTATATTTGAAGAGGATATGGGAATATATACCTCCATGTTCATCAAAACAGTTGCCCATCCTGATACCTTTAATGGTCAAGTTCAATTGGATGAATCTTGGACTTGAGCATTGATTATGTGTCTTGGAGGTCCTAATCTTGCAGGCAAGTTGGGTGGGCAGACTTCTTTGTTATCTTTAAGTGATGAAAATAAATAATTACTTATAGTGATGATGAATTTGATTATTTCCATGTTGGGATGAAAATAAGAATATAATGCGTATTATTTAAGTATGTTAGTGATATGGAACACTTGTTCTAATGATGTTTCAAAAAAAATAAAAAACATTTACCACTATTGGACTCGCTTACATTGGTGTCGTAAAAGAGGGATCGTTTCAACACCACTACTATGTGCACACTATTATCTTCACATCAAGCACGAGTAATTATTTCTTCGCGTGACTTGAAAATTCAACATTTACGCACAACATACCAATGTTGTGAGTGCACCAATAATTTGAACTGTGCTCTGCGAACATATCAAGTGTACATCTTATGCCTCACATTATTACTCGAGCAACACAAGTTTCTACCTTGCGATGACAGATTTAGCATGCTCTTCTGTGCACTTATATTTTGCACATGTCATTAATTAAACCCTGCACAGTGCCAACATTGAGTGCAGATACTCTGTATACCCTTATTTTTTGCGTAATGCCGAATGTTAAAGGTGCACACCTATGCAACATAATTTCTCCACACCGGTGACTCCACACACTATAGTACTCAAAACTAATAATTTAATGTGCACTCTTATGCACCTTATTCTTTTGCGCTTCATCTATGCTTAATGAACACACTCCCCTCAACACTTAACTGGTCTTTCCATAATTTTTACTACATAAATTGGGTATTTTCCTGATTCACACTCAATTTTCCTCGATAACATTTCACAACCATCAAATTTTACTCAATTTCAATCTTGTATACTTAAATTCAACCTCAGGACAAAAATTATTGTGTGTGCACTGATTAATATTTTTGGTAGGAATTTTCCCAAATCCCTCATGAATTTAGTGACAAAAATTAGGGCCTTTTCTTGATTAACACTCAGTTACTTGAAATTTCCTTCATGGATGCATTGTAACCCAAAATTCGGTCACTCCTAAATTCATATTGTTTTGAAAACTTCTTTGACATGATTTTAACTCGGCCCATCCAGGCTCTATGTTGTAAATTGGGCTCTGATATTGTAACACCTCCAAACACCTACTAGGAAATGTCACTTAAAATATTTCATCATCTCTAATACCAATTTGTCAGCAGTTCCACTAAAAGTGCTCTAACACAATTCTGTCATCATTTAAAAAATAAACAAACATACTGAAACATGTAATTATATATGTATTCATAACAGAATTATACACCATAATCACAGAATATACATAAAACATAAATAGTATAACCCATAACAACAATTACATAAATATGATTGCAAACATAATTTAACACACAATCGACACTTATCTTTTGAATAAAAGACACAAAATGCGAGTAGACCTTCCATGTTCCTCCCATCCTTAGACCACATTGTTCATCAATCTCAATAGTGGTTGAAATCCACTTGGGTAAGGGTTCCCAACTAGACTAAAGTATCTCACTCAATAGGAACTTAGTTAGAGGTGGCTCAGAAACATGTAACTCAATTACTGGAAATTCCGTCACAAATTCCAATTCACACCGACAACCTATAGTCTCTCATTCCACACATGTCATTCAAAAAACAAATCTTTAGAAAGGGCGAGATAATACAAAAATTTTCTCTATTATGACATCATTTTGGTCAATTGATGTTCATCATTCATCGATTAAGGAAAGTTTCAAACTTGTATTTTAATAGAATATATTGTGTGGAAAATTTGGTATACATTCATCAATTGTAGAGACAGTTCAAAAACTTATTTGCGGGGAAACAAATCCTTGAATGTTTATTTAATAAATGGCATTAAAGGAATTGACAAATAAATACTTACCTTTCCCTAAAGCTAGGGAATTTGATCCACTCATCAACACCTTTGAGTAGCATCATGATTGAATTAGTTGTCCCTATGTCCTTTCTTGTCCTCACGAGTTCTTTTGACAAATGAACCACTACTACATATTGAAAACTTTACGACGACCACTTGAGACGAAAGTACTATTTCGTCGCACCATGCAAGAGAAAAAGTTCATTTTTTCTAAATCCACCCCATAGTCGTCACTATCTCGACGCATGTAGTTTGACTAAATTATTATGGTCAATGTTCATCACAAGAGAGATGACTTACCTAACATTAAAATTGACTGTTGAAAATGAACTAAAATAAATACGTAAAAAAATAAATATTTTTAGGTCACGTTCATCGCAATTGCGATGATAGTGACCTAAAATTGGACTATAAATATTTGGCGATTTAAAGATGTTGCAACAATCTTGCTATAACAACGACGGTTCTGAAAGACTATTTTTGTGTGGAAAAATGTCGCAGAATGTTGTTAGAGGTGGGGAAAAAAGTAAAGCGGGTGAAAAGGGTGATGGTAGATGTTATTTCCCTTGTAAAAAATGTTTCCTCAGACATCCCGTAATGAATTTTAATAAAAACAACTACAAAACATTGTAGGAAATATGGTCACATTGATGGTGGATCGAATGAATATCGTCCCATGGTAATTAGCTATATATTCATTATCTTTTTTTATTTTGTCAATTTTATATAAAATTATATATGTATATATATTGTTTGAATGTTTGTTATAGTATACACTAATTTTGCATGATTGTTTGTAATTATAAAGTTAGAGTTTCCCTCTAACTTTCCACAAAATATTGCACCAAGTATTAGTAGAAATGATCTTGTACAAGTTGAGGAACATCATCGTGACCAAGCAAATGAGGATCTCATGGAAGAAGATGATGGAACAAATAAAGTTAATGATCCCATGGAAGAAGATGATGGGACAAATCAAATGATCCAAGATTTGTTTTCGCAACCGGATGAGGATGGGGATAATGATGGTATTTATGATGAGCCTCTATTAGAAAAGGCAAATAAACGACTTTATGAAGGATCAAGAGCAAATCTTCTCTCTGATACATTGTTTCTAGTGAACTTAAAGGTTATGAATAATTTTTATAACACTTGTCTCACATAGATACTAAGGTATGTAATATGTTTCATCTCATATTATACATAAATGTTGATATTTTTATATTTGTTTTTAGTATTAATTAACGTGTAAAATAAGAATGCAATTTTTACGATTAATATTCTTACATTAACTAGTTGTTTGTTATGTTGTAGATTGTTAGGTGAATTTTTGTTACCATCATCAAAATGACCCAAATTTTCTAGTGAACCATGAATTTATCCCCTCCTCTCTTATCTATAAAAAAACATGGGCTAAGATGAAAGGAGCACAACAAAAATTTCCATCGGTGGTGTTGGTTCTTCTATAATATGACATTTACCATCACAAGCAACAAAAAATGTGTTTGCCAATATGAACTACATATTTTTCATTTTCTTATTTAGTCTTTCATCCTCATATTTCTTCTTTCGTACGTGCGAAAAATTTGAACTTCAAATAACATCGGCGTGTCCTTACTTAAATGCTCTAGTTACATATCCCATGCCCTCAAAATAATTTTTTTTTTCATGTAAAACAAATAATTTTATTAAGTATCTTTAACTCCATTCTAAAGGAAATAGAACTATGATATTCTCTACATTATAGTTGTATTAATTTTTTTTAACCTCTATCAAAATGAATTAATATGGCACTTTCTTTTGCATATCCACCATTTTCTCTCTGTAGCATACCATTCCCTAAAGGTTTAGTTTTACTAGCTAAAGTTGTAGACACTCACACTAAGAAATTAACTAATCTTAATTCTACATGGCTTGGAGCATTTTGACTATTTGTTGGAACAAAAGCATGCACCTGCACTGAAGGTTGAGTAGTTGATAAAGAAGAACCCATTCATAAATGATATTCGCAAGAAACAGAAATTGTGCTTAGAATTTTTTTTACATCATCTTGACCAGTGTGTAGACCCCTGGAACTCTTGATCTACGTACTCAAGCCTAGAGTTGACATTATAAGAAGAGAAACAACTCTGGTATTTCCATAGTGGCTCAAGTGAAGGTATTATATAAGGTGGGAAAGAAACAACTGGATTAATCTTAACCTTAAATACCTTAATTGGCCTTTGTTTACTCTATCATGTGCGTTGCATAACATGTGTAAATTTATAGCCTACATAATAAGTGTAATTTTGCACAATAGAGTGGAAAAAATTAAGGGGGGAGGTTGTGACTCTCTAAATGGGGATGATATTAATGCATATTTTCCTTTCTCCCAGCTTACCTATTGAACCGTGAAACAATTTGTTAGATTCATAATGAATAAAACAAAAGAAACATAATGGAAATAACTTAAGCAATCAAGAAAGCGTGATGAACAAAGATAAATAAATACTGGCAGAAAAGGCATACTCTATATTCATCAATGCTTAAAATAATCATGTACATAGGCGTACATATATAATACAAGAAGACCATAACTTTCATGTAACTGTATAATAGTTAGGTAAACTAACTAACTTATGATTAGAGTTTTAACATCCCCCCTTAATCATAAGTTCATTATTGCCTGAAAAACTGCCACTACTTGACAATCAACAATGTGTCAAGAAAATATTTAGATGGTTGGTTGAAGATGCTCTATGAACTCTAAAAAAAATAGCAGAAGTTGATGTCTCCTACTAAATTGGTGGATTAACAGTGACCACAAACTCATTTGGTGGTTTCGGGATGACCAAAAACTGAATGTCTAGAAGAAGATGATGTCTTCTACTAAATGGTTTTAAGTTGACCATAAACTAACAAGAGCTCAAGGTTACAAAATATGAAAAAGTAACAAGCGGAACTTCATGTCTTCTACTTAATTGGTGGTTTTAATCTGACCACAAACTATCAAGAACAATATGTTCAGGAACAAGACTACATACCAAGAACTAGGTTGCATATTTGATCATTTGTTCAAAGGCTCTAAATCAAACTTGGAACCTGACTGGAAACTTTAGATTTCTACCCTTTCATGGACAAGTGGTTCAAATTCCCTTGACTATCATTCACAAGTATGGCCAAGAAGAGATCGAACACCTGTATAAGCTACTGGAACAATGTGTACACTCTCCCAATGTAAAGTGGAAAAAGGTAATCAAACTGTCTTCCGATGGAGTCTGAAGACTCAATCTTCAACTCATAAGACTACATCAATTGGGCCCCGATCATACCCTCTATCATCCAATCCTGAAAAACATTTATGTCCTTCAACTGTAGAAATATATCCAATCAAGTGCAGTTGTACTTGTGTATAAATCCATTGATAAGAATGCTCCAACAAATTGGCTTCCAAAAACTAACGCCAAGTTCCTAACCATTCAAAATGAATATGTTTTCGCTTGCTCTTATGACACCTTACTAAGAGGTGATTTGTCTTCCCACAAAATCTACATGGGTGAAGATCAAAATAGTTTGACTTATCATGGCCAAACCGGTGACAATCTTTGCGCTCTATGGGTTCTTTATCCAACTGATTATCATGATCTAGAATATCTATAGCAACATCATCATCAACAATATCTTGTACTTATTCCTTACCAATATCCTCAAGCTATGTGTTCTTATCATCATTCAAAAAAACTCCACTCACAAAGCAAACATGTTCACAATAATTAGGAATATGAAAAAGGTTGTTATCATCATTTTCATATCCTAGTCCATATCGATTTCGTTTAAAGCGTAATTCTTCCCATGGTCAAACAATACATTTATCTGCAACTTTTTCTGACATAGGGACTTCATCCAACTCATCTTCATGTTTATGACTGTCATCACTAGTCAACTGAGCATCTTCATTATTGTCATCCTTGATTTCATTTTGTTTGTTAAAATCACATTGTTGTTGTTGAAGAACACTTAATAGTGGCAGACCGTCGATTACATTTTATGGAAAGCTCTTCTTTCCTTGTGGCCAAAGGATCAGCTTCCGATGAACATATCTCAACCTCTTCAGAATCAAAATGATGGCTAGGGTTTTACTCAGACGCTCCTCATTGTCTTACTTGATCGCTCCTCCTTCACCCTTTTTCTCCCGTTATGCTCTGGGAATCGAAAGATTTACTCAAAATTTCATAACTTTGGGCTCGTAAGCCCTCTCGTGAAAGCGTGAGGTCAAATATATGGAAAGATTGGTATGTGTTCAGGTATCATACATAGCTATGAAAAAATACCAGGCCTGTAAGATTATCTTCATGCTCTGATACCACTGTTAGATTCATAATGAAGAAAACAACAGAAACATAATGGAAATAACTCAAGCAATCAAGAAACCATGATGAACATAGATAAATAAATACTAGTAGAAAAGGCATACTCTATATTCATCAATGCTTAAAATAATCATGTACATAGGCGTGCATATATAATACAAGAAGACCATAACTGTCATGTAACTGTATAACAATTAGGTAAACTAACTAACTTATGATTAGATTTTTAACAAAATTATAATGACACTTACTCCAAGTTTGGAAGATAAGTGCTTATTTAGGGCTTTTGCTCGACAAGAGCTATTACCGGCAACCTTGCCATTGGGCCAAGATCCAAAAACGTGTCACATTTTCATAGTAATATAATTGAAGTATAGCTTTGAATGTGTACCTTGATGAATGAATTTTAATAAACATTTATTCATAATGATTTCGTATTTCTTTAATGTCAATACAAATCATTTATTTGTGGAAATATTGAATTAATAATTGTCCCATATAATGTCTTAATGGGGTTATGGTGCTTTTGAATGACACAATGGATCTTGGGATTCTCTATTTTTATACAAGTGATTCGATGCGGATATTATGAAAGTAGTTAATTTCCTCAGAGAACCCAATGTTTTATCTCTATCTTCTACCATTTCCTGAATTTCATTGAACACAGTTTCCTTAATTTTCTTGAGTCCCACGGATTAATTTAGGATCAATGATAGCACCAATCCTTCGAAAATATTGATACCACTCGATTGTGTTCCATCATTGTTTTAGTATATTGTTATGCGACATCGAATCGATGGAATAATCTTGTCATCCGAAAAAGAAAATATGTATAAACAATAGTCACCAAATATCGGGTGGTGAAACTATTACTAGACTGTACATCGTGCACTCATCATTGAGGAAAATCACATTTGCAATAACCACAAAATATGTGACCACAGCAGTCACCGGATTTCCCCACTTCATGTTCATGATTTTTTTATGTACGTATAAAGATTCCATATTGCAGAAACCTGCATCATCATTCCCTTCCATGTACACAATATACAGTTCATGTAATTGTTTGCACACTCAATTAATAAAACTCACTGAAATAAATAAACATAATAAGCATACCATAATGGAAAGAGATTGAATATGGCCATAGTAAAATGAAAATAAATTCTTGCTATGTTCTAGTCGTGCACAATTGACTACTCAAATTTCAAATTTTGATCTAAAAACACATACTAAGCAAATAAATTAAGATTTTAAATGTCCACTATGCCACCTATCAAAGAATCCCAAACATATTAAATATGAAATAAAACATTACGACCATGATGCCAAAGAGTTAAAAGTGTATTATTATACATATCCGAAATTTATGTTTATCGAAATGTTAATTTGTCTAGCATGATGTTCCTTTACATGTACTAATATTTTACGATCCCATTCCATCCTCCACCATGACATACGATGCTCATTTTTGTAAGAATGATGCTCATGCATGTAAGAACTAGGCCACGATGCTTATGCTTGTAAGAACCAGGGACTAGATACTTCACAAATATCTCCCTTGTTATTGCTATATCAACTATGCAACAATCAATGTGTGTTGGCAGTTACTATTAAAACATATTCAATTCTATAATCCTCTTCAAAAGTACAATTATTTATCCCAAACAAGATGTGATTTATCTTTTTTTTTTTGTTAAATTTTGTTAGCTCATAAAACCTGGTAGTACAGGGTGTAGTTTTTTGTCCTGATAGGTTATTGTGGGCTAAGAAAATGAGGAACAATGTATCGATATGAAAGAAAACAAGACATTCATAGGTGTTGCATCATCATAGCAGTAGGGCCTACATAAGGGTGGATGTGGGACAGACCTATTTTTAGATTCTAGTTGAGGTGAATTGACAAGAAGTGAAAGTCTAGTTGAGGTGCATCGACATGGAGTGAAAGTTGAGTTGAGGTGGATAGACTAGAATATCAATCGACATCAAATTCGAATTCAAAGTGATCAACAACAAGTCGAAGAGGTCAACCTACAAAAGTTCGATAGGAGGTATTGTGGAAATTGACTCAAGATTGACAAGAGATCAACTGGTACCTAAGTGGTAATAGAATCTAATAGAATCTCAAGAATGGTGGGATTTGTAGCCAATGATCTGCATGGATCTGTAACCATTTTTTGGTTCCTTTATTTAGGGTTTTTCCTCTTGTAAATCATATAAATCGGGCTTTTTGTAATGTTGTAAAAGATAATCTTTAAAAAGGAAACCATTAGAGTTTTTTGGTCATGTAGATGTAAGTCGAGTTAGCTACACAGTTTTACTTGTGTAAAGAAACAGGGTATGATGTCAATTGTGTCCTAGGTGTGAACCAAGGTTAGGCATGCAACCTTTTAATATTAAGGAATAAGACAATAATAGAGAAAGACACTCAAGGAATGTTGGTTTTCCCATTTGGATTTCCAAGATAAAATACATGTGTATTGTGGCATTACTTTGTCATTTCCTTTTATATCTTAAATATTTCTTCATCTCTTCTATTAGGTTTATCGTGGAAATATTTTTTTCCTAACATGCGGTATCAAAGCTTGGTTGAACAAACTTGGATCTTAGGTAAACCCTAGTTCTATTAAGAGTCAAAAGTCAAATATCTTTAATTGTGTGCTTAAATAATGGTAAGTAGCTCGAGAATAGAGATAAAAAAAATTAATGGCCAGAGTTTTGAGCTTTGGAAGCATAAAATTGAAGATATCCTTCTAGATCGATAAAAATGGGTAGTTGTCTCTCTAGGTACCATTCTGATATGTATGTTGAAGGAATAATGGGAGAATATCGAAAGAAAGGAAAGGAGTATGATTCTACTGTGTCTTGAAGATTCAATGTTTCTCAATGTCTCAAGGGAAGACTCAACTAAGAAACTGTGGGACAAGTTGGAATCTTGTACCAGTCAAAACCCCTAGTAAATGAGTTATTCCTTAGAAGGAAGCAATATCTTCTGAGGATAAGTGAGGGAAGTTTGGTAATTGAGCATTTAAATGAATTTAATACCTTAATAAGATATTTATCGTCTGTACATATCAAAATCACAGAGAAGGAGAAATGTATTAGTCTATTATGTTCTTTTCTATACTCTTGGGATAGCTTAGTCATGGACATAGGGAGTAATTCAACCACATCAGCACTTGAAGACGTAGTTTCATATCTAATGTCAAAATAAATGAGAAGGAAGAATATGGAAGGATTGACCAAAGATGATTTAATGGTTAGAGGTTGATCAGTTGACAGATATAAAGTAAAATTATCTAGTATAAATTATAATTCAAAGGGTATATATAAATCCCATGTTCATTCGACGTGAAGATGTTGGAAATGAGGTAAAGTTGGGCATTATAAAAGGGAATGAAAGTTAGAGGTAATGGAAGTTAGTACAGGATCCAATGAGAAGAAATAAATTGAGAGAAAGACTACTCCAGATAAGGGAGGTGAAATGTATTTGGCGTCGACCAATACACAATTAGATAAAGATGTTCGGTTGATCGACTCAGGATCATCCTATCATATGGCACCACATAGAGAATGGTTACGTGAATATGAAAAAATATGAAGGAGGATATTTTTCTTTGGGGATGAGTCGACAACCAAAATTGTAGGATGGGGAAGAGTCTAACTAATACTACAAGATGGGATATTTAGAACCCTTCCAGTTGTTCTAAATATTCTAGGTTTAGATAGAAACTTGATATTTATCATACGATGAGTGATGCATAAGTGAACACTCTATTTCATAAGGATACATGTAAAATGGTTAAAGGTGTGATAGTTTTAATGAAAGGAGTTCGAGTTGGAACCCTATAAAGCTTGTTAGGGAATGTCGACTAGAATGGATGCAACAACATTATTCCTTAATTTGACTCAAATCAACTTGAGTTGATACGATTAAAACCGACTCGAAAATTCTTCATCAAGTCTAATAGACCATGTTATTGCATGAGAGGATGGGACAAAATGTAGAGAAAGGACTTCGATCTATGCACAATAAAGGTATGGTCGAAATTTTTCATGAATGTAATTTAAAAGTGGACTTTTGTGAACATTGCATATATGGAAAAACAAGTCGGGTGAAGTTCCCATCTAGAATGACAAGGGAAAAGGGGATTATAGAATAGGTTCATAGTAATGTGTTTGGATTTGTTTCAGTTGCTTCACTTGGTGGATCCCTATATTATGTCTCCTTCGTAGATGATTTTTCCAGGTTGAAATGGATATATTTCTTGAGGAAGAAATCATACTTTTTCGAGAGATTCAAAGAGTTTAAGTATATTGTATAAAACCATACAAATAAGAAGATTAATGTCTTGAGAACTAACAATGGTAGTGAATTCTATGGAAAGGATTTTGAGCAGTTATGCAAGCAATGTGGAATAGCACACCAAAATAACACACCATATACCCCACAACAAAATTAAGTTTTCGAGAGCATGAACAAAACATTGATGGGAAATGCAAGTAACATGCTAGGTGGTGGTGGGCTCACACAAGAATTCTAGGAAGAGGAATTCTACACTGCAAAATATCTAGTGAATATGTTTCCTTCACTTGTGTTAGTTGACATGACTCCACATGAGTTATGGTATTCTAAGAATACTTCACTTTCACATATCAAATTGTTTTGTCGTTATGCATTTGTTCATGTTCCCAAAGAAAACAGGATCAATCTAGATAAGAAGGAATTCAAGTGTATTTTCATTGGATATAGAGAAGGAATTAGAGGTTATAAAATCTAGTATCCTGCATCAAGGAAAACAATCTATAGTTGAGATGTGGTCTTCAAAGAAATAGGAAAGAATCCCTATCCTAAAGAATTTCAAACAAAGAATAAACTAGAGAAGGTGAGGTTTGAACTGAGGAACAAAGAAGATGATTCAAATGAGTCAATTGAATCAGATGAAGAGGTGGAAAAACCGATCCCTCTAGTAAGGATGTGCGAATGAGTGAGAAAAATAGTCCGAAGGTATAGTATGCTCAACTTGCATTATGAATTTGTGTTAGTTTCCACCAACGAGGAGGCCAAGTCGGTCAAGGATGCAGTCGACTCGATAGAGGGTAAATTTTGGAAGGACGTCATGGTTGATGAAATGGAATCCTTGCATAAGAACAAGACATGGGATTTATTCAAATTACCTAATGCAATAAATATTGTTGGTAGCAATTGTGGACCAATAAGGAAGGATGTCAACCTTCCTTAGGAAGTGAAAAATAGAGTACAAGTCGTCTGTAGCAATCAAGTAGAGAAAGACAAGTAATGTTATTATAGTTTTATGATCGTTGTCAGCGTCAGTCGGTCCTTTATTGTAATAAATCATTCTCGAGACTAAGTAAATAATGGCGATGTCTAATTAGTGAACAATTAGTCGTGTCAGTAATCGTTGAAGGAAATTTCTCTTCCCAATCTGATTGCATAGAGAAATATAGAAGAATAAAGCGTCAATTACCATTTGTAGAGGGTCTCTTTGATTTTTTAAGAAGGGATACAAACCACTAATATGATTTATGAAGTTTTTACTGAATCTTAGTTCTTCATTTATTCTATGCGTAAATCATTTTTTGGTTTCTAAGAATAGTTGAGAGGTAATTTAGGTTTCATTTTGATTTGTGCTTGCTTGAGAGAGAGAGAGTGTGCATCAAAGGAATTAGTGCACATATATTTTATGGTGTGTATGTGTATCAAATTCTCCCACAATTGTTGGTAATGTGAAGGAGCATGTAAGACGTCATTTTTAAAAAAGGAGGACGAGTTTACAAGGAGATACACCCTTCTATATTGCTAAATGCAATCTCAATTCAAGACATTTCATCTAGGAATTGTTATGCCCTCCATATAGCAAACTAATTCTCCTTTCATTCTTACTGTGATGTTCCCACCATCCATCATGAATTCCTAGCTACTGAGAATTCACCCCTCACACTTAGATCCATTGGTGTGCCCTCTACATCTATTTTAATTTTCCTTCCCACTCTTCCTATAAGGCTCCCTCCATGTAGTATGATTTCCTAATTGCTAAGAAAGACTTACCCACACTTAGATCAATTGGTACTAGAGCAAGTTTTGTCCTTGGGACCAAAAAATTCATCCACCAGATTCAAATATTTTTTGGGGGGGATATTCATCTATCTCCTCGCACTTTTTCTCATAGAATCACATTAACCCTTCTCAGGGTTCCTCTCACACCCTCCTCAGGGTCTATTCAGTGTCTGTCAACCATTTCACCTTGACAAGAGGCCTCCAGTGAGGAATCTGATGCATCCACATCAACTCTAGTTGAATACTTTGTGCTAGCTCTCCAAGAACTGATTTGACTCCAACAACAACGACCTCCAATGACAATCCAGTTGGACACCCATTTTTAGTTACCCAAGTTCATCAGCCAATTTAATGGAGAGACGGTCGATTCCTAGATCCGTAGCCTCTCCACTTACTTCAAGACCTCGCCTGAGATGGAAGAGGCCACCAAATTGCAGATAGACAACCTTCAACTAGAAGGAATTACACAAACCTGGTGGGACACAAAATTTGAAATCTCAGAATTGATCGTTGAGCTCGGTACACCATCTTCAACGAAAAATGGCCACATTGCATCATGGGATACGTTCTATCAGGCATTGAGGGAACGCTTCTACCCTCTAGGCTATCTTCATAATTTTCTCACCAAGTGGTTACAACTCTATCAACTTTCCAATCAATCAGTTCAAGGATACATCGATGTCTTTTTCAAGATGTGCATCCAGCTACATGTTAGCGAACTAGACAAGGTATTGATAATTAAGTTCAATTCTGGTTTATTGTTACCTCTCCGACGGGAGGTAGATATTTTTGACAATTATTCTTTGGATAGGGATTTATTATGGGCCTTGCCATAGAAATAAAGATGGCTCCTCACATTCGATATCCACCAAATCAAACCCATGATGATAACCCACCTCCTTCTCATTCTCAACCTTATCCTTCTTTCTCGTCAGCAACAAAAAATGCAGTTTGGTGTAATTTTCACAAGACCAACTCCCATAACTCTGGTGACTATCGAGCCATTAAAAATAACCACCCCCATCAGACCTTGTTTGCAGAGGCCACACCCACTGAGTTTCATGAGCACCCAGAAGTCATATATCTCACCAACCCCACTGAATTTGACCCATCCCTCATTCTCATGACTACGCCAGAACTAGGTCACCATAATGTTCCCCTATTCACTCACAACTGCCAAATTAAAAAATGAACTCACCACTCTCATTATCGACAATGGAAGTCAAAATAATCTGATATCACAAGAATTAGTCCAACATCTGCAACTCCCCACCACCCCACACCCCGATCCATATTATCCTGGCTGGGTACATAAGGGCGGTCCTCGTGTTACTATTGCTCAGTGTTGCTCTGTCACTTTCACCATTGGTCCTTTTTGTGACACTTTGACATGTGATGTGTAACCGTCATATTGTGTTTATCTCCTTCTCGGTCTTCCTTACAAACAAGATTGGCAAGCGGTGTATCACACCAAGACTCATCAGTGCCACCTTAAACAATTTGGGTGCACCTAGCCACTCAACATGTTATCAATACCAAAAATGTCTCTCTATGTTTGATCTGCCATGTTTAGCCTGATAACCTTACTAATCCGACACCTCCAAAAATACTCTCTCAGCTCCCAAAATTTTCCAATGTCTCTCAATCTCCCTTAAATCTCACACCCTCTCGAGTCGTTTCTCCATCCATCAATCTCATTCATGACGCATCATTACCCAATGCTCCATCATCTCACCCAGTAACCCAAGACACTATAAAACGTCCTCTAGTTACTGCTTACCATTCCCGCACCCAATAAACAATTAAAGATCACTATCCCTTACCTTAGATTTCCTCTCATTTTCTCTTGGTGCAATATGTAAATAGGGAGGTCACCTGGTGACTTACCACTCTGAGACCCTATCCACAGCCAAGTTTAATTATCACCACTACGCCAAATAATTCCACCTCTTGATGTTGTATTTGTTGTAGGGGCAGCCTTACAACAAGGCCACACACTCTTCCATAGAATTCTTACCTTTCGAGGTATGTCTTGGATTTCAGTATCGGGTTCCCATAAAGATGCCTCTCATTTTGACTACGTCAGGGTCATCACATCAACATCGATAACAATAGGCTGACCGTAGTGACATTTATAATTTATCACATAAACACACTCTAGTCATAACTTCCTTGTAAGTAACATGAGATTGTGCCAAGAAACATCATGTTTCATACCTGGTCGGTCAACAATGCCAAACTCCGTAGACAAGACAAGTGGATGCCAGTTGAGACAGTTCAACGAAAGTTCCCTCTGTTGGTGGTTGAAGCAAGGATGCTTTTGGATCCAAACATGGGGGAATTGGACCAATAAGGAAGGTTGTCAACCTTTCTTAGGAAGTGCACATCAAAGTACAAGTCGTCTGCAGCTAGCAAGGCAAGAAGGAGAAGTAATGCTATTATATTTTTCTAACTTTTATCAGCGTCACTCAATACTTTATTGTAATAAATCATTCGCCAGTCTAAGTAATTAATGGTGATGTCTAATTAGTGAATAGTTAGTTGTGTCAGGAATCACTGCAGGAAATTTCTCTTGCATATCTGATTATGCAAAGAAATGCAGAAAGAGTGAATTATCATTTGTAGAATATCACTTTGATTGTTTAAGAAGTGATACAATCCTCTAATATCATTGATGATTTATTTTTTGAATCTTAGTTCTTCTTCATGTTTTTGTGTGTAAATCGTTTTTCGGTTTTTTAGAATAGTTGAGAGTTAATTTCATTTTTGTTTTCATATGTTCTTGTTGAGAGAGAGAGTGTGCACCAAAGGAATTGGTGTGCATCTCTTTTTTGGTGTGTATGTGTATCAAATTTTCCCTCAATTGTTTGCAATGTGAAGGAGCATGTAAGAGGTCATTTTTAATAGAGGAGGACAAGTTGCCCAAGAGATATTCCCTTCTATCTTTCTAAAAGTGATCTCAATTCAAGACATTTCATCGAAGAAGTGTTACGCCCTCTATCCAAATAGCTAATTCTCCTTTCACTCTTCCACTGATGTGCCTGCCATGTAGCACGATTTCCTAACTACCAAGAATTTTCCCCACACTTAGATCCATTGTTGTGCCCTCTACATCTATTTTAATTCACCTTTCCACTCTTCCTATAAGGCACCCTCCATGTAGCATGATTTCCTAATTTCTAAGAAAAACACCCTCACACTCAGATCAAATTGGGTATTCAAGAAGAAGATGAATGGACCAGGTCAAGTCGATAAATTCAAATCTCTACTGGTAGAGAAAGGATATTCCCAAGTCGAAGGAGTCGACTAGAGTGAGATTTTTTTCTTTGTTTCAAAATTAACTTCCATTAGAGTAATAATGTATCTGGTTGCATCATTTGATCTCAATATAGAGAAAAATATGTAAAGACAATGGTCCTACATGGTGACTTGGAAGAAGAAATATACATGCAACAACTTGAAGGTTTTGTATTTAAGGAAAAGAAATATCTAGTGTGCAAGTTCAAAATATCCCTTTATGTTATAAATCAATCACCAAGGATGATGAATCAAAATATCAAAACATACATCCTTAGTTTCATATTTGTGAGAAGCAAAGTTGATTATTGCATATATTCCAAGGAAGAAAGTGGATGTTTCATATATGTATAATTGTATGTCGATGACATGTTGTTGATAGGAAATAACATGAACTCAATAAATAAGTTGAAGAAGAAACTATCCTCCAAGTTCGACATGAACAAACTCAATGCAACAAACTTCATTCTGTTAATGGAGATCAAGAGACTTATAGGAGCTAGAAATATCTAGTTGAATCAGAAGAAATATATTAAAACAGTTTTGAAACATTTGAACATGCAAGATTGCAAACCTGTAAAGGTGCCAATTTGTGTGGGAATAAGGATAATTTTTGAAAAGTGTCCAAAAACGCCAAAAGGAATAGAGAACATGGCACATGTTCCCTATGCAAATGTTTTTGGTAGTCTAATGTACAATACTAAGAATATTTATGTACAATACCATTTCGTGAGAGATATGGTGGAAAGTAATAAGTTGTTGTTAGAGAAGGTAGACATGTTGGAAAACATAGAAGAATCTTTGACCAATTCTATGAGTGTTGTGAAATTCTCTTGGTGCAGAGAAGCCATGGGAATTACTTCCCTAGGCCTRCGAACAAAGTTCAAGAAACTCTTGGTTCAAAAAAAAAGACAACAAGTAGGAGAATTATAGATTGTTATACTCTTTGCATTGAAAGTCCAGTCGAGGTGGATGGAAAAGGAGGGAAATTCAAGTCAAGGTCGACTSGAAAATAAACCGACATGAAATTCAAAGTCAAAGTGATCGAGATAAATTTGAAAAKTCAAACGATAAAAGGTCGAAAGGAGCTTGTGTGGAAACCGACTAATGGTCGAATGGTATCCTACTGGTAATCTGAATGGTAGTTGATTATAACATAATTATGTGATTYGTGTGATTTGTATCCAATGATCATCGTGGATCTGTAACTATTTTTTGGCGCCCTTCTTTAGGGTTTTTCCTATTGTAAAGTCTATAAATAAGGTGTGTTGTAATGTTGTTAAAAACAATGTTAAGAAGAAAGCCATTATAAGTTATTGGTCATGTACATGTAAGATGAATTGGCTATAGGGTTGTCCTTATGTAAAGCAGGAGAGTATGATGTTGATTTTGTCTTAGGTGTGGACCAAGGTTAGGCATGTAACATTTTACTTTGAGGGAATAATACAACAAAAGAGAAAGACGCTTAAGGAATGTTGGTTTTCCCGTTTAGGTTTCTAGACTAAAATCTCTATATATTGTAAGATTTCTTTATCATTTTCTTTTTAAGATTAAATATTTCTTCCTCTCTTTTGTTATGTTTAGTGTGGAAAGATTATTTTTGTAACATATATAATGATGGATGTGGTAGGTACCTATTTTTAGATTTAAGCATCTTCCCCAATTATATAAGTTATTGGCCAAAATATATCCTGCTAATAATGTTTGAGTTACATAAACATGCTAATAATGTTTGAGTTTGAGTTACATAGACATATAAGTATAGTAATTTGTACTTTTATTTCAAACATTCCTTCAAACGTATATTTATTGACCATGAAGAAACTTCTAAACATAGAAAATGCAGTTTAAGGAAAAGAGATTTTTAAATTAGAATAAACAAATGAAAGCAATAAACCAAAGCCTCATGACACTTCAACAAAATGACGTCATACAATCTTTTTCCTTTAAATAAATCTTGTAAAGTTTCCCTCAAGTATCCAAACTAGAGTAGCATTTATCAAAATTCATCACAAACAATGATTGCACAAAATTATCATATATAGAAATCCTAGACATTGTAGTTGCCACTCCCACTTATAGTTCCTGTTGTGTAATCTCAAGGTCTGTTTAAGTTTAAAATATTGGCTAATATTAAACTAGGATTTAGAATATGATAGATCGAATACTTTGAAATAATTTTAGTAATTATACAAAAATTATAAACCAAAATCAAAGACAAAGACAAATTCAATCGACCACGGAGGGAAGTGCTACAAGTTGCAAATTTGAAAATAAAAAAATGAAAGTGCAAATTTCTTCCAACACCTGGCTAACTGATATTTTAACAGATGTGGGGTGAGGTAAAGCTTAAGTCACTTAGAATTTGTTAAACCTTTCCAAGTAGGAAATCCACATAAATATGACCTACCACTACACAATGTAGTTTGTCTATAAGGTGTGGTTTCAAAAATTGTAGCTAATGCCAAATAATTATGTTTCTACAATAGTCTAAACTTTTTAAATAACATTATACAATAGTCTAAAATTTTTAAATAACATTATAAAATAAAAGATACACAATTTACTATCATGTCAAAGATTCAATAGAAGGAAAAGAAATAAACCAACAAAGTTAGGAACATAATAGAAAGGTCTCATCTTTTATCTGTCCAAAACTTTATATACATCATTTCATAAAACATGTACAAAATTTTAAAATCCCCTTTAGCCCAAACTATTAGAGACATTATCACATAATTACAGAGAGACACAAATGAAGGTCAGAAAGCCCACATTTTGAATGCAATTTAGGACATTGCATTGTCATAAATAGGTTAATCAGATACCTGCATTATATCATTGCATCAAGGTGGGGCTCCAATGCAAGGCCAAACCAGCTTGGCCTACACAACCAACTGTCACTTGGAAATAATGGAGTAAGCGCTAGTTGTAAGAACTAGTTATAAGCTTCAGTTGTGAGAGTCAGTTGTAGGTGTGTTAAAATTCAGTTCATAGTTGAGAGTCTAGTTGTCTTTGGTTTCCATGCAACGGACTCGGTAGAGTCTTTTCCTATATAAGGATGTAATCCGTCTTCATTGAATAATAGAGAAGTGAGCATAGCCTCACCGTGTTGTTTGTTTCGCATATTTTATCTTCGTATCAGAGCCACGGGGAGAGGGAGTGGATAGCGTGAGAAACGTTTGATCAGATGCATGAGAAAATCCATCTGGTGCATTCCTCCATTTACTGAAATTCAATTGAAGAGGTAAAATACATTTCCATTTTTCACTTTTGTTTGGGAAGTCACGATTTGCTTGCATGAGTTTGTGCTACATATACAAGGTGAAGTATTTTTGTGGAGCGTGAGATTTGTGCATACGTGAAGGTGAGAGATCATGGGTTCCAGGCTTCATACTGTGAAGGCCGATTCGATCTGGTGCAGAGGTGATCCACATTTGGTTGAAATTGCGTGGAAGCTTGAGGAGCGTTGATCACTTTTGCTTGGAGGAGCAGACTGGGATTTGTGAATCACCATTTGTTGCATGAGCTTTGAGTGCGAGGAGGCTGAACCGTAAGGTTTGTTAAAGTTTGCATGAGTTATGAGCATGAGATTTAATTAAAAGTGGATATCTTTTATATTAAAGCGTGAGGCTTAGTATTTAAATCCCTCTCTCCAATATATTAGTTGGAGTAAAATTCCATTATAGCTTAATGGGTGGTCAATGATTTAAAAGTGGAGTTTGAATTCGTATTTGAATGCCTAGAGATCTAGTGCATACGTGGAAAGCACATTTTTTTTCTTTTTGAAGTGTAATTTTTTGTTTTTACATGCGAGTTGATATTTATTAAAGTTATAAACGTTAATTTGTAAGCGTGGAGTTATAAGCGTTTATTTATTAAAGTTATAAGCATGGAGTTATAAATGTTTTATTAAAGTGGAGAGGTATAAACTTGTATGGGAGTTATGAAAGGTGGATATAAGTGTAATGAGGTGGATATTTAAAAGTGGGTTTTATTTTGGAGTTTATT
>SNQJ01S0000960.1:165972-179283 GCA_010110895.2 Picea sitchensis
GTTTAGAGAGATGTTAGGTGTAGAAGTCAATCCATTCTCCATTAAGGGGGAGACTTCGAAATAATGGAGTAGGCGTCAGTTGTAAGCACCAGTTATAAGCTTCAGTTGTGAGAGTAAGTTGTAGGCGTGTTAAGAGTTAGTTCATAGTTGAGAGTCTAGTTGTCTTTGATTTGCATGTAACCGACTCAGTAGAGTCTTTTCCTATATAAGGATGTAATCCATCTTCATTGAATAATAGAGAAGTGAGCATAGCCTCACCTTGTTGTTTGCTTCTCATATTTTATCTCTGTCAAGTGGACAGAGGGCAGTCCCCACCGTTAATTCTCCAAAAGATCATACATGAAAATGACAGAAGACTAGTTTATGTAAAAGCAAATCTTGCCCCAAAGACCAACAGTGGAGAAGTAATTAAGATTACCATGACTGAATTTACTGAAGAGGTGATCGGGCATAGTGCACACTTTCTTCCATTGCTTATTCATCGAGCTCCCATATACTAATCTTCTTGAAAACTACAAGATCCTTGATACCCAAAAAGAGTCGAGGAACCCTCGTGCTCCAGTATATGGGGGAAAATAACAGGGCGCATGGTAACCTTAACGAAATCCCAAGTTCCAGCATCAACATCAAAGGCCAACAAGTGATCTGGACCATGGGTGAGTTAGAACAAAATGGCATATGAGCAACATTCCCCACCATGGAAAACCTGCCATCAAAACTACCACAAATCTTCCATGAGTCGCTCCGAGAATCATACACCTGTGAAGCAATCCCATCAACAGTACTGACAACCAAAATTTGATAGTCGTTGTCTCTCTCTGGATACACCACCATTGTCACCACATAGGGAGAATTCATGGATATCATCGGAGGAAAATCCTTAAGGGTTTTGGTTAATAAATTATATACAACAAGAAAACCCTTACTGTTCTTTGCTACCAACAGAACCCCATAGGCCTACGAAGCCTTGAGCATGTTACGGAACTAAACATGGACTTAACCTTTAGTACTCGAATTCCATTAATATTTTGTATTTTATATGTTCACCCAATATCGAATTCTATTAATATTGTTTTCGTTTGTATGTATCTCTTTTCTGCAAGAATATTTGTTATTCTCAAAATACAAACGTCGGTGCCACTTTTCCTCAAACACTGCAATGCACTGTCGACTCTACCGAATTTCTTCACTTCACAACCATTAAAATATGAAAGTTGAAACTCAAAGAATGGTACTGCATTCGATCTCTGAAATAAATAAAAATAAAAACTTAAACCATATACATATACATATGACTAACTGATAAAAAAAAAGGTTTAAACCCACCTTTTTTTTTTGTATTTCACGGAAGGCTAACGACAGCTAACTTGGAGAGAAGAAATGGTGTTGATCTTTGTAAATATACCCTCAATCTCTGCAAATATAGGCTTGTTTGGAAGTGACTCGCATGCTCATTCTGGGAAGACCTGTTGTGCCATCAGTCTAAGGCCACACAGAAGCACCACCATTAGGAAATGTAGACTTAAGGGCATATCTGTCTGCAGGCAATCTTAATCCCCGGCCAGATTGGAATGGTTTAGTACATAATTGCCTTTATTACTGGTAATGGAAGATTTGCAAGATCCCAAAGGTAGAGCGCCTGTGTCTAAAATAACTTCTTGTAAGGCCATTGGTCTTGGGTAACACGCTGGATCAGTAATTGTGCAGCACATGAGTTGTCAAGTATCTCGACTAGATACATTTGCAATGCCACGAGGAGCCTGGAAAACATATTCCCACATACTATTCCTTATCCATGGTTTATCTTTTTCTCCTTCCAATTGATTAGTCATTCAAAATTCAAATTAGGAAGTGATATATATATATATATATATATATGAATGAGTTTGAAGTGTTAGATTAATAAATCTGCATGCATTGAGTTAACAGAAAATTGGGTGAGTAACTGAAGAAGCACACTGATAAACAGTCATAGGGGCAATATGCCATCACTAACATATCCGCAGTTATAGTTTATTTTGGGGAGGAGGATAGTTGTACAACATTGATAGTTAGTTCGCACTCGTGCAAACTATGTGCAACATGCATACCAATCGGTTCCGATGTTGAGATTAGGTTTCCACCAGTTCGTTGCCAGACCAGTGGGATTATAAGCAACAGTCATATAATATAGGCGCATTCATGAAAGGAGGACTAGAGATCTACCACCTTTACGAGATCTAATCCTAAAATTTCCACCTTGTTGTTATTTCTATATAGACCCAAATACCTATTGTTGCCGAAAATTCGAACTTATTCCAGTCGATTTCAATGGGGCCATAAATCTTAGAACCTATTCCAATTGATTTCAATGGGGCGACCTGATTTATTGATGTAATGAAATCAATGAAGGATCTCCGCTCAAATGAAAATACTACGCAATCTCCAAGAATCTGTAATCGGATTCGCCATATGAAGGGACCCTATTGAATCAATTGAATCAAGTGTTGTTGAAGGCTTTGCAACGACGATGTTTACTACCCTTTAAAACGAGCGTGAACACACTCTACATCAATATTTTGTCGGGATTTATAAGCATCACTCGAAAGATTAGAACTCGAACCTTCTTAATCTTTAGAGAAGCAACCCATTGAATTCATGGTTTATATATGAGTCTGAAAAGCATCACTCGAAAGATCTTCGTTTACATATGAGAGATCGACCATTTTTTTTTCCCTGTATATTTGCCTATCCAGATCCAGTGTGGGAAATCCAGGATTACAAAATTGAAACCCAACAATACATATTTTATACTATCATAGTTTCGATCACCAATAGTGACACGGAAGACAAAAAGCTATAAATAGGAACACACTGTGAAGCTGAGTGGAAGAAAAACTGTGGGCTTTTCCTCGCAAGAGTGTGACAAGCTTACGTCTCTCTCATATGCACCCACTTATTATTTTGTTATACCAAACACATGCTCACCACTTGGTAGTGAACTGAAATGGGTTAGATGAATCCCATGTGAAACTTCACGAGTAGTTATTTCCTATAAGTTGATGCATTAACTCTATATTCTATATTTTAGTATTTTAGATACATGCATGCCATACATAAATGCATGTTCAAATTTTTTAAATGAAAATTTATGCATGTAATATATATATATATATAAACTCATTGAGATATTCTGACCAATAGAAATTCATAAATTATATATTCTGATAAATAGAAATTCATAAATTATATTGTAAGTGATTTTGCTCACCACTTCATTTCTTTAGTTATTTTTCACTTGAGGTTTAATTAATAGTTTAGAACATGGAAGCCGGATAAAAATCTAAGCTCTAATACCATATATGGGACTTCTAGCCATTAAATACTTAATTTATAACCATAAAATAATAAAAACTAATTTAATATGATCATACAATTCGCGAATGATGATGGGCATATATAAGAACTTCAACTTACTTTTAATGTTATACCTTTTGATCCATTGCATTTCAACCTTGATCCAGAATACCACGGCAGCAATGTGGGGGATGACTTTCCTCTCAACCAATCTCCTTGGTCATCATAACTGAGATCCCTCGAATCCTTAATCAACCAGCCACGTCAATGTAACCGTGTGTCAGTTACAACAAAAAAAATATCTCTTCCTATCTTTTCCCCTTCGGAATATATAAAGTCTTTCTTACATATCCATACCGGCTAACTTCATATATAGATTCCCTTGTCATCATGACTTTCATTTTTTTCTTTTTCTTATTTTAACTTAATTAAGTCATCCATAACTTATCTTCTCTCATTCTACCCTTTTAATAATAATAAAGTAATTCTTTTATTTTTCTTAACTTAAATTAATTGAGTGTAATTCTTTTTATTTATTTATATTTCTTTACTTTCTATTGTTGTATTATTTAACTATTTATCATTATTATTAATATTATTATAATTAATATGGGGCATTATAGTAATGAGACATTCTGATATGGATGAAATCAAAGAAATTGGAAACATATATTTCATTTTGGAAAAAATGGATTGCTAAGGGTGGGGAAAATGTTTGTCACCCCAACATAATTTATTGAAAGACTATATATAAAGCTTTAGAAACTCTCTTTTCGAGCATTGTGCACTCAACCAATATTTTTTGGTCATCCACGGTGCAAGAAATAAGAAAGAATGCTCATATAGATTCCTCACATGAAGTTATGAAAGTGTTCTTGAGAAACCCCCACACATTGAGGATTGGTACATTGGACCTCTATGTAAGTCTAGAGATCCATTCTGAGCAATGATGTTGTAGAAGGGACAAATGCTCATAGTGCAATCATTAGATCATGATTATGTGTTATGATTTGGTAGGGCGAAGGGAAGTGTTTACCAAGATCTAGTTGATTTGGTAGGGCGAAGGGAAGTGTTTACCAAGATCTAGTTGCTACTATTTAGTCTTACAAAAGAGAGGTTCAATAAGCCAACTAGAACATCAAATGTTAACAAAGAAGTGCAAATAAATTGTTTAAATAAAAAACAACAATGAATTGTTGGTTCAAAAGAAAATATGTTTGTTGATGTTAATAACATCATATGGGATTGGTCACCAAGGGTTGAATGAATAGGAGAGAAAATAAAAATAACTAAAAGGGGTCTTGGAACATCTAAGGTACAACAAGAACATATGGCGCATAATGTTAATGAATGAAACTTTACTTAAGTGATGTTCCTTTAAATATTTTTAAAAAAGTACAACTCTCGAATACAATGCAATGATTGTTTTCACTTGTTTTTATTATTGCATCTTTTCAATCTTGATATATTTAACAATGTGTGTCATAGTGATATTATGCATGCACATACAAAAATAATATATTGACAAGTTTAAATTAATCTTGCATTTAGATATTATATACACAATAAGAAAAAAAAATATTGAAATATAAGTACACATTAGATATTATATACACAATAAGAAAAAAAATATATTGAAATATAAGTACACATTGTAGCAATTATATATTAACACTTTTGGAATCGAAATTCACGCATTTAAAATTGAAATTAATACTTTGTATTTGAAAATTCACATTTTCAATTCCAAAATCATAATTTTGAAAACCAATATTGTTATTTTCAATGCTCAATTTTACACTTTAAAATAATTGAATAGACACTTTTTTTTAAATCAAATTTCAATCTTTAAATCTAAATTATTCCTAATTAATTTGTATTTGTATTTAATGAAAAGGGAATTTTGCAATGCACATACAAATATCTCAATATATTTATAATAGTATTTTCACGTATATATTAACTTAAGTGAAGCTACAAACATCTTAAATTCATTTTAGATAATATCTTTAAATAATTAATATATTTAAAATTAAGATAAATTTACTAGGTTAGATAAATATCCAAAACTACTATGTTGCATCTTTAATATCATCCACATACACCATGTTTTAAAAATTGAACTGACATTATGAATTAAAAATTTGTTGTGTCTTCAATATTGTGTGCATACATATATCACTAAGAATGTTTTAGAATGTTGATAAATAACTATTTACGATATGAATAAATAAGTTAAATACAATCTTAAAATAAATGTCTAAGTTGTTTTAAAACAATTTTATTTTAATTTTTATCCATGCATGGTCACAGCTACTCGATATTTCAAATATGGATTTATTAAATGGAGTAATTTCTCTCTTACTTTATCAGGCTTATAGTGGATATAGGCATCTTAAATGCACATTTAGATAAGATAGGTGGATATGTATTTATTAGGTAGGTGAAAGATGGAGTGTTCTAGAGAAATATCTAGTCTCATGTATTTTGAATTTAGTTTTTCATATGAAAGTTGAGAAGAGCAGAACAACTTCATTGGTGTTGTGTGTATGCCTTCCTCTGCTTGAACTTGAACATGGTATCAAAGAAGGAATAAGACTCTTCGAAGATAAGAGAGAAATTTGTAGGTTATTACAGAGAAATTTAGAGCTTGGTCAACCCACAACAAGAAGAGGATTGTTCAAGGTCATTCAGGTGCAAAAAATTGAGGAAAAAACCTTCAAAAAATCATGTTTATGGAGGCAGTATCGCCCTCCCAGTGTACACAGAGTGACCAAGAGAAGGAGGTCACCCCTAGAGACTATTCCAGGGTGTGACTAAGTCCCAAAACTTGCAAAATTTTAATTTATGTGACCGGTCGCCCGGAGGGTGTGGACAAAAAGAGACCATGATGAGAAAAGTTATGGGTTTTGTCTATTTCAACAGAGGAAAAGGTGTTTCAGTCAAAATAAAAGACAGAAAGGGAGAGCCAATTGTCAACAGGAGATTCATGGCCTCTAGCAAGAATCACTTTCACATGGACCGATTTTAACAGGTAAGAATTATGATGTATGGTCTATAAAAATGAAAAAACATCTTTCGTCTTAAGATTGTTGGGAAGCATTATTTAATGGGTTCATAGAACCAGATCCATCTGATTTACAAGCCATGGAAAACACATAGATAAATTCTTTAGGAGAAATCATAAAAAAGGACAGCAAAGATCTATGGCTCATCTAGCAAGGGTTAGAGGAATATGTTTTTCCCAAAGTCACAACAACAGATCATGCCAAACATGCATGGGATACTCTCGAAATCGCTTATCAGGGCACACATAAAGTAAAAAATGCAAAGTTGCAAACACTCATGAAGATTTTTGAGACTCTTCAGATGAAGGATTTAGATTGAATGGATGTTTTCATGACCCATGTTATGAGCATCATCAATCAACTATACATGCATGGAGAAGAAGTTCAAGATAAAAAAATTCATTGAGAAGGTACTCATAAGCCTTCCTGATAAGGTTAATATGGTTGTGGTCGCTATAGAGGAGTCAAAAGTCCTGTCATCTTTGACAAATGAAGAACTCATGGGATCTATATTAACTCATGAGAGCAGGTTCAGTTGAAATACTAAATCTTTGGAGAATGCATTTCAGTCTTGGACCTCCATAAGAAGAGGTAGACGAGGTAAAGGAAACTCTCAAAAATGAGAGAGGTCAAATTCAGAATACTTAGAACATAGTGAACATTCATAACAATGGGAGAGAAATATATTTCAATCCACCAAGGTGGAATGGAAAATCAAGGATCCAATGTTATTATTGCAAGAAATTTGGTCACTACGAAAGTGAGTGCAGAAAGAAGCAAGCAAATCTAAATAGAGGAAGAGAAAATGTTACCAACATTGAAGAAGGAACATATGAGTTGRTGTTCTTCTCATTCCAATTTATAGAAGAAAGAATCCATARTCATGACCTCTAGTTGTTGGTTAGTGGCCACAACAATCATATGAAAGGTAAAAAATATTTGTTTTCTAGCTTAGATAGCTCTACACATCTCAAATTAAATTGGGAGATGATTCTCAAAATAAAGTCTTAGGAAAGGGTGTAATGTTTATATTGACAAAGAAAGACTAAAAGAAGGATATTCATGATGTTTATTATGTACCTAGTCTTAGACATAATCTAATGAGTGTAGTCTAGATGAATGAACATGGTTATAGAGTCATTTTTTAAGGTTCCAAGCGTACAATCTTGGACAAACAAATGAGTAAAAAAATCATAGCTATAGTACAAATGACCAAAAATATAATGTTTCCTTTGATATTGAGAAATGTAAATTTGTCACATTCATATGCCCAAAATATATCAAACTCAGATGAGACTTGGTTGTGGAATTTTAGATATGGTCATTTACCATTTAGCAGTCTCAGTCTTTTACAGAAGAAGTCTATGGTCAAATATTTTCTGATTATAAATGAACAAAAAAACTCTAGTGATATTTGTATTTTGGTCAAATACCAAAGGGATAGTTTTCCTAATGCTTCCTAAAGAGAAAAAGAACACCTCAAGCTAGTGCATATATACCTTTTTGGTCCAATGCAAACTCAGTGAATAGGAGGAAATTTTTATTTCCTAACATTCATTCATGATTTTAGAAGAAACACATGGGTTTCTTTTCTCAAGAACAAATCACGGGCATTTGAAAAATTCATAGAATTTAAATCTTTGACAAAAAAACAGAGTGGGAACTACATTAAAGTACTTGGATCATGTCGAGGAGGTGAGTATGAATCCAAATAATTTGGATCATATTGTAGGTAGCATGGGATCAAGAAACATGGCATGTACACCCGTTTGCCTACTCCTGACAGACCATGGGAATTCATCTCAATGGAATACATGTCGTGCCTCTCATCCACCATGAGGGGAAATGATTGTTTTTTTTTGTTTGTTGATCTCTTTTCTAAGATGGTAATTTTGGCCACCTGTAAGAAGAGAATCACAACAGAGGCCACTCCCTGGCTCTACTTTGAACGAGTCTTGGTACATTTTGGAATCCAACAAACCATTGTCTCATATCGGGAAAGTCGATTTCTCAGCACATTCTAGTTGATCCTCTGGTCACTGTTGGACACCAATATCACCAATTCCATGGTCTTACACCCCCATATAGATGGCCAAAGAGAGGTTGTAAATCGAATGATCATGCATATCCTCCACATGTAAAATTTTGATAACAATAATACATGGGATGAGAGTCTTCCCTATGTTCAACATAGCTACAATCGAGCCCTGCATAACTCAACCAACCATGGCCCCTTTCAGGTGGGGTTGGGATTCAAGCCATTGGGTCCCATAGATGTTGCACTACCCCTTTAATTCACCTCGATTGACTCATCTCCTGCTCCAACTAAAGATGACAAAGCCACCCAGTTTGTTAAACGGATCCAGCACATCTGTGAATAGGATCAAGATATCCTACAAAAGTCTAATTGCAAGTACAAGAAGCACCATGATCAACACCGGGTGCCACATAAGGTTCAAGTGGGTGACAAAGTTTGGTTTCACTTGTCGAAAGAATGCCTTACAGGGACCCACTAGAAGCTTCTCCCTCTCTTTTATGGGTCGTAAACCATCGCCAAGGCTTTAGGTGATAATTTTTTTGAGCTCAACATTCCTCCTTTCCTTGGCATACTCCCAGTGTTCAACGTGGATCTCCTTCAGCCTTATTTCCCACCATTATTGGACACCTCAGAGATAGTAGAATAGTTCACACCCACATATATCAACCCTGACTGCATACAATAGGAATCCAGTGATCATATTGTGGACACACAGGTCAAGGGCACTCACCCTCAAAGGATCTAGCTTTATCGAGTTGTCAAAGAAGGGAAGCTCCTACACCAAGGGAAGTGGCTCACCCAGGGTCAAATACAACAGGAATTTCCCCATGTGATTGGGGAGGATTGATCCAGATGGATGTCGATGGCCTCCCACCTATTCCAATTGGCTCATTTTGGAAGTTTTCTAGTCTAGCAAGTTTTTCCTAGTTTTTGGGTCCCTCACTTTCAAGGTCGTTTTGAGGCCCTAAACAATGTTTTTAGGGCTCGCCATAGTCAAAATATAGACAAAGTCAGAGTCTAAAGCAAACATGTGTATTCCTCTGATAGAACTTTCTGATGGGATATCGTGCGCCTAAAACGAAGATTGTATGCAAAAGTTACGACCACGGGAAGTTGATGTACTAACTTACCCCAACGAGGCCCACATGAACTTTGGTGCTTCATCTCCTAAGGTTAGGTTTTTGGATGTCTAGGGTTTTTGACATTCATGTTTATTGTAAAAAGGGATTCAGAGCCTCATTGTACTAATCTTCTTGCGAATGATTGCAAATGTCACATCTCTTCTTAGAGATAAGCCGCCACCATTCTAGCAAGCTTGTTTTCCGCTGCATTTTACAGTTTCATCTAATTTCCTTATTGAATAGAAATTGTTTGTACTGTATATATATTATTCTGTGTTAGGAATATTTTAATAATAATCTGTATTCATTTTGTTCTGCTCATAAAATATGAATCAGTGGTTGTACCTATTTATTACACATCAACACAAAAGCTTCATTTTCATCTTGATGTAAGGAGAAATTTCATCAATTCGTCATCAATATCATGATATTTTTTCAAAAAATTGATGTAATATTTCATTGATCTATTATCATATGTTTGACTACGATCAATGCTACATATTTCACATAAATTATTACAGAGAAGTTGTTGATCATCAATTATGTCCCTCCCTGCAGAGTACTCGTCTTTGGAATGAACTATCTTGCCTCTGAATCATTGGAGGTGGAAACGACGGGAGAACCAAGAATGTGAGGTAGAAGTTGTTTATGTGCATTATCAAAAAAAGGCCCTTGCTCGCAGACTTGGAAAAAATTGGTAGAATCAAAATTATTTTTGATTCTCTCCATTCTACCATAATCGTTTGGTGAATAACTAAAAAACAGTAAAAAATTGTGTTCTACATGAGAAATCTGCGTCGTTGGTGACTACAACAAACTATCGTTGATTGCCCTGAGAGTTTTGGGGACAATAGAAAAAGAAAAGGAATGTTATGGTCTATGTCTCACTTTGTTTTTCCCACGGTCACGAGGATTCTTCAAATGAGTGTTCCATATATTCTTCATCTCCTTATCTATTCTTCCAGGAAGGTATTAGTCCATGATCGATCACCTTCATTTATTGTTAAATTGATTAAGACACTTACCTTCGACTTCAACTAAACAATAAAAACACTTAATTTCTTTTGATATAAAGATTGATCAGTTCGACAAAGGTTGATACAATCTATGCCCGATTGGGGAAAATAAGTTACCTGTTTCTTAGAATTCCATTAAGTTCAATGATTGTTTCATGATTTTTTTCTCATCCCTAACAACCTGCATATTAAACTCGACCTCCAGCCCGTTGAGCATGGTGACTAGAAGTGGGGTAAGGCTAATTCCTTCATGTGGTATAACCTGATATGGATTAAAAGTGGTTGTGTTCCAAGCCCTGTATTGCAAGATGGCTCATTATGATCTAGTTCTTTAAGTGACAGGTAAAAACGTATTTATTTCGACTCCTAAGCATATGGAAACCTTTATTAGAGCCCAAATGGCATCCATTCCCAAAACTTGGTGGAAGGGTTGTCCCTATGAATAAGAGATTGTGCTACGGGGTGGTTCACATTTGTTGTTGTCCATATCGTGGGTCAAGCTAACACATCGAGTGATGTTTTCTGCTACTATAGATGCTAAATCATTTCTTCTATCGTCCTTACTCTCATGGCGTTTTATCTTTTTCAGCAAGCACCTTTCGTACATCATCTAGTCAAGCCACATGGATGCTGTTCAAGGTTGAGCTGCTTTTTTGGATCCTGAAGAAACATAATTACCTTTTGTTTAACGATCATATGTCATCTAACTAGGTTTTTTGGTATGTTTAACGATCATATGTCATCTCGCTAGATTTTTTGGTTTGTTATATTAATTCATGCTAACTTGCTTTTGGAAATAGAGATACAATCTCACGAAGTGTGCCACCAGCAGCATGAACACTTGTGACTAGAACAATGTGAGTAAGATACCGAGAATTGTTGCGACAAGAAAAAAGAGTGAGAAGTTGTGACGGGAACGGTGTGGGGTTTTCGAGTTTAGCTGCAACAGTGAAGGGAGAAATAGTTTCATGAAAAGGAAAAGGAACAGTGCAAGGAATAGGAACAAAGCAAGGGAACGGGAGCACTGTGCGAGGAACAGTGACAGGTTTGGTGTGTAGCTGCGAGAGACAATCTGTTAGAGTTTTGGTTGGGCTCCCAATGGTTTTCAGTCCGTTATCCCCAATAGGAAGACATGTATTTCCATATTCCCTATTTTGTGTTTTTTCCTATTCCCTATGGCAATGGAAATGCATTCATCATACATGAAAAATGGGCAAGAGATACGTGAAAAACACCATTTAGGTCAAGTGAAAATTGTCTCTTCAAACAAAGCATGGAAGTGAGTTTGGGTCAATTCCAAACAGTTTCAAGGTATTTTAAAATGTAGAGTTGCCCATCTAAAATGGGAGAAAACAAGGAAAAAATTGTATCTTCTTAATAAACTTTCAAACAAGCCTATTTTGCAAGAGTGTAGCAACAATAGGACTAAAGGAAACAATGGTTATGCCTTGTACAATCCCACATCCACACTTATCACCTGGCCTGTATGTGCAAGAATTACTCAATGCCAAAAGGAGATTGGAGGTTTTGGAAGTCAAATACTAGGAGAGAGACCTTAAAATCCATCGATTGAAAGTAGAAAATCAGGGCTTAGCAGAAAGTAATAAAGTTTTAAAAGGTCAACTGAAATTGTTGCAAGAATCCCTTTTGGTAGGAAAAGATGAATTACAATGCATTAAGGATGGTTGACAAATCATGAAAGAACCTATTGTGTTGTGGAAATTAGAGATGTGTTGAGCTATAAAACCTCCAAAGATGAAGGGAAAGCAGTTGAACAAGTAGACACCTAGGGAGTGAAAGAAAGGGATGAAGAGAAAGAAGGTTTTACAAAAAAATCCAAAACTTGGGCACAAGTTATTAGCCATTTTGTTAACATGGAAAAAGAAGCAACAACCAAGGGGGAAACATGGAATATAGAGAAATAAAATAAAGACAAGTCAGATAAACAAACATAATTATCAGAGGTGTGAGAGATTATGGAAAAAATGAATGTACTCTCGATCTTGCAAGTGGCTTTTTAAAGGACAAGTTGTTTTGCAAGGTCAAATTTGCCAAACGTGGAGGTTGGGAAAGCCCAGTGATGAGAGAGCTAGGTCCATAAAAGTCATCATGTCAAGAACATGTGACAAGAAAATTCTCCTAGGAAAAAAACAACTCTTGAGGGTCTCTCGCTTTTTTCTAGACAAAGATTTAAATATTAGGCAACAAGAGGAAATAAGGGAAGAGATGTCGAAGGTTAGGGCAACAAGGGATGCGGGAAAAAGGGCATGAATGTTCAAAGGAAAAGTTATTATTTCCTTTTTCGGTCCTCATTCTAAAATAATACAGCAAGGTGGTAGACAAGAAGCCACAACAAATTTGTTAGCAGGAAACTATGCAACAAGGCTGGTATGGGCTAAGAGGGGTGAAGACTCAAGTTTGAGTCTTGTACGTCAAAACAAATAGCAATTAGGTTCTACCCAGGTTCCCTTAAGGCTAGTTTGGTTGAACTGTATAGGTTATCCTTAGAGGCAAGGACCTCGGTGAGGGCCTATCACGGAAGATAGAGACATAATTTGTCTCTTGAAAACAAATTAAACAAATTTACCAACTTAACGAGAACTGTGATCTCAAAACGAGAACTCTAGCCTTTAAAACCCATATTTTTTCATAAAAAACATGAAAATCAACCCCGAAATATCAAAATTACAACATTTTTCAAACATGGACTTCGAAACTTAGACAGTAGCTCA
>SNQJ01S0000960.1:202600-238973 GCA_010110895.2 Picea sitchensis
TGTCTTGATGTTCTTTGTTGATGATATGCTCGATGCAAGCCGAAGCATGGATAAAATCAATAAGAAAATGACTCAGGTGGACAGGACAATTCAGACGAGGAATCAAGGAGCAACAAAACAAATTATGGGCATGGAAGTACAAGGATATGGTAATGGTAAGTTGTGGTTGGAGTTCAGTATGAACATTGTAAAACCAGTTTTTATCCCTCTTGCTTTGCATTGTGATTTTTCTTCAAGTATAGGTCTTGTCTATAAAGAAAAGGTTATGTCTCGTGTAAGTTCAGTAGGAGGTCTCTTGTATGTGATTAAATGGTTAAGACCATATGTTTCACATGTTAATGATGTTGTTAGATACATGACAAATTCAGGTGCTGTAGTGAAATGGGTGCTTCAGCGTTTGAAAAGCACAAATGTCACCTATAATGGTTACACTAAGATGGTCTCTGATAATTGTAATGTATATTTTACAGGTGTTTTGGACAGGAGGAGACCAACCACTAAATATGTCTCACAACATAGTTGTGGAAGACATGTTGGAGGTGGAGTGACCCCTCTGGAAATCCAAACTTGTGCAAGTCACACATGCGAGATCATGAAACCAGTTTTATTAGAGAGGTTGCAGTGGTGCTTGGCTTCTGTTGGCTTGCAGAAAAGGTGATGAACAAAAGGAAGGAGCAAGGTATCAGGTTAATTGTTGTCAAGGTGGAGATTGTTGGGATTTGGTAGCAACAAATTACCAAGAACAGTTTTGGATCCTATTATTTTGTGTTGGTTACAACCAAATAGACCAAGTTAGAATATGGATATGGATTGCATTTATTAATCAGTTTCTTGTGTGAATGTATAAATTCATGTAAGTTGGTAAAGGCAAATGACCGAGTATGAGTGAGCTGATGTAATCTCCATGATCTGAATAATAACACAATCGATGCCTATATTTGATGGACGTAACCCAACTTTTGGGTGAACCATGTGATTGTTAATTATCATTGTGAATCATGTTTTCCGCATTGACAATTCTAATAAATCAAAATTTGGGATTTGTTATACATGTCGTGGAACTTGACAACTTCCAATACCTGTCTACCTTTTCTGTCTCGCTGCTTGTCGCTGTCGATTTCTCTCACCAAAATGAAGGTATGAGATTTTTCGTATCTCACTAAGAGAATTATTATGAATTGTTTTTTGTAAATTTAAAAATGGGATTAAATAACGTAAAATTGAGATTGGGTTAACGACTGATTTTTCATTTTGTAATTATGATGAATCCATTTTTGCATTTGAGAATGTTGATTAAATAATATAAAATTGGGATTTTAATATTTGATTTATAATTTACTTAGAAAATTATTATAAATTAATTTTTTTAAATTTAAAAATGAAATGAAATAAAATAAAATTGAGATTTGATTAACCTTGATTTTTCATTTGAAATTATAATAAATCCATTTTTACATTTAAAAATGCTATCTAAATAATCTAAAAATGAGATTTCATCCATGATTGACTTCCGGATTTAGAACATCGTAGTAAACAAAAATTAAAAATTAAGCGTACACCCATGTCTACTTTTTCTAACTTCGGGCAGAACAATATTGGGCGTATTATTTTGAACACATTTCCTCTCTCCAATCATCTGTCTGTTCTCTACCCTACACATAGCTTACATGCTGACTGATCAAAGGTCTGCCAATTCCCAGACCTTTCCCGACTTCTGCCAGAAAAAGGACGGGAAGACTATTTCGAACGCATTTCCTCTCTCCAATGATCCGTGTGGTCTTGCCGGCGGCCGCTGCCCGTCTCTCGTGCTAAAATCAGAACAACGTTGGGCAGATTATTTTGAACGCATTTCCTGTCTCCAATGATTATTTTGAACGCATTTCCTCTCTCCATTTCCGGTTTCTCCGACCAAAATCATGGTCTGAGATTTGTCAAGCATGTCGTGGAACTCAATGCTCTGCTACCACACGAGTGGGGTTTTTCTCCGATTGTCCCAGGTTTCATAGAAGCCGTCATTCCGTTGGCGTTMTTAGAAGACAATATCCACTAAAACTTCTAACTAGTGTGGATTAATAAAAAATTTAAATACTTTCGCCAAAAATATAATAATAAAATAAAACATAGCATAAGTTGTAAGGAAAACATCCGTTGGAAACCTCTAAGTTATCTCAACCAAGTATATTCCTAGTAAACTAAAGATTTTCTTACTTTATCAAATATTACACTCATGCATCTTGAATATTTCCCACGATGATGTTTTAGAACGTTGCTAGATAAGTATTGACAGTATGCATGGATACTTTTTTACATACATACATGTTTTAGAATGTTAATCGAGAAGTATTGACATTGTCCATGAGTTATAGAGTGACAATCATGACAAAAATGGTAGTTTAAGCCATGTTTTATACCAATTTTGTTATAAAAATTTGAGATTGCAATGTCAAGGTTATGGAAATGCTATGCTATATTTCAAATTGTTGGGATAGAGGTGGCATACACCTTATGAATAGAGAATATTTATGGTTTTATAGTTGAGGAGAGAATATTTGCATTGCTACAATAGGGTAGAGAATATTAACATTGTTGTAATGTAATAAAACAAAGAATAACCTGTGGTGGTTTCCAATATGTAGAAATAGTAAATTATAAGTGGATTATGGTTTTTTTTTATGTGTATTTATATTATACTACTTGAATTTTTTCAAAAGTATGTTATTGTTGAACAATCTTGAGAGTGAACACTTTTGTTGAGAGAAAATATTGAAATAGTAAACTATAAGTGGTTTATGGTTTTTTTATGTATATTTATATTATGCTACTTGAATTTTTCAAAAGTATGTTATCGTTGTATACTCTTGAGAATGAACACTTTTGTTGAGAGCAAGGAAACTCTATATTCTAATCATTTAGTTGTTGAATAATACATTCATTGTATTTAGAGTGAGTGTGGGGTTTTTCTAGAGAAAAGGTATTTTTGTTGTTTATTATTTATTGCAATTATTTAGTTTTTAGTTTTTGTGCATTCTTCTCTCATAGATTAGTGTAGGAAGGGTATTATGGAGTTTTACCTCCTTTCATTGGGTATAAGAGCCTAACCACCTTGGTTCCAAGGTGTTAGGGACACACTTTTTTTTTTATCTAATATTTGTTTGAGTGGGAGATCATGCAAAAGAAAATCTTGTTGTAAGGAAATTGCTATTGCATTTAGATTAGAAATGGAGAAGTTTAATAGCATTAATTTTGAGTTGTGGAAGCTCAAGATGGAGGATCTTCTTATAGATTGAGATCTATGGGTTGCAATATATGGAACCAAACCCATTGGTATGATAAACAAAGAGTAGGTGGTGTTAGAGAGAAAGAAAAGAGAACTTGAATGCATTTAATACTATTGTGATCTAGTTGATCTGAATTGGAGTGAACATGAATGAAGAGGGCCATCGTATGACACTTTTGTGTTTTTTTCCAGATTCATGGAACAACTCGGTAATTATTATTGGAAGCATTTTGAATACATTGGTGCTTAATGAGGTCATGGATAATGTAGAGGAGGTGAGGCAAAAAACTTTAGAATCCACCAATGTGGTCTTGGTTGTTCATGGAAGATTGAAGGAGAATGGAAAGAAGAGAGAAAATGGTAGATCCAAATCCTATGGGAGACATAAGTCTCTTGAAAAATCCAAGTTAAAATCTTGGAATTTCGGCAAGGTCAAGCATTTTCAAAATGGGTTGTAAGGAAGAGAAGAAGAAGAAGGAAAGTAATGAATTTGATAATGAATTTGAAAAATCTTATCAAGAGGATAGTGGAGATGCCTTTGTTGCATATTTGGCAACTCATGCAAGCCAGAGTGCATGGATGTTAGACTTTGGAGCTTCCTTCCATATGACTTCCCATCAACATTCATTTTCATTATATGATAAATATGATGTTGGGATGGTATACCTTGGTGACGATTCTCATCCCAACATAGTTGGTCGTGGAAATAGGTTGTTTTATTTGACAAAGGGTTTAAGATAGTTCGAGGAGATATGGTACTCACTATAGGTGTTTTTGTGGGAACTTTATTTCATCTTGATGCATGCATTACTGAACATAATAGTTCTTCGATTTCTACAACTCACAATCAAAACATCCTAAATAAGTTCTTGATTCAGAAAGAAAGTTACCTACAAACAAGACAACAATGTTGTACCAAATATTGGGCCATATAGGTGAGAAAGGCCTACAAGCCTTCAAAAACAAAAATTTTGTTGATGGATTGAGTAATTGTTCTATTGAATTTTATTTATAGGAGCATTTCATATATGGAAAATAAAACAGTGTTAGATTTTATTCTAGTTCTAACAGATCTTCAGGGTTGTTGATATTTATTGATTTTGATGTATTTGGTCAAGTTAAAGTTATTTCAATCTCCAAGGCTTTGTATTATGTGTCATTCATTGATGATTATTATAGAAGGAAAACAATATATTTTCTAAGAACTAAATCTAATGTTTTTAGTTAGTTTAAGGAACTTAAAGCTCTCTTGAGAAATCAGACTTGTAGGAATATTAAAGTGTTGATGAATGATAATGGCGATGATTTTTTTTCTGTTGAGTTTGATAAGTTTTGTAAGGAGAATGGCATTGAAATGCATAAGACAACTCCATATAACCCTTATTAAAATAGAGTTGTGGAATGGATGAATAATACATTGATGGAGACAATTAGGAGTATGCTTAGTGGAGTCAGCCTAGAGAATAATTTTTGGGTGTATTACTTGATTAATAGGTCTCCCACAACATCTCTAGTGAATAGGACCCCTATGGAGGTAAGAATCCCTCACTTCATCATCTTCCTATTTTTGGTTGTGAGACTTATGCTTATGTGCCTTAGGAGAAGCTATTGAAGTTGGATAACAAGGCATTGAAATGTTTCTTCATTGGATATGGTGTTGGTGTGAAAGGGTACAAGATTTGGGATCCTTGTTAGAAACCTTTTGTATAGAAGGGATGTTATTTTTAYAGGAATCAAGTMTTTTCTCACAGTGGTGCAGATAGAAAAGGACAAGAAGAAGTTAGACATTTAGTACCACCCAAGACCAATAAAATTGAACTACAAWATGAATAAGAAGATCAAGATGAAATTGATGAGGAGGAGGGTTTAAAGAGTTCATAAGAGGATGAAGAAACTCCATTTCAAACTTTAAGGAGTTCCACTTGACAAAGAAGGAATCCAGGGAGGTAAAATTGTAGTTCRTCTAGTTTTAGATGTATATTTTCTTTATCTCTTAACACCTATGAGCCTAAAATAATGAAAGAGAAAATGGAGATGGAAGACAAAGAGTCCTATAGATTGKCCATGGCCGCACTTAAAAATAATGATACATGGGACTTGTTCCGATTGCCTATTAAATGGAAAATGGTTGAATGTAAATGGGTATTCAGAAGAAAAATCATTTTAAATTGCAATTGGAGAAGCATAAGGCAATGTTGGTTGYGAAAATATATTCCCAAGTTGAGGGGATAGATTTTGGTAAGATATTTTCCCTAGTTTCTAAGATAACATATGTTATGTTCTTATTATATGTAGTATCCTTTGATTTAGAGATAGAAAAAATGGATGTGAAAACAACATCCCTACACAGTAAGATAACTATGTTGAACAAGGTAGATTATTTGGCTTACAAGTTTAAAAAGTTCTTATATAGTCTCAAACAATCTCCCATAATGTGGTACCAAAATTTTGATTCTCTTGTGTTGGGATTAGGATTTTTGAGATCGAAATCTAACCACTCTATGTATTGCAAACAAGATGGTGGTCATTTCTTTGGTATCACTCTATATGTAGATGATATGTTATTATTTGGTAATATTAAGGATGTAATTTGTTATTTGAAGTCTCAACTTTCAACAAAATTTGATATGAAGGAATTGGGGGCTACAAAATATTTGTTAGGAATGGATATCAATAGAGATAAAGTGAATACAAGGCTTTGGTTGAGTGAGGCAAGTATTTAAATTCTATGCTGCAACATTTTCGCATGGAAAAATGCAAACCATAAGTATTTCATTTTTGTGGGAACTAAGATTTTAGTTGAGTTGCCTACAACACCTACAGAGATGGAGGATATGGATTCTATTCTTTATGCCACTACGATTGGGATTTTAATGTATACCAAGTTATGTACTAGACCAAAGAAATGGGAGTTTTGAATGGATTCATGCATAATCCTAGAGGTGAACACTCGACTACAATGGTGAGGATCTTTAGGTATTTGTGAGGTACCTCTGAATATTCCATTTTCTATCATGGTGATTTTTAAGGGGACCCACATTCAATGGATATACAAGGTTATGTGGATTATGATTGGGTAGGGGTTGTAGATAGAATGAGATATACCAATAGTGGGTTGGATGAGAAAGTGACAAGCCATGGTCACTTTGTCTATTGTAGAGAAACTATTCATCCTTCTATGGAGTCCATTTGTCTTGTGAAACTATGTTGGAAATAATGGCTAAGTCATAAAGGTATTACAATTGAATGTGATATTAACAGTACCATTTGTGTGGCTAAGAACCAACATTAAATTAAAATACAAAGAATATAGATATATCTTATCATTCTTTAGYGACATTATAGAGGATGTAAATGTGACATTAGAGAAATTTGACACCTTACAAAATGTTGTAGATGTATTCATGAAATCTATGAGCATAGGTAAATTCAAGTGGTGTTGTGAGTCTATGGGTCTTACGGGCTCTAGAAATTAGCTTGTAGCTTGATGCATTCTCTCTTGTACCCTTGCAAGGTGTATGAAAAGTGGGATAATGTTGGGACAAATGAGTGGTAAACAAAGCAAAGAATATTTGCAGTGTTGTATTTGAGTAGAGAATAATTGCACTGATGTAGTAAAGTACAAAACACTTGTACACATGTAGTAACGTAGAGAATACTTGCAAAGAAGTGGGGGTAACCTCGTGGTGGTTTCCAATATGTAGAAATCCTAAACCACAAATGGTTTATGGTTGTACTATGTATATTTATTGAGTGTTATTGTTATGTTACCAAAATTTCTACAGAGTTATGCTACTACTACACATTTCTTGAGAGCACTTGATGAATAATACATTGAGTGTATAAATGGTTTATGGTTTTACTATGCATATTTATTGAGTGTTACTATTATGCTTCCGAAATTTCTATAGAATTATGCTATTGCTACACCTTTTTTTAGAGCACTTGATGATAATACATTGTGTGTGCTTTAGAGTGTAGGGTTTCTCTCTCATAAGGGATTTTCCAAATAAATCTTGTTGTCTATGGGTTTTTTTTGCAACTATTTTGTTTTTATTTTTTGCACAATTTTGTAATTCTACAACTCTACTTGAGGTTGCAATGTTATCAAAATGGATTATGGATGGTGAATAATTTAGAAGGGGAAATATAATGGGTTCATGAACACTGAAGTAATATTTAAAACTATTACAATTTGAGAAGAAAAATTGAGCAAAGAAGATAGACGATAATGAAGTCAAGACATGGATCACTTTTCTAGGAAGCCATGTACGAAATCTAGAGACAAAACACAAGGGGTTATTAACATGCACAATATTAGAGATGTAACTATTGGGACAATAGTAACATAAAATTTATGAATCAACACAATATGTTTGTATTTAATGATGCATGAGAATCACCAACAAAGCATGAGCGGAGGACAAATAGGTGCACTAGCACACATTTTGAAGAATTTTAAATTTTAAAGGAAGCGTATCATGCAAATATTTTGAAAGTAATTGTAATTATAGAACATCTTTAATGCTATAGAACTAAATTGTTTCATGAGGACATCATAGAATGTAATTTGTTTTAATGAAGTTGAGTGCAGTACATATTCGATGTGTTCAATCTTATCTATCTGTCACAAATATTTATTGTAAAATATTCTAGTAGTTGATAGATTTTAATTCAATATGATAGCTCTAGATTAGTTGGAGGGAAGAACTCGAAGAGTCGTTGTTGTATAAAGATTTGTGTTGTTTCCCAGAAGAGGCTGCTGATAGTTGATAGTTGATGGGCTACTTAAAAATGTTGTTGATTGGCACTCTAGTTATTGAGAGTTGTTGAAGCAGTGTATTAACACATGTATATTTCAGTTGAATGAATATAGCATAGGAGCATTGTCCCAAATGCGTGGCATTTCCATGTATATCTGAATGAATGAATGGTAGACTTCTGTTTATTTAATATTCTCTATTATTTCTTGTTCATGTGTTTGTGAATGCATTTACATGGTTAAATGTATGAATTTGTAAAGATTTAGATAAGTTTTAATTGTTTCTCTTATATGAGAAAGTGCAAGTGTGCATAGTGTCTGCAATGAGTGAATTGACATAGTCTATTTCGACTCGAAAGATCAAAAGAGATAACGTTAATCTTATATGTGCAAGGAGTGCATAACGTCCGCAAGGTGTGCGTGAAAGAGTCAATTTTCAATCAGAAAGTTCTGGGGAGATAACTTGAGGAAGCTCGTCCACAAGGAATTYGCGATACAGTCTTATGACTCAGAAGCTCAGGAGGAGTAGGGAAAGAATCCCATAGAGAAGATAAGTTGTGGAGGAAAATCTATTGCAAKGAGTGCATAGGATGAGATTCGACTAAGTGTTGAAGAGAGTGTCTTAATAAGGAAAAGGTTTGAGAAAGAACTAAGCTCAGGAGGAGGAGTGGTGAGAAATATTTGAAGGAAGGAGTCCTTTGAGGTTTTCCTGGAATCGAAAAAKAAATATTTGTCYAGGAGGGATTGGGATCATTCCAGACTGTCATATCTGGGAAAAGATGTACGAAGGATAGCCATGAAGTATTTCAAAATTTTGGAGTTCGGAGCATTTYGATGTGTTGAGAACAAGGGTCGCCAAAGTCACGAAATCACGAAGCAAATCTTGACTRTTGGCTATGAGGAGACACGTGGTGGCGGATTAGAGAATGCGAGATTTAGAGGTCCGAAGAAGTGGTGTGTGGAGTAAGTGGAATTTCGCGAAGTCGCGAATCCAAAAGCATAGTTGGAATGTCAAATATAGGGAGACACATGGTAGAGACTCGTGAATTCAGAGGGAAGTGTTTCAGGAGAAAACAGAGGAGGAGGTTTCAATATCACCGGAGCTCGAAGTGGCGAAGGGATTGGCCAAGGTTATAGCTCGTGGTCACAGAGGAGAAAGGTTCTAGTGTGAAACTAGTACTCACAATCAGTGTTGCCAAGCACCTGAGAGTGGAGTTGCAAGTAGTTTGAACTTGCAGGTGAAATCAAGGGGACTTGTGTGTGTGTGTGTGTATAGATTTTTCAGGGTTTGTTGAAGGCACACAGAGCTAATTCGTCTCAAGTGATTGAAAATCCAAGACAGGGAGGTTGCAAAATCGTCGAGAGGGAAGGGGGTTGTGTCATCATTTAATCATCGAATTGGTTCCCAAATAATGGTGACTACCAGCAGAATATGTCCGAAATAATATGATCCTCACTTCCATAATCTAGTGATAAATAGTTATGCAGTTAGGCCACTCTTATATCGATTGCAGATTCCATTTTACCTACTTACATGGTTGGATGACCCCTTTCCAAATTCGTTCGAGATGCCCCAATCATTGCTTGGGTAAAACATCCCAGGAAGACTCTCCTTGTACTCAGTCATAAAACTCTTTTTGTACTCTGCATACTTTGCTATATACCCTTGTACCCTCTTACCATGGGATGCATCATTCAAATTATCGTCATTGACACGAATCGACTCAAGGATGGCATGACCTCCCAGGGATGGTACAACACATGGATTTCAATGTTGTTGATATCGACTTTTTAGTGGCCCCAATTTTGAATTTTCACTTGCCCACCTCAACTAACAAGCCTAATCCAAATTAAAAAGTAATGCAATTTTAACCAGCCTAATACATGTTATAGATTAAAAAAAAAATTAAACAAGCATGANTGAACAAAACAATTTTTAAAAGATTTATCATTTTCATCATTTAGTTAAGTCAATGGTATAAGAGAAATAATTTCACTTCAAAATCAATCGAAAACTTGCATTTAACTCCATATATACTTAACAAAATATTGATCATATCAAATAAAAAAAGAATGGATTAAATTTTAACGAGGGAACAATAAAAGTGTTTTTTATCTATCATGATTGATATATAACTTTTAGTTTAAGTTTATCAACATAGTTGAATGGAAAACCATTAAATATATCGACCTTAGGGTAAGTCAAATATTAAAAATAAATANAATGATTAAATTTATATTAATTTTATATTTTCATATATTTTTTGTTTTAAAAAAAATCTTTCAATATATGAAGAACAAAAATTCATTTATAATATTTTTTTCCAAATAATTTTATAAATTTATATTCATTTAATATAAGATATTTTTTAATTGCTTTTTTATATTTATGGTGAACATTATAATTTTATAAAAATGTGAAGTATTATATATTCATTAATATGAACAAAACAATTTTTAAAAGATTTATCATTTTCATCATTTAGTTAAGTCAATGGTATAAGAGAAATAATTTCACTTCAAAATCAATCGAAAACTTGCATTTAACTCCATATATACTTAACAAAATATTGATCATATCAAATCAAAAAAGAATGGACTAAATTTTAACGAGGGAACAATAAAAGTGTTTTTTATCTATCATGATTGATATATAACTTTTAGTTTAAGTTTATCAACATAGTTGAATGGAAAACCATTAAATATATCGACCTTAGGGTAAGTCAAATATTAAAAATAAATATGAAATGAAGAAGTATTTATTAGGATGAAATAGATATATATAAATGAACATTCCTCCTAGAGTATGAAAGGGTAAATTGTTTTGGGTTGGTTGATTACAACTTGACTTAACATTGCATGGTTAATGCTTCCAAATCATTTGATAAGGATAGAAAACTATTGGCATATCATCCACACAAATATCATTATAAGGATTTGGATAGGTTTTAGATTGTTGCAAGATATTTATCAACAACAATATGTTGTTTAAACACCCACTTAGTGAACATGGATGTTACAACCCTTTTTTCGTGGAAAAAAAATATAAAAATTAATAATAAAAAATGAACAAGGATGAGAAAATAGTGGACATTGAAGAGGATGGTTATAATGAACCCACATTTGAGATGCAAAGTGGATATTTAAGGGGATGGTTGAAATGAACCCAAATTTAAGGATACAAAATCAAAGTATTGACACCAAATTTTCATAATTTAGGACTGCGTATAGGAGCTCAAACTTAATTTAGATGGAGGGGTACTCTTAAAAGAAAAAGTGGAATCCTTGCCTCTAGGTAGTCATGTCAATCTAGTTTTTTTCACACTAACAAGTAAATTTATATTAGAAAAACCCATGGTCGAACCATACGGTATTGTAATACAAATATATGTTGCACTTCTGCCTTATTGTTGGTTTTGATTCCTAGACCCCTTTTGCATCATAGATGACCCTGTCTCGACCCCCCCACCTACACTCTCTTGCACTTTCCACCTAAGGTTTCCTTTCAATGCATTGTCAAATAATGGAGCATATTTTTCTCGAGTTCAGAGTTCCTAACATCATAGTACCTAAGGTCAACATTCCTGGGGCTAAATTTCTTGAGGTCATAGTTCCTAAGGTCAAATTTCCTAAGGTTAAAGTTCCTGAGGCCATACAAATGGTCTGAGGGACTCATGGATGATATGTGATGCCTTGGAACACCACGCATGCCCCAAATAGAGAACCTTTATCCTATGAATGACATATAGTCACCATTTCAAGAATTGGTGCACCAATGATGGCTCTTTAGGTACCTTTCATGTTCTATGCATGAAACATAGGATATTAGGTGCTAAAAGTTTCCTTTTTAGGTAATGTTCTATGTGAGGATTCCAGAACACCACATAAAACATCCATAGGGAATATTTGGCCTACAAGTGTGATATAGCTTCCATTTTGAGGTTTGCACTATATAATAGTTTACCAAGTCCAAAAGACATAGTCTTAAGCCATAAAGTTTTCCTGTATGGATTGTAGGCCATGTACATTGCTCTGTCTCATCGCAATAGAGGTCTCACTTAGATAATATTTTGCGTATAATAAATATATGTTGTCAATTTAAACATTTTTTTATATTAAGAATGGTTATTGTGGCCTAGACAATGTTCGAGAATCTAATTTTAGAATATAAGGCCACAGTATTTATCTCTAGGGCTCATGTACCAAGCATTGTGAACCAAGCAATGGATGAAAATCAAATGAATACACATGGACATCATTTTAAAATATTTGTGACGGGGAAGAGATTAAATGCTTTGTACTAACATCAATTGAAATAACTAAATACATAGTGGAATATTTCACCTTGACAAAGTAATGGAGATGACCTACAATATCTCTCTTTCTGGGGTTCTATCCTCTTTTTAATACTCTCTTTCATTCTTGGAGTGAATTGGGCAACATTTCCCCTTATGAAATGATCAACTAGTGGTGGAAGGGGGCCAGGTTGACAACACAACCACTTGTGATTGAATTTGTTGAAATGGTCGGTGGAGGATTTCATTTATAGACTTTCCTTTGAGAGAAAATGAAGAGAATTCGAACCTTATCATATCAAATATTGACTCGGGTGTTAGCATGTACACCAGGTATGGTCATGTGCCCCTTTCATTAAGAGAAGAAATTTAAATGATATGGGATTTTAAGGTTGATTGAATTAGATTCTAAAGTGATCATGGAAATCAATGAGCCACATAATTTAATTCCTTATTAGTGTAAAAACAAATTCATGGGCCTTGAAGGATTCCTTATATTATTGCATGCCCCATGAACTGAGGATGCATGATGTTCCATTTCGGTCGAATTACGATTTCACTAGTGTCCTCCATGATTTTGAACTTATAAAGCACATAATAACGTAATTTGTGATTTCATTGACACAAAGCACTAAGTGTCACAAGTGGACAAAACTAACATGAGGTGATTTTAATGAATTCCTTGCAAATTCATTATGGAAATTCCAATGCACATATTTAGGTATAAATTACACATGATAGAAAAACTCATTTCTAATATCAAGGAAATGCCTTTGTAATTTTTTTAAGTTCTTAGTTTAAACTGAAGGAAAACATTACAGCTTTCCCAAAGAGGTTATGCACAAGCCTACATAGTTGTATTAGTGAAACAACCTTTGGGGTGAAAACTACTAAACAAAAACACTTTCTTTAGCTAAGATGCTAAAATAAGAGGGTTTAGTATTATTTAAAAGGAAATATTATATCAAGAAGTGCTCCTAGCTCCAAATGGTTATTCATGCCTCTAAGGGAATTGAGCCTCGGTGGTTTCCCTCACATGCCATTTTTTTCTCATTGAGATTTAACCCCCATGGACATAAGAAAATACTTAATTATTTCCTTTATGATATATAAACCATTGAAAATGGTTATATATATGTCCATATCCAAACTTCAAAATAGTAGGTAGTCTACCAATAATGTTTTTCATTGTGACATTTGAACAATTGCAAACATGCTCAACAATCTATACTTTGATTCATTACAAGTGCTAACATATTTCATTATGTTTATACCCCAAGAGATGTATGTTAACATCTTGGTTTTCAAGTATTCATCTATGGAATGATTAGGATAGCAAGTTTTAGTGATTTTCATCCCTCTTAAATTTGAGTTAGCATATGATGTGCCCTCTAATATTTGATCCACTCCATTGATTTACCCACTCATTCTTATATTTAATCTATATTTTGGAATTCCTACATTTTCATTATATTGATTTGGAAATGTTGCACCATTGATTTGGTATCATAAATGTTTAATAGAACCCATTATATTCAATTTGAAAAAACATATATCAAGAATTGACCCAAAAACAAAAACAAAAAATGATCATCCAATCAAGTATATTTCCTTTCTCTTAATTTTTAAAGGTTTGCACCATTGATTTGGTTTCGTGGATGTTTAAAGGTTTTCACCACCAATTTACTATCAATTTTCCTAGTCAAAGTCTCTTTTTATTGTCTTTTTCAAGCAATTTCAAGGCATGCATCTTGTGGTTGTTATAAGATATTAATTGTTGTTATAAATTGTTTCATTGCTGCAAATTCATAATCAAATAGATTATTTTATCAAGGTTTATTGTATTATGAAGTACTAACAATCATATGGTACTTGGATAGTGCATTGTTTTCCTTGTTGTCTTGTTCTGGGCAGGTACAGAATAATATCCATTGGCTTCATCCTTAAGACATAAAAGAAACCTTTGGTGTGAGTGATCTGTGAGAGGGGAAGGATTTCCTTGTGACTATTTTCCTTAGCCTTCTCAATCCCCCTAGGTCATCGGGGACATCTCCCCTAGGGTAGTATTAACATACTCCTAAATAGAAAGGGATATCCTATTAAGGTGATAGTGATAGGTTATTCCCAGTTACACCAATTATGTACCCACTTTCCTTGGTATTTTGGGAAAGTACAAATTGTGCGTTAACATGACCATAATGATAATCCCCTTGTTTGAAAATTTATTCGGAAGTATGCTAGAAAATAGAATTAGCAATTGGGCAGAAGAAGAAGATAAATGTGCTAAAGGAAAAACAAGTTTCATACCTAAACACTCCATGATTGATCACAATATAACTCTACGACACATCATTGAAAAATTCTGTGAGAAAAAGAGGAAGCATTTTGTTGCTTTGTAGATTTCAAAAAAAAAATTGACACAGTCCTTAGAGATAAGCTTTTGCATAGAATGGAGGAACTTGGGGTTCCTATGAATCTTAGAGAATTTTTCCATAGGTTATATGAGGAGGATAAATTCAAAATCAAAACGTCATCGAGTATATTCAAAAGTTTTAGGAGTGATATGAGGGTCAAAAAAGGGTGCCCATTGTTGCCTACCCTCTTTGGATTATATATAGACAAACTTGAAGAGTGGTTAAACCTACAAGACAATGATGGTGCTCTTTTGGGAGAGTTTGTGATAATGATTCTTTTGTATGAAGATGACCTTATTTTGATTGCTAAATATGCTATTGGGCTGCAAGAACACTTGATTTCCCTTGAGCACTTTTGTTAAAAGTTGGGATGAAAGTCAATACTAACCAAACAAAAGTGGTAGTTTTCTCTAGTAAACGAAAACATAACCAACATAAGTTCTACTTTGAAGGAAACACTCTTGAAGAAGTGGAATATTACAAATACCTTGAAATTGACTTCAATAAAAATCTAAGTTGTGAAGGTCGTAGAAAGAAAAAAAAAATCAGGATGTTGGAAAGTGTTATATGCTTTCCAAAATAGGTGCAGAGAGGTAGAGCTATGGGATTGGAAGACTATGCAAACTCTTTTTCGAATTTTATTGATCTTGGTAGTTCTCTATGGTTGTGAAGTGTTGGCCAGCAGTACATATGCCTTATAGTGGAAGCAAATTGAGAAGATTCAAAAAAGAAGTACATCTGACTTATAGTGGAAGCAAATTGAGAAGATTCAAAAACGTTTGATTAAGAACAAGTTTAAAATTAAAAGTTTAGTCCCCTATGATATCATGCTGAGTGAAATGGGGACTACTCATGTTGAAGAAATTTCTATGGTATGACGCATGAGATATCTAAAAAAAATTGAGCAAATGGAAGATGGTCATTGTCCTAAGGTCATCTTCAATGACATATTATGCAAAAGAAAAAATACATGGATTCGGAAAAATAGTAAATGGCTTACTAAATGGGATATTGACTTGAAAAGGTGTCCTACGAACAATAAAGAGATAAATTATTTTGTCATCGATAGGTTCCACAAGGGAACTTTGGATAAGGGTCTAGCGGCCAATATCTATTGGAGATCCAAAATTCTTATTGCTCAATTAAGAATCAATTCTCATCAACTCCGTTGTGAAACTATGTGTTGCAAAATAACAAAGGAAGCTTGGGAAGAAAGGGTGTGTATGTTTTGTACCTCCAGAAAATTGGAAACATAAAAACATTTCATTTTAGAGTGTGAAGCCTCCAAAGATAGTAGGGACAACTATGTAAGTATCTTGACAGCTAGCTCTTGGGATAATTTATTTAGCGAGGAGACAATGGATAAATTGGAGGCACTCCTCATCAAGTTGAACAGAAAAAGGGTTGAAATGTAGAAATCAGTGTTTGAGGTGGTCTATCCCATAGGCTATTGTTATCCTCATGGACGTTAAAATAATTTCTTCTTCTTCTTCTTAATTCGTGTTAGTTTGTTTTTGGTGATAGAGGTACAATCTAGAAACATGTTCCTAGAAATGAATAAATTTCAGTAGCTCTTCAACCATTGGTGTTGGGGCCTATTTACCATGAATAGGACGCATTGTCTAACTATTCTAATAAATAATTTTTTTCTCCGAAATCCAATGACATAAATCTACATGAAATCACTATTTTTTTTTGTTTAAAATCCATTTTTTAATGCAAAAATGGATTCATCATACTGAAAAACCCCTAGGGCACTCATATTGTACAAAAATAATCACTTAAATATGTGGATCTAACAATTTCCTACCAGATTTCAGGAAAAAATCCTTGGAAAAAATCGTCGGAGAACATTCATTTCATAGAACGTTTACACTATGGTTGAATATATACCTCTTGACCCATCTAGAATGTAGCCTCCAGTTGTCTTTACTCTGTCAAGATTTTTGTGGCCTCTCTTTTGTCCTTTCTTGGTGGGATCCAACTTTGGTGGTGAAGCTCATTTTTCCCACAATTGACTTTGACATTGTGTAGGTCAATGAATGGTGAGAGCGGGCTCATAGTCGAACACGTGGTCCTTGCGATGGACAAGCACTTTTCTTTTATTGTTTCCACCTAGTATTGTGATGGACAAACACTTTGTTTCTCAAGGTATTTTTTCTCTTTGTATGATTTTATCAAACACTTTGATTTAATGGTGTTGGAAATGTCTTACAAATAGTTGCATATGTTGTCAAGATAAGAAGATAAACACATCTTATGCACCCATTACACATAGAATAGAGAAGATAACCATAGAATCTTTACTATGAACGAAGAAACCAATTCACACAGAAAAAGTATCTCTACTTTTTGTAATAACAACTTTCGAACCCTACTAACAAACATATCTATTGATTCCAAAGCAGTTGTAGTATATTATTACAAAAAACAAACCAAAACTTGGTGATGATGCCAAATATCCTCAAACAATGAGGAATCCTCCTTTGGCTATCGACCCTTGCCGCTACGGTCACGATATACTCTTGAACACCTTTATTGTTGCAGTTTGACCACCGTACCTGCAACTTTGGATTGTCGAGGCCTCATGCGACAAGGTTGGGAAACACACGGGGCCTCATGGGATACTCCATGCACAACCTATGGGGGTGTGTTCTTTTACTGTTACTCAGAACCCTCCAATCGCTTGCCAAATATGCACTCGATCTCCTCCTAGAAATGTCGTGAATGCTCTGCATAATCTGATAGAACTCCAAACTCCCTCTCCAAGAAGAAAACAATTCCTTCAATGTAAATCAATTGAATATCTTGGTTGGATCCTCCTCCTTTCCTAACTAGGGTTGATATTGCACCACCGAAACCATACCAACAATAGAAGGGTTTTGCTAAACCCTAACAAAACAATGGCTCCAAAATCACCATACAATAAATAATAATATAATAATCCCAAAGAGAGGGGTTACCTCTCTATTTATCCTTCCTCTGACCTTCTAGATCTTTCCCTATTTTTGACCAAATCAAACCCTCACTTAATTTCCCTCCAATTTCATTTAAATATAATTATTTATTTTATTTAATGTCACTTTAGGGTTTGACACCATATCAAACTCCTTGACTCCCTTTTTCCTTGTTTTATATATCCTATGTGATTCATCCTTTGTTATGATCAATTGGAAGGGGACAATACAATCCTCCTTTCCCAATATTATTGTGCTTAAGAAATTCCAGATTAGGGTGATGTAAGATATGCTCTACTTTCCAAGTAACATCAACTGCAAGAAATACTTTCCACACAACCAAGTACTCTTGAATGACCCTGCTCCTAAACCTCCATTCCCTAACATTAAGAATCCTCTCGGGATCTACAACCAACGTTCCTTCCTCGTCTAGTGGAAGAAGATCTGCTGAAGCGGTGACCTGTTGTCCCAATGCCTTTTTGAGGTAGGATAAATGGAGGGTGTTGTGGATCTGTCTACCCTCTAGTAGCTATATATCGTATGATACTTCCCCAACTTTCATGATTACTATGTAGGGTCCATAAAAGTGAGACTTCAACTTTTCTGCACCACTCTTCTTCAACGACCGCTATCTGTAAGGCCGCAACATGAGAAAAACTAGATCTCTGATCTCAAACTTGTGTTATACCCTATGCCTATAATCATACATATTCTATTGATTATGAGTGGCCTACAAAATATCCTTTAGTATTCTCAAGATTTCTTGACTTTCCTACAACCATTATTTGGCCTTGGGAGCTCTGTTCTCTGCAAATTCTAAATCTATCAAAGATGGAGCATCATAGTAGACAATGTCCTAAATGGGATCATCCTGGTGGACATGTGATGAGTGGAAATGGATTATCCCGTGGACATGTGATGAGTGGTATTGTAGAAATGATTCTATAACCTTTAATTGTCATTCCCTCACATAGTTCCTCCTGGTAATCTCTTCAATCCATATTCAGGCCCCATTTGTCCAGGGTGATAGCTATAAAGTAGGTGTACCAACCACGCCCTGAATAGTCAACATCCTTCAAAACGCATTGAGAAACACTGTTCCACCATTGACTATGTTCCTCGAAAGGAACGTGGAGTTTGAACTTTGAAAAATAAATCACACCGAGATGCAATGTAATTTTAGGAACAGAAAGAAGTGTGCATGTCACTAATTTTTCCACTACCACATAGATACAGTACCTACCATGCACCTTTAAGCGTGATGAAGTACATGGAAACGTTATCCCACCCCTTCTTCTCGGTGATAGGAAAGGGTGGAGGCGCTAGACGTCTAAACTTTGATCCGAATTCTACCGGAGTCATGCACCACATGCACGGCGCTATCCTCGAGATAATTTCCCAATTCATGCACTACCTCACATGACGAAGTACATCCCCCTGAGACACTTCCATGAGAATCTCTCCCTCACCTTCTTGTAGGTCTTCAGATACCCCTAGTTCCCTTCCAATGGTGTGTCATGTACTTCCCTCAAAATATTATCCTTGATTGTGGACTCAAGAACAAGATAGATCATGTCTTTGTAGTAGATGATATGATCCACTACCTTGTACATGTAATCCTAAATATGACCCTCCATCAACTCACAAGTGAAGGTATTCTGGGAATATTCCACCAAGAGAATAGACTTCAAGTATGTTGAGATCTCTAATATGGAGAAGACTATAGGTCTCCTAGATAACATGTCAGAAACTATATGCTTCTTCCCCTTTACATAATCAATGTGAAAATTATATGCTTGCACCTTACTCGCCCATTTTTGTTTCCTTTCATTCAGGTCCCATTGCTCCAAGAAATATCTCAAGATGTTGAGGTGATTCCTAACCACAAAACATCCTCCTACCAAGGTTTTTTGAATTTGGTCAATGCATGCATGATGGCCAACATCTCCTTATAATAGATCAGATAGAGCTTCTTAGGTTCCCTTAGCATTTTTCTCTCAAAAGATACTAGGTGTTAGTTCTGCATCAATATTTCTCTTATCCCTTCACCGTATACATCACAGTCTAGGACAAAAGCATGTGTGAAATCTTGGAGTGCTAATACTAGGAAAGTTCTCATCACTCTATTCATTATGTCAAATTCTACCTCTATGTCCTATGACCATCGGAGCACCCCCTTCTTTGTGAGGTATGTCAATGGTACAACCAATTGCGAAAATATTTTCACAAAACTCCTATAATAGTTGCATATCTCAAAGAATCCTTGCAAATCTATGATTGTCGTGGGGGTGGGCCAATCTAAGATGGTTTGTATCTTTTCCTGATGCACCTTTACTCCCTTAACACCAATCACATGCCCAAAATAGAGAATATTTTTCAACTCGAACTTAAACTTTCCCTCCTTGGAAAAAAGAGAATGTTCCACCATAATGGTGAAAATATCATCCACATGCTTTAGATATTCCTCCCATGTCTTGCTATAGATCATAAGATCGTCAAATACCACCAGCAAGAATTTCCTCAACTGTTTGTTGAATATATGTTTCATTCATGGATGAAAGGTAGTTGGTGCATTAGTTAACCTGAAGGGCATGACTAGAAACTCATAGTGCCCATAGTGACACATGAATGTTTTTTTATAGATATCCTCCTGTCTGGCTTGAATCTAGTGTCCCGATCGCAGATCAACCTTTGAGTACAATGCCCCACACAGCTCGTCGATCATCTCATCAATCTTGGGTATTGGTTATCAGTTTTTGATAGTCTTCTTGTTTAGTTCCATGTAGTCTATGCACATTATGATAGTGGCATATTTCGTCTTTACTGGTACAAATGACGAAGCAAAAGGACTAGAGCTAAGACTGATATGTCCCATATCTAGAAATTCCTTTATGACCTTCTTGTATTTCTTCCTTGAATCTCTTTGGATTCCTCTAGGGGTAGGGATCATGGGCTTCAACCCATTTTCTAGCTTAAAGACATGCTAAAATACTCTGTCAAGTGGCTCCCTACAAGTAATTGATCGACCACTCTTTCATTCTTTCCAAGTAATTCCTGGATATCTATAGGGTAATGTTGGTGATCCCGTGATGTCTTCCCCATGGTGATCAGGCACTCTTCTATGCAATCCATGTCCATGTGCTGGTTAGATAACATCCTAGGGTCACCTGCTGACATCCCTCTTAGGATGACTCATTGTCCACCCTTATTCTGGAACTCCATCCTCATGTCCCTATAATTCATGCAGATATCTCCCAATGAGTACAACCACTGAACTTCTAGCACCATATGAATATTTGTTGGTCCACAACATTAAATTCATCGGTCAACGTATAGTTGTCCAATGTTACTTCTAATCTCCTAACACTTTGAGTACATGTTATGCTGTACCCATATGCTATTACCACATTGAATCACTCGAAATACTCCATAGGGATTCGTCTCCTGGTGACAAGTCAAGCAACAATGAATTTGTAGGTGGCCCCACCATCCACCAATGTTGTAACTCTATGCCCTTGCACAATGCCCCTCACCTTGAAGGTATAATATTTATGAACTCCTAAAAGTGTGGCAATAGTTACTCCCTTGGGCATTTCCTGCAATTGGGTCTACTCTATAGCATGTGATGGCTCACCACTGTCTTGTCCAATTCTCTCATCATCATCATCATCCTCTTCATTAGAAACTACCTCAATATAATGGATTTTACCTTTACCCATAAATTGATGGCATGGTTCCCACAACTCCTTGCAACTATAAAAGAGGTTCTTCTTTATTATTTCTCTTTGAGTTACCTCATCCAACCTATTCTTCCGTTTCCATGTCTTCTAAGGAGGTTTTGACACCTGACCATTTTTTGGAATAAATGTTTTCTATGGTGCCTTCTTGGATGTTGTGTCTTCCATATCCTGAGTCTTCATGATGGAATATTGTAGTGTAGTTGGTCTAAATGCCTTTACCCAATCACTCAAGGTTTCATCTAAGCCCTCAATTAATAACATTAGCAACCTCTACTCAGAAATATCATTCACCATGACAACATCCTCTGAAACATAGTGACATATTCCTCGGGTGTGCATGTCTACCTCAACTGTGAAAATTCCCTGAAACAGATGTTAAGGTCCTTCCTATTGAACCTATCCATCAATATTCGGGGGAAGCTCATATATGATGTAATGTTGGAATGCCCCATCGTTACCAGCCCATGGTACCACCACTCATTAGCTTCTCCCTCCAACTGTAGAGTGAAAAATTTGATTGCCTCTGCCTCTGTCATAGGGTTAAGCTAGAGGTAAGTTTCCAACTTGTGCACCCATGCTCTAGCCATTCTCTTGTAAGACCCATCAAAAGGTGTGACTATCCACTTCCTTATCTTTTCTACAAGTTAAAAATTTGAGTGGCTCTAGCCCATCCTAGGCTTGTTCCTCATTCTGAGGTTGCAGTAGACATTGCAAGACATGTTTTCTTGTGCCTCCTCCTCTAGAGCATGATACTCCTTGAAGTAGGAGTTGACCTCACTAACCGGATCCTGTAGTTATTGTGTTTCCATAGGCTTCTCCTTAAGGATTGATGGCAGCAGTGGTCTAGGTACGTTTCTTCTTTCTTCCTATAGGATTCTCTGTGTAGGGATATGGGTATTTCTACCCTTAGCATGGTTCCCATTGACCCCTCCTTGGTTTTGATTCATCTAGTTGTCGGTAAGGAACTGTGTTAGAAAATTTGTAAACTGTCACTGCTTTGTGGCCATTTGTTTATGTCCATCGATTATGGACTCAAATAGTTGTAGGGTCTTCTCCTCACCATGGTCCCCCATGCCTCCTTCTGGATCTGACTCTATTTGGTTTTCTTGTTTTTCTATTTCCGGTGACTCTCAAAAGGACGGTCCTCCAGGTCCCTTCCTCCTAGGAAATATAGGTTGGTAGAATCATCAGCTATTATACTACTGTATTGTTATGAACTAGTGTAAATAGAAAAATATGTTTATTTCTCATGGTATTGTTTCTCTTTCTATGATTTTATCAAACACTTTGTATTAATTCTACTGGAAATTCCTTACAAATAGTTGCATATGTTGCCAAGATAATAAGTAAACACATCTCATGCACCCATTATAATTAGAATAGAGAAGATAACCATGACATATTTATTATGAATGGAGAAACCAGTTCACACAATACAAAGATCTCTACTAGATGTAACAACAACTTCCAAACCCTCCTAACACATAGATCTATTGGATGCAAAATAACTGCAATATCTAATCACAAAGAACAGACAAGAACATCGTGAAGATACCAAATCTTCTCAAACAGTGAGGAATCCTCCTCTGACTGTCAACCCTCGCTGGTACATTCTCAATCTACTCCTGAGCACCTCTACTACTGCGCTCTGACCATCGTACCTACAACTCTAGGTCATCGGGGCCTCACAGGACGAGGTTGGGAAACATGCAGGGCCTTGCGGGACACTCTGTGCACAACCCATGGGGATGCCTTCTTTCACTGTTGTTCAAAACCCTCCTATTTATTGTTGACTATATGCTCGATCTCCTTTGAGAAATTCCTTGAATTCTTTGCTTAAGACGATACAACCTCAAACTCTCTCTCCAAGATGAATCCAAATCCCACAATCTCAATAAAGTGAAGATCTCGTTGGATCTTCCTCCTTGCCTAGCTAAGGTGGATATTGCACCATCGAAACCAGACCAGCAATGGAAGGGTTTTGTTAAACCCTAAAAAAATAATGGCTCCAAGAGCACCATATAAGAAATAATAATATCATAATCCCAAAGAGAGGGGTTACCTCTATATTTATCCTTCCTGCTACCTTCTAGATCTTTCCCTATCTTTTACCAAATCAAATCCTCACTTAATTTCCCTCCAATATCATTTAAATATAATTATTTATTTTATATAATGTCACTTTAGGGTTTGTCACCAAATAAAACTCACTTTCTGTGGTTGACTATAACATACCAAAGTTGTATAGGTTATTGAATCATCCTCCATTATAATCAATTAGAACTTTTGAGAGTTTAATGTAGTTTACTTTTCCACTAGTGGAGATTATCACATGTAATTTTTATATTAAATTTTTCTTTTCCAACAAAATATAAATTTTTATTCATAAAGTAGTAAAGAGATTACATTTTATAAATGTCGTAAATGTATTTCATAAAACCACAAAAAATTATGATTTTTTATTCATAAAGTAGAATTATGATTTTTTATTCATAAAGTAGAAAAGATATACATTTTGCAAATATATTTCATAAAAAAAAACTAAAAGATGTTTTCTCTAATTCAAATATATATGTGATAATATTACTAGTTAATGAACATTTTGTTGCTATCCCAATGAAAAAAAAGTCTTCAATCTTATATTTTTTGGTTTTTCCCTTTTTAACTTCTTTCCACATCATTGAACCTCTTTCCACATTCTTGAAGAATGTTTCATAGTAACTAAAGGTAAATGACAAGGTTGTCCAAATAATTAGAATTTTGAGATTCAGATATTGTCTTGGTTGGGCTGTGATCTGTCATCATTTGCTTCCTCATTCAATTCTTCTTGACCAATAGTATTCTCCATCTTGAAAACTGTAGAGTTTTCAAGATATGTGGTTGTCCAAACAATTAGAATTTTGAGATTCAGATATTGTCTTGGTGGGGCTGTCATCTGTCATCATTTGCTTCCTCATTCATTTCTTCTTGACCAATAGTATTTTCCATCTTGAGAACTGTAGAGTTTTTAAGATATGTTATTTTGATGGATCCGGAGGTAAACATTCTTGCCCTCTTTTCAGTATAAGTTTATTTCCTTTGTTCTTTATTAAATCATTCATTTTTTCTTTCCATCTTAATAACTGTAGAGTTTTAAGATATGTTATTTTGTTGTATCCGGTGCTCAACATTCTTACCCTCTTTTCAGTATAAGTTTATTTCCTTTGTTCTTTATTAAAGATGAGAATGCATGAGTACACCATTTTTTCTTGACCAATAGTATTCTCCATCTTAAGAACTGTAGAGTTTTAAGATATGTTATTTTGTTGTATCCTGTGCTCAACATTCTTACCCTCTTTTCAGTATAAGTTTATTTCCTTTGTTCTTTATTAAAAATGAGAATGCATGAGTACACAAAACCTAGTCATATTTCTCAACAATCAATATAGTAAAGGTAGAGTTATGCTCAATTATATGATTTTTTTTAATCACATCCCTAAAATAAAGAGATTTTCAAAATTGTGAATCAAAGAGATTTTGAGAATGGTGGATTATTTTTTCCACACTCCTCCACTCAAACCAATGCCAAAATAAAGGTTGAATCTTTGCAAATATGATAATAGCAAAGATGTGATAGATCCTTCATTTGTGTACCGTCATAATAAGTATGCCCTGTGAATGTTCCAATCTTTACTATAAATCCACCACATAACTAGTAGAATTCATCCATATCCAGAAGGTTTTCCCGGAGAGGGACTCATCATAATCTGAAATGTCGCTTGTGTATCAAGATCTGCATTTAAAAATTGTTGCATTAAACTTTCTTCAAACACTTGGTATTTAATCATTCCATTGAACACTCACTATACAATCTGCCTTTGGAGAGGGATCTCATCAAAGATTTTGTCAGCATTTATTTTATCGTTTGCGTATCAAGATCTGCATCTCAAAATTGTTGCATAAAACTTTCTTCAAACACTTGCTATGTAATCATTCAATTAAACACTCACCATACAATCTGCCTTTGGAGAGGGATCTCATCAAACGTTTTGTGAGCATTTATTTGACATACAACGAATTTATTGTTCAAGTTTCTGGCGAGAGTACAGTTGCTGTTGAGGGAAAATCTAATGAATGAATCAAGAGGGTTCTCCTTTCCGATGAACAGTTTCAATAGAATCATATCTTGCATAGCTCATCATAACTGCTAAAAACTGCAAGATTCCAGCATTCCACGTGACAGCCAACAAAAGGCAAGATTTTCTCATCCACTATACTAAGATCCTCGATAATAATATGTCCTCTACCCTTGCACCTAACTTAAATGCTGACTGATCAAAGGACTGTCAATTCCCATACTGTAAAACTTGAGAACTGCCACTACATACTTGAGAACTGCCAATACATATCTATCTTTGTCTGACTTCCGCCAGAACGAGGTTGTGCAGAGTATTTTGAACGCATTTCCTCTATCCAATGATCTGCGTGGTATTGCCGCAGACTGTCTCTACGACGAAAATCAAGGTCTGGGATTTGTTATTCATGTCATGGAACTTGACAACTGCCAATGCCTGTCTACCTTTTCTGTCTTCTGCATACACCCATCCATGTCTACTTTTTCTAACTTCGGCCAGAACAATATTGGGCGTATTATTTTGAACGCATTTCCTCTCTCCAACGATTTGTCTGGTCTCTACCCTGCACATAGCTTACATGCTGACTGATCAAAGGTCTGCCAATTCCCAGACCGAAAAACTTGAGAACTGCCACTAACTGCCCATATATGTCTACCTTTCCTGACTTCCGCCAGAACAAGGATGGGAAGATTATTTTGAACGCATTTCCTCTCTCCAATGATATATGTGGTCTTGCCGCTGCCCGTCTCGCCGACCAAAATCAGAACAACGTTGGGTAGATTATTTTGAACGCATTTCCTCTCTCCAATAATCTGTGTGGTATTGCCGCTGCCCGTCTCTCCGACCAAAATCAAGGTCTGGGATTTGTCAATCATATCGTGGAACTTGAGAACTGCCAATACCTGTCTACCTTTTCTGTCTTTCACCTGAACGAGGTTCGGCTGATTATTTTGAACGTATTTCCTCTCTCCAATGATCTGTGTGGTTTTGCAGCTAACGGTTTCTCCGACCGGCTGAGATTTGTCAAACATCTCGTGGACCTTGAGAACTGCCAATACATGTTTACCTTCAGCGAAATACGAGGTTGGGCGGATTATTTTGAACGCATTTCCTCTCTCCAATGGTCTGTGTGGTCCTGTCGCTGCCGGTCTCTCCAACCCAAATTAAATTAAGGTTTGACATTTTTCAAACATGTCGTGGAAATTGACAACTGTCCATGCACATGTACATGGATGATCAATAACGGGCTTGCTTCAATGTTGGGTAGGTTTCAATGCTGTGGTGGTTGGTATATATATTATTTCTCAGAATGAGGTTTTAATGGATCATGTTAAGTTATTTTTTCGACATTGTTTTATGTTTTTTATTTTTTTATTCTGTCCATCAACAAAATCTCAATTTTCTATTATTTAAATTGTATTTTTAAATGTATAAATAAATTTAACTTATTAAAAAACTATTATAACACTTAGATTATATAAATTTAATCATAGATTCAACATTTTTTTTATTAAATAAAAAATAAAATTAAATAAAAATACAAAACTTAGAGATATTTCAAAACATAGAATGTCGAGAATATGAACATTTCCTTTCTCCAATGATATGTGTGATTTTGCCGCTGCCGGTATATCGGACCATGCACCAAACTCAAGGTCTGAAATTTGTCAAGCATGTCGTGGAACTCAATGCTCTGCTATCACAAGGGTGGGGTTTTTCTCCATTGTCCCAGGGTTCATAGCAGCGGTCATTCCGTTGGCATTTTTAGAAGAGAATATCCACTAAAACTTCTAACTAGTGTGATTAATAAAAAATTTAAATACTTTCTCCAAAAATATAATAATAAAATAAAACATAGTATAAGCTGAATTTTATTTCTAGGAAAAATAAAACATAGTATAAGTTGAATTTCTAACTGCATATATGGAAAAAAAAACTGTGTTCAATTTTATGCTAGTTTTTATTTAGTTTTTAAGGTTTTGTATTATGTGTCATTTATTGATGATTATTTTAGAAGGAAATTAATATATTTTCTAAGAATTAAATTTAATGTTTTTAGTTAGTTTAAGGAGCTTAAATCTCTCTTGAAAAATCAAACTAGTAGGAAGATTAAAGTGTTGATGACTCATAACGGCGATGATTTATGTTCTCTTGAGTTTGATCAGTTTTGTAAGGAGAATGACATTGAAATACATAAGACAACTCCATATACCCCTTAGCAAAATAGAGTTGTAGAATAGATGAATAATACATTGATGGAGATTGATGGAGAGGAGTCTGCTTAGTGGAGTCAACCTAGAGAATAATTTTTGGGTGTATTACTTGATTAATAGGTCTCCCACAACATCTCTAGTGAATAAGATCCCTATGGAGGTAAGAAGCCCTCACTTCATCATATTCCTTTTGGTTGTGAGATTTATGCTTATGTGCCTAAGGAGAAGCTATTGAAGTTGGATAACAAGGCATTGAAATGTCTCTTCAACATCTATGGTGTTGGTGTGAAAGGGTACAAGCTTTGGGGTCCTCGTTAGAAAAGTTTTGTATAGAAGGAATGTCATTTTTAGAGGAGTCAAGTCTTTTCTCATAGTGGTGCAGATAGAAAAGGATGAGAAGAAGCTAGTGGTTTAGTAACACCCAAGACCAAGAAAATAACTAGAAAATGAATAAGAAGTTCAAGATGGACTTGATGAGGAGTAGGGTTTAAAGAGTTCGCAAGAGGATGAAGAAACTCCATCTCAAACGTTAAGGAGATCCACTTGACAAAGAAGGAATCCAGGGAGGTATAATTGTAGTTTGTCTAAATTTAGATGTATATTTTCTTTATCTGCTAACACCTATGAGCCTAAAATAGTGAAAGAGAAAATGGAGATGGAAGGCAAAGAGTCCAATAGATTTTCCATGGATGAGGAAATGGCTACACTTAAAAATAATGATACATGGGAGTTGGTCCCATTACCTATTAAATGGAAAATGGTTGAATGTAAATGGGTATTGAAAAGGAAAAACATTTTAAATTGCAATTTTGAGAAGCATAATGCAATGTTGCTTGCGAAAAGATATTTCGAGGCTCAAGAGATAGATTTCAGTGAGATTTTTTCCCCAATTTCTAAGAGAACATCTGTTAGGTTCTTATTAAATGTAATATCCTTTGATTTAGAGATAGAAAAAATGGATGTGAAAACAACATCCCTACACTATAAGATAACTATGTTGAAAAGGTAGAGTCTTTTGTTTACAAGTTTAAAAAGACCTTATATGGTGTCAAATAGTCTCCTATAATGTGGTACCAAAATTTTGATTATCTTGTGTTGGGATTAGGATTTTTGAGATCCAAATCTAATCACTCTTTGTATTACAAACAAGATGGTGGTAATTTCTTTGCTATCACTCTATATGTAGATGATATGTTATTATTTGGTAATACTAAGGATGTAATTTGTTATTTGAACTCTCAACTTTCAACACAATTTGATATCAAGGACTTGGGGGCTACATATTATTTGTTAGGAATGGATATCGGTAGAGATAAAGTGAATACAAGACTTTGGTTGAGCAGGGTAAATATGTAAAGTCTATGCTACAACATTTTCGCACGGAAGAATGCAAACCATAAGTATTTTATTTCTATGGGAACTAATATTTTAGTTGAGTTCCCTACAACACCTATAGAGATGGAGGATATGACTTCTATTCTTTATGCCACTGCAATTGTTAATTTTGTGTATACCAAGTTATGTACTAGACCAAAGAAATGGGAGTTTTGAATGGATTCATGGATGATCCTAGATGTGAACACTCAAATACAATGGTGAGGATCTTTAGGTATTTGTAAGGTACCTTTGAATATTCCATTTTTTATCATGGTGAATTTTAAGGGGACCCACATTCAATGGATATACAGGGTTATGTGGATTCTGATTGGGTAGGGGGTGTAGATAGAATGAGATATACCAGTAGTGGGTTGGATGAGAAAGTGACAATCCATGGCCGCTTTGTATATTGTAGAGAAACTATTCATCCTTATAAGGAGGTCATTTGAATTATGAAACTATGTTCAAAAAAATGGCTAAGTTAGAAATCTATTACAATTGAGTGTGATACTAATAGTTCCATTTGTGTGGTTAAGAAACCACCTTTAATTAAAATACAAAGAATATAGATATCTATTATCATTCTTTAGAGACATGATAGAGGATGGAAATGTGACATTAGAGAAATTTGACACCTTACAAAATGTTGTAGATGTATTCACGAAATCTATGAGCACATGTAAATTCAAGTGGTGTTGTGAGTCTATGGGTCTTATGGGCTCTAACAATTAGCTTGTACCTTGATGCATTCTCCCTTGTACCCTTGTAAGGTGTATGACAAGTGGGATAATGTTGGGACAAATGAGTGGTAAACATAGGAGAGAATATTTTTAGGATGTAGTTGAGTAGAGAATACTTGCACTAATGTAGTAAAGTAGAGAATACTTGTAGTTCTATATTAGAATAAAGAATACTTGTAAAGAAGTGGGGGTAACCTGGTGGTGGTTTTCAATATCCATAAATCGTAAACCATAAATGGTTTTACTATGTCTATTTATTTAGTGTTATTGTTATGTTACCAAAATTTCTACAGGGTTATGCTATTGCTACACATTTCTTGAGAGCACTTTATGAATAATACATTGTGTATAAATCGTTTATGGTTTTACTATGCATATTTATTGAGTGTTACTGTTATGCTTAAAAAATTTCTATAGAATTATTCTACTGCTCCACTTTTTTTCAGAGCACTTGATGATAATATATTGTGTGTTCTTTAGAGTGTAGGGTTTCTCTCCCATAAGGGTTTTTCCAAATAAATCCTGTTGTCTATGGTTTTTTTTTGCAACTATTTAGTTTTTAGTTTTTGCACAATTTCGTAATTCTACACCTCTACTTCAGGATGAAAGGCTATCAAAATCGATTATGCATGGTGAATAATTTAGAAGGGAAAAGAGAATGGGTTCATGAACACTGAAGTAATATTAAAAAATATTACAATTTGAGAAGAAAATTTGAGCAAAGAAGACAGACGATAATGAAGTCAAGACATGGATCACTTTTCTGGGAAGTCAAGTACAAAATCTAGAGACAAAAGACAAGGGAACATTAACATGCATGGTATTGGAGATGTAACTATTGGGACGATATTAACATGACATCTATGAATCAACACAATATGTTTGTATTTAATCGGCGAATTGGTTCCCAAATAATGGCGACTACCAGCAGAATATGTCAGGAATAATATGATCCTCATTTCCATACTCTATTGATAAACCATTATGTGGTTAGGACACCCTTATCTCAATTACAAATTCCATTTTACCCACCTACGTGGTTGGATGACCCCTCTCCAAAGTCATTCGGGTTGCCTAAATCATTTCTTAGGGAAAACATCCTAAGAAGACTCTCCTTGTACTCAATCGGAAAACTTTATGTTCACCCTGCAGACTTTGCCCTATACCCTTGTACCCTCTTACCATGAAATGCATTATTCAAACAGTCGTTGTTGAGAGGTCGACTCGAGGATGGTAGGACTTCTCAGCGATGACAAAGTACATGGAGTTTAATGTTGTTGATATCAACTTTTTAATCCCCCAATTTTGAATTTTCACATGCTTTCCTCAATTAACAAACCTAATCCAGATTAAAAATTAACACAGTTTTAACCATGATTAAAAAAAATTAAACTTTAAATTTAAATTTAAATTTATAAAAATGATTATTAAAAAATATATAAAGATTAAGTTATTAATATTTAAGTAAGGAATAATTATAAAATTCAAACTTATTTTAATATAATATTTTTTTAAATATATTTTTTTAATTAATAAAAATCAATGATTCAATTTAAGTTAATTTTATATTTTGATATATTCTTTTTGTTTTCAAAATCTTTTATTTGAATTTATGAAGAAAAAAAACTCATTTATAATTTTTATTTTCAAATAATTTTATAATTTTATATTCATTTAATATAAGATATTTTTCAAATACTTTTTTATATTTATGGTGAACATTATAATTTTATAAAAATGTGAAGTATTATTAATACGGAGAAAACTTTTTTTAAAAGATTTAACATTTTCATTCTTTAGTTAAGTTATTGTTATAAGAGAAATAATTTGCATTTAACTTCATATATAGTTTTAGCAAAATATTGATCCTATCAAATCAAGAAAGAATGGACTAAATTTTAACATGGGAACAATAAAAGTGTTTTTTTATCTATCATGATTGGTATATAACTTTTAGTTTAATTTTATCAACATAGTTGAATGGAAAACCATTAAATATATCCACCTAAGGGTAAGTCAAATATTAAATATAAATATAAAATGAAAAATTATTTATTAGGATGAAATATATATATATATATATATATAAATATAAAATGAAAATTATTTATTAGGATGAAATATATATATATATATATATATATATATATGAACATTCCCCCTAGATTATGAGAGGGTAAATTTTTCTTGGTTGATTGATTTATATATATATATATATATATATATATATATATATATATATATATATATATATATATATATAAACATTTCCCCTAAATTATGAGAGGGTAAATTTTTCTTGGTTGATTGATTTATATATATATATATATATATATATATATATATATATATATATATATATATATTAACATTCCCTAGATTATGAGAGGGTAAATTTTTCTTGGTTGATTGATTACAACTTGACTTAACATTTCATAGTTAATGCTTCCAAATCATTTGATAAGGGTAGAAAACTATTGGCATATCATCCATACAAATATCATTATAAGGCCATGGATAGGGTTTAGATTGTTGTGAGAGATTTATCATCAACAATATGTTGTTTAAACATCCACTTAGTGAACATGGATGCTATAACCCTTTTCTGGTGGAAAAAAAAATATAAAAATTAACAATAAAAAATTAATAATATTGAGCAAATTGTTGACATTGAAGAGGATGGTTGTAATGAACCCACAATTGAGGATGCAAAGTAGAAATTTAAGGGGATGGTTGAAATGAACCCAAATTTAAGGATACAAAATCAAAGTATTGACAAAAAGTTTCCATAATTTAGGACTGCATATAGGAGCTCAAACTTAGTTTCGATTGAGGGGGACTCTTAAAATAAAAAGTGAAATCCTTGCCTCTAGGTAGTCATGTTAATCTAGTTTTTTTCACACTAACAAGTAAATTTATATTAGAAAAACCCGCGGTCAAACCATACAGTATTGTAATACAAAATTATGTGGCACTTTTGCTTTGTTGTTGGTTGTGATTCCCAGACCCCTTGTGCATCATAGATGACCTTGTCCCCCCCACCTCCACTCTATTTCACTTTCCACCTAAGGTTTCCTTTCAATGCATTGTCAAAGAATAGAGAATATTGTTCTTGAGGTAAAATTTCCTAAGGTCGTACTTCCTAAGGTCATAGTTCCTAAGCTCAAAGTTCTTGAGATCATAATTCCTAAGGTGAACATTCCTGAGGTTAAATTTCTTGAGGTCATAGTTCCAAAGATCAAAGTTCTTAAGGTTAAATTTCTTGAGGCCATACAAATGGTCTAAGGGACTCATGAATGATATGCAATTCCTTAGAACACCACACATGCTCCAAATAGAGAACCTTTATCCTATCAGTGACATATAGTCACGATTTCAAGAATTGGTGCACCAATGCTCTTTAGGTACATTTCATGTTCTATGCATGAAACATAGGATATCAGGTGTTAAAATTTTCCTTTATAGGTAATGGGCTATGTGAGGATTCCAGACCACCACATAAAACATCCAAAGGGAATATTTTCCCTACAAGTTTGATATGGTTTCCATTTTGAGGTTTGCACTATATAATAGTTTACCAAATCCAAAAGACATAATATTAAGCCATAGCATTTGCCTTTATGGATTGTGGACCATGTACATGGCCCCATGTCATCGCATAGGTCCCACTTAGAGAATATTTGGTCTATAATAAATATATGGTATCAATTTAAACATTTATGATATTAAGAATAATTATTGTGGCCTAGACCTTGTTCTAGAGTCTAAATTTAGCATATATGGCCACACTATTTATGTCTATGACTCATGTACCAAGCATTGTGAACCAATAAATGGATGAAAATGAAATGAAGACATATGGACACCATTTGAAAATCTTTATGAGGGGGAAAAGATTAAATGCTTTGTACTAAAATCAATTGAAATAACTAAATACATAGAGTAATATTTCACCATGACAAAGTGATGGAGATGGCCTACAACATCTCTCTTTGTGGGGTTCTATCCTCTTTAGAATACTCCCTTTAATTCTTGGAATGAATTGGGCAGCATTTCCCCTTATGAAATGATCAATTGGTGGTGGAAGGGGGGGTTGAAAACACAACCACTTGTGATTGAATTTTTTGAAATGGTTGGTGGAAGATTTCATTTATAGACTTTCCTTTGAGAGAAAATGAAGGGAATTGGAACCTCATCATGTCAAATAGTGACCCAAGTGTTATCTTGTGCACCAGGTATGGCCATGTGCCCCTTTCATTAAGCGAAGAAATTTAAATGATATGGGATTTGAAGGTTGATTGAATTAGATTCTAAAGTGATCATGGCAATCAATGAGCCACAAATTTAATTCATTCTTAGTGTAACAAATATTTCATGGGCCTTGAAGGATTCCCTACATTGTTGCATGCCCCATGAACTGTGGATGCATGATGCTCCATTTTGGTCAAATTAAGATTTCACTATTGTCCTCAATGATTTTGAACTTATAAAGTACATTATAACATGATTTTTTATTTCAATGGCACAAAACACTAAGTGTCACAAGTGGATAAAACTAACATGATAACAAAACCCTTGGTAATTTTGATGATTTCCTTGCAAAGTCATTATGGAAATTCCAATACACATATTTGGGTATAAATTAGACATGATAGAAAAAATCATTTCTAAAATCAAGAAAATACCTTTGTACTTTTTTTAAGTTCTTAGTTTAAACTCAAGGAAAACATTACAACTTGTGCAAAGAGGTTGTGCACAAGCCTACCTAGTTGTATTGGTGAAATAGCCTTTGGGGTGAAAACTACTAAACACAAACACTTTATTTAGATAAGATTTTACAATAAGAGGGTTTAGTCTTCTTTAAAAGACAATCTTATATCAAGGAGTGCTCCTATCTCCAAATGATTATTCATGCCTCTAAAGTAATTGACCCTTGGTGGGTGCCCTCACATGCCATTTTTTTTTTATCATTGAGCTTTAACCCCCATGGACATAAGAAAATACTTAATTATTTCCTTTATCAGATATAAACCATTGAAAATAGTTATATATATGTCCAATTCCAAGCTTCAAAATAGTATATAGTCTACCAATAGTGTTTTTCATTGTGACATTTGAATAATTGCAAACATGCTCAACACTCTATACTTTGACTAATTACAAGTGCTAATTTAGTTCATTATGTTTATACTCCAAGAGATTTATGTTGACATCTTGGTTTTCAAGTATTCATCTATGGAATCATTAGGATAGCAAGTTTTAGTGCTTTGCATCCCTCTTAAATTTGAGTTAACACATGATGTGCCCTCTAAGATTGGATCCACTCCGTGGAGTTACCCACTCACTCTTATATTTCACTTGTATTTTGGCATTCTTACATTTTCATTAACTTGATTTTGAAATGTTGCACCATTGATTTGGTATCATAAATGTATATTCTATTTGAGAAAACATATATCAAGAATTGACCCCGCCAAAAAAATGATCATACAATCAAGTACATTTCCATTTTCCTGATTTTTAAAGGTTTGCACCATTGATTTGGTTTCATGGATGTTTAATAGAACCTATTATATTCTATTCATGATGTACTTGATGTGTTTGGTCGTACGATCATTTTTTGGTTTATGGCTCAATTCTTGATACATGTTTTCTGGTGAATATTAAGGCAAAGAAAACAAGAGCCTTTGAATCGATCAAATTATTATTATTATTTTTTTTTATGTCTGGCAGAATCAACAACTAGTTGGGCACGTGCTCGCATTACATGTGGCCGTGTTATCCAACTTCTACCACTATAACCTCTAGGTGTGCCCACGATGCCCCTTACGTAGCACACATTGTAAGTCGGGGGGAGTTGAACTCGAAACCTCATGGAACTTCATTTTCACGGCACTTGCCAATTGAGTTGCCCCCCCGGGGGCTCGATCAAATTATTTTAAACCAAGGGCCTTGTTGACCATTTTTTTAAGGTACGATGGACCCATCTAAACATGTCATGATTTTCATCTTGAGGTTGCATATCTCAAGTTTCAATGTTCAATATTTTGCATAGTTGTGTGCACTTAAGATATGTGTTCTAGAGCTTTGTATCGTTCTATTGCATATCAGACTTGGGTGTGTCCATACTCATTGTACCCAATGTATATAGACTCAATGCACCGTTACACACATGGGAACACTTGGGTTATATAATTCCTTTATGTTCTCTTGGTGCAAATATAAGTTAGTTGATGCATTTTTTTACTCATATAAATTCTCTTCATGTTTACAAAAAAAATTTAAACCTTTTTACAATGTAGAAATTCACATTTAGGTGTCAATGTATTCATGACTTTTGTCCTTTAAGCTTCTATGTTTGGAAAATGTTTCACTAGGTTGCTTAATTTTAAAAACATTGATTGTTATAATCTATATCAAAAGATTCATTGTTTGTTTTTGAGTTTACTAAACTTTCATTATTGAATCAAATGGTGTTTCCAA
>SNQJ01S0000960.1:239754-278379 GCA_010110895.2 Picea sitchensis
TCCTTTAAGCTTCTATGTTTGGAAAATGTTTCACTAGGTTGCTTAATTTTAAAAACATTGATTGTTATAATCTATATCAAAAGATTCATTGTTTGTTTTTGAGTTTACTAAACTTTCATTATTGAATCAAATGGTGTTTCCAACTTTAAATTGTATTATCCCAAGCACTTTTTTCAATATTTTTTTTGAAATGTGAATCCAACAAAAGTTTTGATTGATAATTGTTTTTACTATTTTAAGAAGACACATTTTTGTATTTTATGTCTTTTTATATTAATGATAAAAAAACATTTTTTTTTTTTTATGTTTTGTTATCTCAATAATGATAAATTCCTATGCTTATGGACATATTGGGCATCTTCTTGATTTATATTTATTAAGTAAACCTTTATGTTTAACAAATTGACTAAATTTGTTTTTGAAATTTCTCTCATGGCATGTCCAATGACTTATTTTTTATTGTTTGAGATTCTAACTTTTTAATACTTAAGTTTAATTTTACTTATTTTATCTCCTCCACATTGGCCCTTCAAAACTGCTCTCAGTCTACTAATTTTTTTTTTTTATCAAAACCAGGTTCAAGATCTACTCTTTAACTACATGATGAAATTCAAAAGCCCTTACAAACTCCACACTCTTATCAATGTCCTAACACCCTTCAGTATGTGCCAAGATCTTTCGGTGGAATTTTGGAACAGAGTTTACCACCCTTTATCGTGCGACCAGTGTCTAGGAACCACGACATAAGTGAAAAGCACTTNCCCTTACAAACTCCACACTCTTATCAATGTCCTAACACCCTTCAGTATGTGCCAAGATCTTTCGGTGGAATTTTGGAACAGAGTTTACCACCCTTTATCGTGCGACCAGTGTCTAGGAACCACGACATAAGTGAAAAGCACTTATCATTTGGTTAGCGCCGAGCCCAGGGTGCTAGTGGTCATTTGTTTGTGTCCTTCGGATTTAACCGAGGGCTTTTCCCGAAGGGGCTTAACTCCATAGTGCATTGGCACTAACTCTATCCACATATGCCCGAGTTCCATGTCCAAGCGCTCAACCGAAAACCAAAACAATGGTGGTTTACCGCTTTGCAATAGTGGTATTACCTTTATAACCCTAGGAGGGTCATAAGGTGGTTTCAAAATCCACTTGAGGGGGTGCCGAGGTAACTTCGCTCGCCGCCATGTGTCTTCCAAGTGGTTTCTATTTTACCACTCGGGGTCCCTTCCTCGTTATCTCCAACGTTGTTTGCGTTCCGCGATGACGCATACATCGTAGATCTCACCTAACGGAACTTGTCCCCTACGCTAATCTTCATGCAATTTTTCAACCCGAAATTCATCACAAGCATCGATCTACAATGCTCTCGATCCAACGGTTGTAAACCATCAATACTCCTCACGTTTTCTTGGCGTGAATTCCGATCGTTGATCAACGGTCACTGTAACTTCTGCAATGTTATAGAGGGTTTTAACTTTGACTTCAACAAGATTTTTGTCCTTGATCTCTTCTTATCTGCAAACCGAACCCTTCGATCCCATAGATCTGCAAAAACACAAATTGGAAAGACACTAACCCACAATGGCACCCGATTTATCGATTCACACACTATAATATATAGGATGGAGAGAAATCATGAGATAAATAGAATGAAACTCTGAGTCGCACACAATCTCAAGTTTCCTCAAATGAGTGTTCCATACAATCTCAATCTCGTTATCTGCTCTTCCAGGTATATACGAGGTAATAGTCGACCACCTTCAGATTCACTTAGCTTGCTGTGGTCTCTCTTGACATTAAGAGAACCCAGTAAATAGTGAATATTGTTGTTGCAGCATTTAATGTTGAGTAGCAGGCTGTAAATTTATTTGGTATTTTTGACTTACTTAAAACAATGTACTTATTAAGCGAACCCAGTGAATATTGTTGCTGCAATATTTAATGCTGAGTAGCATACTGTATATTATATTAATAGGGATCGGATATTTTTGACTTAAAGTAATGTACCTTGCAAGTTGAGGCCTTTCTCTTCTCTTGTCTTGTCTCAACAAAAGTCTGATGGTTTCCCTAGTTGTCTGAGACTGTGAAGGCAGGCAAAGGAAAGTCGAGGACACTGTGTAGGGGAGGAAAGTCAGGAGAAAGCTAGTTGGACACCAGTTTCCTATAGTAGTGCTCGCAATTTTGGAGGGGCCAAGCGCTTTGAATGACCACCTCATGAGTGGAACCCTGTTGATGTTAATCCTTATGTTGTAGTTTGGGGCGGGAACTGCAGACGGCCGCAACTAGCGCCCCGCTTCTCAATGGTACCATTGATTAGTTATTAGCTGACAGGCCTTTTCATTTTCATGATTATGTTATTTTGTTTGAGTGTTTCGGCATGAGCTATCTTTGTTCTTTTTTCTTTTGTTATTAAAACGTGCTTGGACGACATGATTTTGGCTTTCATAAGTATCCCATACGTTTTTTAAAGATGATTTTGGCTTTCATGGGTATCCGATATGTTTTTTGTTTTTTTTGCACTTTCTTAACGTTGGATACAAGCCGTTAAAAGATAAATATTTTTATTGAAAATTGTCTAAATATCGTGGATTGACAGAATTAAGAGAGAAATATTTTTATTGAAAATAATATTTAATTAAAAAAAATAAAACATAAGATAAATGGCAACGAGACCATAGATACTTGGGAATCTGTATGATATATTCGACAAACCATGCATTTTCTTCTCCTATCAAATATCACACTGTTGCATCTTGAATACTTCTCACAATAATTACATAATTAAACCTGTTTTAGAACGTAAGCATCGATACTCTGTTGCATCTTGAATATTGCCGACGATGCATGCATCATTAATTAAGCACGTTTTAGAATATTAGTAGAGAAGTATTGACAGTATGCATAAATTAGGTAGTGACAATCCTGACTTAAATGACAGTTTTAGCCATTTTTTTATGCCAATTTTATTGTATTTTTTAATCATACAGGGTCTCTCTCTGCGCTATATTTCAAACTGGGTATAAGACTGCAATGTTAAGGTTATCAAAATACATTATATACTTTCGCGGTTGCTACACTGCGAATAATTTAGATACGAAGGGAAAATAGAATGGGTGCATGACCATTGTGGGAATCTTTAAATATATTACAATTTCAGTAGAAAACTCGAGCAAAGAAGACAAGCGATAGTTAACTAACGGTAAGAGATGGATCACTTTACAATTACTAACTGCTTTCTAGAAGAAGTTATAGACCGACCTTTATCATCTAGTCCTCTAAACTGCTTTCTAAAAGAAGTTATAGCTCGACCTTTATCATCTAGTCCTCTGTGCATTAGTCCATCCAGAAGGGCAGGGGAATTAGAAAGCCTGCCACAGTTTCCCTGGGAAGTCAAGTAAGAAATCTGGAGACAAGGACATGGGAGTATTGACATTCAGACTATTAGAGCTGGAACTGTTGGGAGAATAGGAATATGAAACCTGTGAATCGGCAAAAGATGTCTGTATTTCATGGTCGAATCGGTTCCCGGCGAATGGCAAAAACCAGCTGAATACTCCGGGATCAATATGATCCTCACTGCCATGCTCTAGTGATAAATAATTATGCCGCTCCAACGTCCTTTCTTCATTATCAAAATGGTGGCTTTCGATCGTAAAGATTGTGTCTGCATCTTGATGCAATTCGTAGGGAGAAATCACTGATGATTCCTCGTCGATATCAAGAAATTTTTTCAAAAAATTGAGGTAATCTTGCGCTGATCTATTATCATCTCTTTGATGAGGATCGGCGCTGCATGTTTCCCACAAAGTATTGCTGACAAACTGTTGACCATCAATTATGTCCTTCTCTACGGAGTACTCGGCTCCAGAATTCTCTATCGGGCCCTCTGAATCTTTTGAGGTGGAAAAAATGGGAGAACCAGGAATGCCAGGCAGAAGCTGTTCATGTGCATGAGCAAAAGAAGGCCCCTGCTCGCAGGCTTGAACAAAAACGTTAGGATCAAAATTATTTTCGATTTTCTCCGTTCTACCATAATCGTTTGGTGAGTAACTAGAAAACAGTCGAAAGTTGCGATCTCTGTGTGAAATCTGCATGGCTGGTGACTTCGACAAACTATTGTTGACTGCCCCGGGAGTTGTGGGCGAAGTAGAAAAAGAAGATGAATGTGCTGATCTCTCCCTTACTGAGTTTTTCCGATAGCCTCTTCGCGCTAAACGTTTCTTGAGATGAGTGTTCCATAAATTTTTTATCTCGTTATCTGTTCTTCCGGGCAGGTACGAGGCAATAGTGGACCACCTGCATTTATTGTTAAATTGATTAGGGCAGTTCGCTTGAACTTCAACTGAACTGAACTGTAAAAACACTAAGCTTTTTTCGATACAAATATGAACTAGCACAGCCGCTAACTGGCTGCTGGTGAACTTGGAAAGGCTCACGCTGGTAAGATGAAATGAAGAATATGAAACAATAAATTGTAATTATGTCATTGTTATAAGTAAACTTGTCGCTAACTAGCTGCTGGTGAACTCGGAAAGGTTCACGCTGGTAAGATGAAATGAAGAATATGAAACAATAAATTGTAATTATGTTACTGTTGTTATAAGTAAATTTTACACAAATGTAAATCTAATACTCTAAAATGATAAAAAATTAATAATGAAGTAAATTTGTAATTTCAATTAAGTTTGTTAATCATTTGAACTTGGTAATTAGATAGTCACACAGTAATTTCTTAATCATATTAAGTAAATATTAAAAAGTAAACAGGTTAACGAAAACAAACCAGATATCTTTTTCCTACTATATGAGAAAAAAAACTCACTTGTTTCCTAGAATTCCATGAAGCTGAATGATGGTCTGCTCCTCGTCTGGACTGAGACTTCCACGTTTGATGTCAGGTCTCAAATAATTCATCCACCTCAATCGACAACTCTTACCACACCGCATGACACCTGCGCATAGAAAACGGAGACGTATAAATAAATATAACGCAGCTTGCTATATCAAAGTTCAAAAACCCTAATATCATGAAATACTTATAAAAATATGTGCACTGAGAGAGTTCTAACCGGCTTGCTTGGGCAGAGCACGCCAATTTCCAAATCCATGTTTCTCAATATAATCAATGAGCTTTCTATCCTCTTCCGAACTCCACGGGCCTTTTCTAACCCCCATCATATCGCAGCATGGAGTTCGGCCCATGTTGAGCAGAACCTATACAAATTTAATTGTCTGCCTAAGGCCTTGGAATCACTCGTTCATAAATGTTTTGATCCATCCTGAGTTACAGGCAGAAGTCTCCTGAAATAGGCCTACCTCCGCTGACCTCTGCAACGCCACATAAAACACTAAAGAAGATTTCTCATCCATTTTCTCGAGAAGGTCGTTTTCCACGTTTAATTTTGCTCCTTTGTACAGACGACAAAGTCTGTGAAAATTGTGAACAATGATTGGAAAAATCCGTAACACCGAGAAAAACTGACGTTCTGTTCTTGCAACTTAGGTTTTGGAGCATTCCAGGCGGCATTTTAGTTGGATTGTTGACAAATAGCAACATGTTTTGATCCCACCAACGCCACATGTTACCGCCATTATTATACGTGCCATCATTACTCGTAAGATTCGGGAAGAAAACAGTATAGATTGTAGCAAATATAGATATTTGCTTGACCAAAAAGTTGAGATCTAATTTCAATAAATTACTTTGTTGTACATGTGAGAGTAAGGGCCATAATCTTTAAAATGATGACGAAGGTGTTATGATGTATAAAAATGGGCGCACATGACAAAATTGACGAAAGTTCTAAGAGAAAGCGATGCTTTAAGGTATAAACAAATCCCAAGTGTCACATGGGGTGCAGAAGTATTCATAATGATTCTTTATGCATTGCATTGAAAATACCAAGAGTAACTCATTAGTTGTGGGACCTTCTATTTGGAAATTCTTAGTGTCATCCAGGCATATTTCAAAGTGATGTGAGAGGTATTATTAACTTCAACCTACTTCACCCCAAGGGTACATCTTCCATAGGTTCGATGAATATAGGTTGTTCACTGTAAAAAAAAAGTCATGTGAGATGTATTATTAACTTCGACCCACTTCACTTTAACACATTGCCTTGGGTTCCATAAACATTACTTTCAGTGAAAATAAATTGTTTTTCTTTTTCTCATTATTAAATTCATTTTACAGATGATTCATGTTTGATTTAAAACAAATAATTTTTATTTCAAAAACACTTTTCTGAGTTCTAGATAATTTTGACATATTTTAATATCATTTGGGTGGGAAATATTATATTATATGTAAAATGATATTTACACTACAGGGATAAANGTTTGATTTAAAACAAATAATTTTTATTTCAAAAACACTTTTCTGAGTTCTAGATAATTTTGACATATTTTAATATCATTTGGGTGGGAAATATTATATTATATGTAAAATGATATTTACACTACAGGGATAAAGAGTATTTAGCCCATATTACCGTTATATTATATAAAAGATTTCCATAGTATAATATTTTGAATTTGTAACATATTAGCTTACGTATTTAACCAACTACACCATGAGTCTTGTGAGACAGCTCAGACGGTAAGCATACCTTTCTCCAAAAGATGAGAGGAGGTCTTGTGGTTCCTTGTTGAGTTTTCGGGATGGATTTGTAACACTGCTCTGTAAACACTTTATATACTGATGAATATAAACGAGAAACTTTCCCGTGAAAAAAAAAAACAACTACACCATGATATCATTTCAATTGAGCACAACATACGTGGTTTAGTTAAGTATTTACAAAATTCTCACCAAAATAACAAATATATAAAAAAAACTAAATTTATTTTAAAATAATTTAAAATATTAGCAAGATAAAATAGGATAACATATTTAAATTTGATTGACCCAACCGTGAGTGTTTATAATATCTATTTAGGCATGATATATCACTATGCCAATCCTCTAATATGTTATTATGTAACAAGAATAAAAGGTATTTAGATTATTCGCAACTATATTTTTAGCAATGATACATCATTATGTTGATCCTCTACTATGTTAATTTAATTTATAATGAAAGTAGTTAAATTATTAACAAGATAAAATTAAATAGCATATTTAAAATTAAATAATCTAATTAGACTTGTAGTATGTATTTAGTCATGGTTGATCAATAACTAATATTTTACCATATGAATGGTATAACAATAGATATAACAAGAGACATAGTAAAATTAGAGATAAAATTTAGAATGTGTGTATTTATTAGTATTTGTATATTAAYACTATTGTGTTTATAGAAACAATTATGTATACACTAATGACATCAACGACATTTGTGAATAATGAAAATAATTTCTAACTATATAAAGCTCATTCTGAATAATGTAAGGTCTTTGACTAGATGGGCRTGGATACCTTCGCCYAAGTYCTCAAGGAGACCGAACTYGGGGTTGATCCAGCACCCAAGTGTTGTACTAGTTGGGAAAGTGGGTGCCTTGGGAATACAAATGCGCCAAGGGGATTGGCCATGTATGAAGCAACCATGAGATTGTGGTGTGTCAGTCCCAAGGGGCACGATGGTTGATGAATGTGATGATTCGTTAGGCAACCGAGTTCGTGAATGGGTGCAACGTTTCATTTGGGCATCTAGGATTGTGAAGGGGTGTGACGATTAATTTGGGCGACTGAGTCCACGAAGAGGCGCATCAATTCATTTGGACACATGGGTTAATGAAAGGGTCTGACTCCACCAAAGGATGTGATAGTTTGTGATGGTGACCTTTGGAGTCCATGTAAGAGAAGAAGGGCACACAACTATGGAAGATGGATTTGAAGAAAAGGAGAGGAAGATCAACTCTGCGATTATGATGTTGAATTAAACAAAGAGGGGCCAAGTTGCTTGACATGGGAGGACTTGTGTTGCCTTGAGGTGATTTTGTGATTTTGAGTTGGGCAACCTTCTTTTTGGATGAGTTTTGGGTAAGTATTGTCATAGGTATGAGGAGGCATGCTAGGTGAAAGAACCACAAGTCTTTGCAAAGCCTTGTAGCAAAAAAGAGTCGACAAGTCTCTGGTTGAGGGCACGTCTGAGGTGTATTGCAGAAGGTTGTAGAGATGGTTTTGATAGAGAGTCTTGGGTGTGACGAATATGTGTATGAGTGTCTTGGCATGGTGAGGTGAGTCATGCGACTCCTCCCAGTTGTAAACCAAGCCAATAATGCTCATATTGTAATTGTTTCTCAATAAAAAAGACTTAGCTTGGTGTTAGGCATGGTTTGTGTTTCCTGCACTATATCTGTTTTCTCTTGTTCGTTTTGCAAGTGTTCTCTTTGTTACATGGATGTATGCTTATATATGACTAAGTGTTAAGCTATTAACAATTGTCTAAGTATACAAGATTTTCACTAGAGTAGGAGTGTGACTCATTGGTAGCCTAGAATAGAGTATGGGTATGATCTAGGTGAAGAGGCATATTTTGGGAAAAGTATCATTGGTGTTTCCAAGCATCCATGTGAGAAAAGTTGTGGTGTTTCATTCCGTCAATAGGTGCGCAATTGTAATATTTGACTAGGAACACTATGGGAACGTGACATATGTCATCATAGCTTGTTCATTTCATATTTTGATGAAGGGTTGGTGAGGTCTTCACCACTATCTAGACAACAGATAGGATCATAACTTGTTCCTCGTCGATTTTAAGGAAGGGTTAGTGAGATCTTCATCACTATCTCAATGATAGATGGTATTAGAGCTTGGAGAACACTCTTCTATTATTGTGGTGACAGTGGTGATAGAGCACAACATAAGGAAATTCATTGCGAAGAAAATTCAGTGGGAATGCTAACAAACTTGGTGAACTGTTCGGTGGAGCAGGCTGGTTCATCATCAACTTTGCATCAAACTTACAATAGAGGTTTGGTTGAAAATGAAATAGAAAGTTGGTCCAGGCACACACCTTATATAGACCAAGAGTAGAGTTTGGGGTGAGACGAAGCACTTGGACAGGGTGGGTGATCACATAACTCATCACAGAGTTCATTGCAAAACTTGTTGTAGACATAACTGCAAAGATAGTTTGGGCACATAATTGGTTGATTTTGGATGGAATTCAATACCATACCTATTGTGCACACCTTGAGGAGACCAGGTGTATATTTTGTTGGGTGAACTGAGCACTTGGGAAAGGTAGATGAAAACAAGATTTGTTGCATGAACTGTCACAGATATAACCATATATATGATTGCAAAGGGTGGTCACAAAATTGATCATGGAGGAGAGAAGTTCTGGGTTGCAGCAAGTTGAAGCACTTCGGTGAATGACTTGATGTGACCTAGAGGAGCTCTGTAGTAGGAAGTTGGTTGGGCACATTTCCATGATGACATATTTGTGTCATGCATTGCTGAGAACAATAGTTAAGTTGAGTTAGGTTATTGGACGAGTGGGTCTACAACCTTCGAATGAGGTGATTCTTCGTAGAGTTACAATATCCAATTAGCAACAGTATGAATTGATAGTTGGGCAGTGGATGCATGGCTCCTTGAAGTGGAAGAAATCGAGGTGTAAAGATAGAGAAAAATTGGAGATGAGTTTAGTCAATTGCATGTGAAGTTTGGGACTTAGATGGATTTATCAAGTGGATACATGGACTTAGCCTTATATCACAATGAAGATATTGTAGGTTCATGGAGCTATGGATAATGACTTAGGGCAGTTCATATGAAGAGTTAGTTACTTGGAAAAGTGTAGGCCCAAGATAACAAACTTGAACCATGCAACCAAGTATGTTGTTGGAAAGGTATGATTTGTTTCGAGGTCTTGTATTTCCCATGTGTTGTAGTCATTTCTTTGAATGGAATTCAGATTACCTGATGGTTCAAGAGTATTCTGTTTCTATAGTGAAAAACAACATACTTGAGGGTTACTCAAATAGCGTAGACTCAAAGAAATCTTGTAACAGTTTGGGATGCCCTGGTTAGGAGAATGTGTAGAGATATTGGGGCACACTACTTGGACGAGTCATGTTGTGGACTTAGGTAGATTTGGATGCAACCATGGAGGTGGATTGATAAATTTTCCTGGCTCTTTGATGAGTTGCATTGGATAGGTCGTTGCGGTGAAGTAGGCAGTGGAGTATGTACATGTGAAATTTGAGAGGATGGGTGATGCTCCTTGGTGCTTGGTGCCTTAACCAAATTTGTTGGGTCATGTGATGACATGAAAATCGTGATGATAGTGCCAAAGTTTGTATTCTTGTAACGGGTGCAAGGAATTTTCATTCTAGGAGATGGATAGAGTCAACAAAGAAGTCGACTAAGAATTGTTGGCAGTCAGCCAGAATGTGTAGAATGTAGACTAAGTGACTTTTGTGGTGTTCGATCTCCTTTGGTATGGGACATTGAATGAGGAAAATCACACCTTGTGACTTTTGAATGATTGTGCAATGCCTCAGAGATCCAGTGGGGTCATTGGTTGCAGTTGGGAAAAGTATTTATGAAAATGTGCCTAAGGCATGGAAGTTCTTTGAGGTGACTCATTCTACTTGGAGAACTTTGGATGATTCATTGGGACGTTTAAGGAGTGTAGGAATGTTTGCCACACTCATTGTAGATTTTGAGTTGTGGAGAGGTGACTTGATCAAAGGAGGCTAGTTGAGGACTTTCCTTCGTTTGGAGTATTATGTAGATAGGTAAACTGCAAGATGGCCAAGTGATGAAGTAATAAGGAAAATGAAGTCTAGATGTGCAGTTTTTGGTGAAAATATTGGATAATGTTTCTATGAGGTTGACAGTGGAGTCAAGTTTCCACAAGAGACTTTGTTTTGGGGTGACCTCATAATGCAACAAGGTAAGGGGCAACCTTTCCTTGGTATGAGGGTTGTGTATATGAACAAAATTGTGAAAGGAAGTGATCAATTTGTGCATGAGGGTGTGTAGTCTCTAGGAGTGTGACAATTGGATTGATCATTCAACTAGTTCATGACTTGGGAGAGAACAACAACATGACAAGGGGGTCAAGAGTACATATGCACTAGTAGGTTCAAAGTGAAACACTTAGACATTATGGATGATCTCCTTGATGAAGATCATATTATGACAATACTAGTGAGGAAAAGGTCAACACTTTCCTTATTATTTCGAGTTGGACAAAGTGATGGAGATGAAACAAAAAAGACTAAGTTCGAGCATGGTGAGGCACATCTCAAGACTTGGACACAACAGTTGGATTGATCGTGGATTGATCCCCCGACTAGTACAAGACTTTAGACATGTAATGTAGGTAGAGATGGTAGAGTTGGTTGAAGTATGATCGTAGCATTGAGTCATGAGGAGTTCAACACTCGAGAGATATTTTAAAGTGAAGTGGGAAACAATCTATTGTAGTAGGTAGTGACAACAACACACCATGTCCCAGTACCAACAAAAAGGGAAACAACTTGTCACGTATCAAGATAGTGTAAAGGAGTTGGGGACTTTCATCCTTGGAGTTAGGTGCAATACAGTTTGGTTTGTGGAAATTTGGGGTTTCTAGTTGGATGGGGGGCAAAAGTTTAGACATAGAATTGGAGATCATATATTTCTTGGATGTTTTCGAGAACAATAATTACTTGAGGTGGGGGAGGATGTACACTCTATAGATAGATGGGCGGGGATACCCTCACCCAAATTCTCAAGGACATGGAACTTGGGGTTACTCTGACAACCAAGTGTTTCCCTAGTTGGGATAGTGGGCACCTTGGGCATGCAAATCCATGAAGGTGCTTTCCCAAGTATGAAGCGACAAAGATATTGATTAGTTAGGATAAGAGAACACCAAAAGAATTGGGGTGTGCAGATCCTAGAGGACACAACTGTTAGTGAGCAAGTGATTTATTTGGGAGATTGGGTCCATGAAGGGGCTAGATGATTTTTTTTGATGACCAGGTCCATGAAGGGGTATGAAAATTCGTTTCGGAAATTGTTTCTGTGAAGGGTCACAGTGATTTGTTTAGAAACATGGGTTTGTGAAAGGCACACCACCCCCAAAGGACACGATGGTTCACGATGGTGACCTTTGGAGTCTCTATAAGAGGACAAGGGAATGCAACCAAGGAAGGAAGATATGAAAAAAAGGAGAGAAAAGATACATTCTATGAAGTTATGGTGACTTAGAAAGAAGAGGGTAAAAGCGTCTTAAATCCTCCACATAGGAAGGAATTGTCTTTGTCTTGAGAGTGATTTGTGATTCCTAAGTTAAGGTAGCGTAATTTGTTTGATGAGTTTGAGGGAAGTATTATCATAGAGTATGAGGAGGCATGGTAGGAGATAAAACCCTAAGTATGTCCAAAGCTTTATGACAAAAGAAGTAACAAGTATGTGATTGAGAGAACGTCTGAGGTGCACTACAAAAGTTTGTGGAGATAGTTTTGATAGAGAGTATTAGGTGTTTAAAAATTGTATATGAGTGTGTTGGTGGGGTCAAGTGAGTTGTGTGAATCCTCTGGTATAAGTAAATAATGTCTCTTGTAATTTTTTTGTAATAATAAGACTTAGTTGAGTGTTAGGCATAGTTTGTGCCACTTGCACTATATATATGTTCTCTTGTTTGTTTCACAAGTGTTCTCTTTGTTTTACATGTTCATGGATGTATGCTTATATATAACTAAGTGTTAAGTTTTTAACAATTGTCTAAGTATATATAAGAGTTTCACTAGAGTAGAAGCATGAATTACCAGTAGCCTAGAACATAGTATATGTATGCTCTAGGTGAAGAGGCAAAGTCTGTATGAAGTATGCTTGTTGTTTCCAAGAATCCAAGTGAAATATCCATAGTGTCACATTCCCTAAAAGTGAATGGTCACAAAGATTTAGTTATAACATACCCAACCACCCCACAGGCTAGGCATGTTACTTTAAAACAGGGCTTCCAAAATAATTAAATTATGATAATAATTAATTTGAAATTAACCATGAAATACACACTTGTATTAATCAAGATCCATGCTACAACATAAAATAAATGAACAATGTTCCATGCACAAAAAATGAGCAATTATGCATTCAAATACATTTCAGATAATTAAATACACTGTGGAATATACATTATACATAAAACACAGAGCACTTATATTTAAATTAACCAATCACCAACTAGTTGCATACAAGGGACATTCCTCCCAACCATAGAGACTCTTGTTCATTCACTCTCAACAATTATGCCCCAGATCAGGGGATATATGAATCCACAAAGACGGTTCCAGCCAAAAATCTAAACACACCAGTTAGCAAAAAATCTCTAAGGTTTTCCCAATCACATATCAATCCCTAATTCCATCTCTCTTTCCCTTCATCCTACCTGACGAGTTAAGCATTTATTCCATGAGAGTCCCTCAAGCTGTTATTTCTCTCCATGGCTCCGGTACTCTTGATCCCGGGGGAAATATCTATTCTGGAAACTCTAAGGATTCTCAATTGTGGATGTTTCTTTTAGAACTACCATTAATCATACAGACATCCATTCCTTCCTGGAATGATTCAGTAATTTATGACATCCATCTAGTAATGAATCTCCTCTTCCAACCATTCATTTCCATTCTAAGCCCAAGATCACACAAATTAGCAAGAATGAGGAACCAAAAATTAAAGAGTGAGAAGAGTGAAAGAATGAATGGAGAAGAACAAAAATAACCCCCAGGCTTAGATAGAAGGTTTATATAATTACGCAAATCCAAAAGTACATTTGAAATCACTGAACAACAAATTTTTTCGACAGTGATTCATGGTGAAATTTGGGCTATTAAGAAGACATGTCCAGGTACTATGGCCAAAATTTTCAGCTCTTAATTATTGTAATTTTGGAGGATACACTACTGTGGAAGATGGGGTTTTGATAGTCTGAAGCTAGTTATAAATGATTTTCTAAAACAATAAATGCTTATTCATAGAGAATTCAAATAAAGTGAGACCAATTGCATTGGAAAGAGTAGGAATATAGTTTCTGTACATAATTCAGAATATGAGGTTAAATGTGGTGGGGGAATTATGCACAGGATTCTCTCTTTGGTTTGTAATTGAATCAGGTCTACAATTTTCTCTATAACTCATTTTAAGACAGGAGTGAAACTTGGAGGAGTTTGAAATAAATTGACAATATTATCTGGGGATGGTATTCCAAAAGAGTGAATTAATTTGAAGTTGAAGAAGTTTCATGAAGGATTATAGATTCTATGTGATGGTTGATGGTGATAATTTAAGTATGGGGTTGCAATATCTCTCCTAATATATTCTTAGGTGGAAGGAAGAGACAAGGTTGGAGAGTTCAAATCTCTCTTTATTGGAGTATTGTATATTCCTTTTGGAGTATTATCCCTCCATTTATATTTGTAAGTTGCTTCCCTTAAATTCATTACTTCCCTTGAACAATATTATTGATTCTTTTCTCATATATTGTGCATGGTGTATTGTGGTGTGTTAGTGTAACTCTTATACTGTGTTAAATTTGCTCATTGGATATAATTGAATACTCTCATTTAGTTTGAAGTATAGAATTAAGAATCATGAATATAGGTACTTAAATTTACAAATGTCGGGTCTCCAAAAATTCCAAGCGGCAATTTTCAGTAGAAAAAATGTTGAGCTCTTTGACCAAGATTTGCACATCAAAGTAAATGCTACAAAATTCGTGTACAATGTTTTGGATGAATTATTTTCCCAAAGTGACATGTTCATTTGAAATACTGACTTGTTCTTCTGAATTAGATTAAAACTAAGGTTTATTAAAACACGAAAATTAGGATTTGTTGTACCAAATTCTCTCCATATTACTTCATCTTTGGAGATAGTGGACTCCTACAAATACTCAAAATTGGTTTAGAATTGATTCCAACATTTTTAAAATTGAATCTACTTTCATTGGGTATAATTTGTTTTCATTTTTTCATTATCTAATTTTTTATTTAATTTTCAAAAAAATCAATTTTTTTTTTTTTTTTTTTTTTTTTTTTTTTTTTTTAAATATAATAATAAAGTATATTATAACTTATGAAATAATTGTCTAAACAATTATATTCATAGTCCTTAAGTATTTCTCTTCAAAAGGAGATTTTATATTTTACTTTTAATTAAAAAATAAAGACACATGGTGGAGAAACATGTGTGTTTTAAAATCTGTAACTTTTTAGGATTGGTCAACTTAAAAAAATTCTAGAATTTATAATATTCATCCATTAGATTCAAAACCATAGTCATAAAAAAAAATAAAAAAAAAAAAAAAAAAAAAAAAAAAAAAAAAAAAAAAAAAAAAATTAATAATGGATACATTGTTGTGGGAAAAATAACTCATTATCTTTCCTTTCATATTTAAAGGAACATCTTGTCAAACAATTGCCAAATTGAAATATAAAATCTCAATAAAAAAAAAAAAAAAAAAAAAAAAAAAAAAAAAAAAAAAAAAAAAAAAAAAAAAAAAAAAAAAAAAAAAAAAAAAAATAAAAAATACTTTTTTATTGGAGTTGAACTTAAATTTAAAATTAAAAAAAATTGTCATAAAAAAAAAGTCATTACCCATCTTCTTTGCTGATTTTACATACGTTGAATTTTTTTCAAATTGTACTTGATCTTTGAGTCACTTCAATTATCAACTTAGTGAATAATAGAGGAAGGCCTTGATTACATTTAACTTAACTGAAGGAAGTTCCTAAAGTAAAAATGGAAGGCAAACATTTAAAATGGAAGTTCCTGGGCTGATGGAATTAATTTTGAATATTGGAGTAATACAATGGAAACTTACTTGAAAGATCAAAGATGCATTTGGTTTCTCATTTGCTTAGGGATACAATTGCTAGATCGACAAGAAGACTGGCAGAAGGTGAAGGAGAACTTTAGAGACTAGAAATAAGATACCATGTTGGATGGATTAATGATTCAGTGAAATCCAAAGGTGGGATCATGTGCATCAGTAAAACATCTTTGGGACAAGCTAAAAGAACTTTATGTAAGGGAAGAAGAAGAAGAAGAAGAAGAAGAAGTTGAATAAAATTACAACATCTCAAATTTAAAAGAAGAAATAATTGTTCTTTTTCACCTTTGTGAAGGAGTAGGACATGTTAAATTTGAATTTCCTCATCCAAGAATTGAAAAGATGTAATCTTGAAGAAAGAAAATTCAATGAAGAAGAATAAAATCATGGAAGCTAGAAATGATTCTCAGAAGATGAGAATCTTAAAAAATTGAAACATCTCTTTGAGATTCAAAATAGAAAGCTCAAAAACACACATAGAAAACTAATAAGTGAATTGGGTAGTTGTGAAAAGACAGACGATCTTGAAGAAAAAATTAGAAGACTTTGAGAAACCAAGAGAAAAAACCATTTACTTGAAAACTCTACTCGGAGAAGTAAGAAGAATAGGAGAAGTAAAGGAATGTACAAATGATAAAGAAAGAAAGAAGATTGTGAGAAACTTGAACAATTTGTCTCATTGAGGAAGAGTTAAAACTCTCAAATTATAAAAGACTTCAAACATCTTGGATGCATGGGTGAAACTTCATACAGATAAGATGCAAATACCAACAAGAAAGTTGAGAAGAAATCTCTACCACTGAGATAGTTGATGAGAAGTGGACCAAGATACTAGAAAGGAATAATTTCAAAGAGATGAATATCCAAGAGACCTCCTACCTTCAGGAATCAAATAAGCTTCAATTAGTATGAAGTAAAATACATAAGAGTAAATCATGAACCCAAATTGACTACATCACAAAAGAAGGTCACTTACTCCCAATTATCAAAATTTCTTTCTTAGTCATTGTTATACTTGCAAAAATTTTGGACATAAGAGGAAATTAATTGCAGAATCAATAGAAGAACAATATGCAAGAAACATGAATGAGGTAAATAGAAGATATGCAGGAAACAATCATGGATTTGTCAACATAAGTTATAATCAATTTTCCCCATTGATGGAAAAAATATTGTGCTACAAATGTAATTATCTTGGTCACAAGCAAGTTGTAGATATATGAATGAAGATGCTCATATGACAAATTTCCCTATGCCAACCACAATATGAGAAGGAAAGAGATTCCAAACATTGAAAATTGTTGAATATCATTGATTGTTGAAGAATGTAAATAAGAAGATGAATGGTACATAGAGTGGATTTTCTTCACACATGATTGGGGATAAAGACAAATTCATCAACTTGAAAAGAAAGGAATTGTTGCATTTGGAAATGACTTCTCTGTTAAAGTACTTGGAAAAGGTGTAGTAGATCATGGAATCAAAAATGTAAAAACAAAAAGAATGTCTATTGGTTGAAGACTTGAAGCATAATCTACTAGGTGTTGATAATTTTTTATCAAGGATATACTCTCATGTTTGACTCACAAAGATGAGAAATCAAAGAAGAAGGTTTAAGAAGACCAAGTAACATATATTTCCTAGATCCATGAAAAATCTCCAAGGAAGAAAGAGACCATAAAAATGAAGTGTTATTAAATGATATATGTTGGGAGAGCTTCGAGAAAGAGAGTTACCTTTCCATTAAACTCAGGGGGAACAACCCCACACTTTGTCATTGATGTCAAGCAGGGAGCTAAATTGGGATCATGATGATGAGGTGAACATGAGTGTTTCCATGAATGAGAAAAAGGGAATATTGTTGGAATCATTGGTTGTTTTCATTGATGTCAACCAGAGTCATTGTTTTTGGACCCCAAGATTGATGAGGATATTTATTTGAGGACATGAAAGAGACTGATGCAAATGAAAATACAACACCATGGATGGATATTATACATGATGTTGCGTGGTGAATTTCCATGGATCCTCATGGTTGAGAGAAATGAATTTTTGAATATGAAAAAGTGAATTGAAAAAAAGGAAATACCAGGTAGAATACTGAATATAATTAAAAAGAAAAGAATTACAAAATAAAAAAGTGTCAGGTCGGCCCTAGTTTTAAAAGGAAGTGACATAAAGGGGTATGAAATACATATCATTATACTTTCATTTTAAACACACAAGTTTATTAACAAGGGTATAGGTCAATTCGGAGGAGATTTAGAAGTAAGAAAGTAGAATTTCAAGGGAGGAGTAAGGATTTCTTAGTGATGTGTTCTAAATTATGTTATTTTCAAGTAATCTTACCATTTCCTTCTCGCGTTTTTCTAGGATGATTTAGATGGTGAAATTCATAGGATATTCAGAGAAGACATATCTAGGTACAGTGGTAACCTATTTCATCTCTTTATTAAGCTATAATTTTGTAGACACACTCTATGGAAGATAGAGTTTTTTTACTAATTACTGAAGCTAGTCTTAAACAAATTATTATAGACAAAACAATCATAACTGATATAGAGAATCAAATGACGTGAGACAGATTGAATTGGAAAAGAGTATGGAGTTGTAGTTTCAGGTATAAAAATTTCAAAATCTGAAGTTAAATATTGAGCACGATGCATGCTCTTACGTTCTCTCTCACAGATAAACGTAGTGAATAAGGTCTACCATTTTATTTATAACTCATTTTTTGGAAGGATTCAAGTAGTGAAACTTGGGAGTTTCAAAGAATAAATTAATATTATCTACAAGATCATAGTATTCCAAGTGAGTGGAGGGATTGAAGAGTTTCATGAAGCGATGCTTAGGTTCTATTTGATGGTTGGATGATGGTGATAATTTAATGTAAAGTTTATTATCCTCATATATTCTTGGGTGGAAGGAAGGAAATGATGGAGAGAGATTCAACCCTCTTGATATTGGAGGATTGTATATTCCTTTTGGGAGGTTTATCCACTCCCTTTATGTTTGTTTGTAGCTTCCTTGGAAGAATCATTACTTCCCTTGAACATTAACTATTAATTTCTCATATGTATTGCATAGTTTATTGTGGCATATTGAATTTCTTTTATACTATTGTTAATTGATCATTGGATATGAGTAAATATATAAACTGGTTGAAGTATAGGTTGATTTTTCAAATTGGCAATCTTGATTCACCCCTCTACATTGTATCAATAATTAGATAGAGTTACATGTTAGGAACACTGTGGGGACGTGACACATAATCAATTGAATTTTTAACTATATAAATCTAATAGAATCAATTATATTTTTTTTATGTACCATGAACCTTAAAACCCTACTCAAGGGGGAAAAGGGAAAAACCGATGTCAGGGCTAAATTTAAACCATTTTTGGTGTTTCAGCCTCAAAGTGTTTTTTAAATGCTGGCGGTTGTGTTTGTATTGGATGAATTTAACATAAAATAATATATTAACATATATGAGGTTATGTCAGTAAAAACCATACATGCATATACATAGAAAGTCATCACAAACGTATAGTAAATACTGTGTGATTAATTCAGGCCCTAAAACATATGTTATAATGGTATGTAAATTAGAAGACTCTAAAATTATATGAGAACATAATTTTTAATTATAGATACATTTGTCTTATAAAAGGAATAAATTCTACGAGGGTCAATTTTTTCTACACAAAACGACTAATGGCCATAAGGGTTTATTAATAGGTATAAATGAATTTACTATTAAGGGATTAGAGAAGTATGAGGAGGATGTGGAAAATGATGAAAATATGGGTGATTTTTATAAGTTCATGAATTCACATGTTTTAAATCAAATAGAAAGAAGAAATAGCAAGATGAAACAACAACTACTAAACCCTCAAGGAAAGATGGCGTCGTTAATATTGATTATCTGTAAACTATTGTGGATACTCCACTAGAGATGTTCGTAACAACAAATATTCAGTTATACCAAAATATTTTATTATTGTAGAGTTTGTTTCCATGAATATCAAATTTATTTACCATATCTTATTGCTCCGATTTATGAAACTAACTAAAATGTGAAAATAATATAAATGAGTGAACACACCAAATAAACAAATGGAACAAAGATGTATGTTGGGAACCGATGTCAGGAAAATATAGTTAAAGGTGAGGCCTATGCTATGTCTACTTTCTTGTTGGAGTTATGAAAGAGTACAAAGAGGGGCACTTTCGATGGAGTTTCTTTTGATGAATCAAATGGGGTCATTATATATCCTACCTCCTATGTTATGATTTTAAAATACCACTCCTAGATCCACACTCAACTGGGGAACAAGTACAATGTAAAGAATGGGCTCCTTCTCTTCTTATTGGCTCAGTATTTATCATAGCCCAATCACTATCTAGGGCTAATTGTTTTGCATCCTTGACCCTCAATTAGTGATAAGGTTTTTCATCTTCTAGGATCTTCTTGAAATTAGACACATGGATAGCCCCATGTGAGTTATAGAGTGATGTGGCATCCACTTATGCCACATCTTTGGTCAGCAATTGGAAAACTTGGGAGGCTGTAAGCTTATATGCATAGAGATTTGGGTTGGTGATTTTCATTGTTGGAAAGGTCTTGGTGTGAAGAATAGTTTCAAGGGTTTGCAAGCTATGCTAAAATAAATTAAACCCAAAAATTTCATTTGATGCCTTAAAATGACTATAGAAGGTTTCAGATCCTAAATCTTCAAATTGGGACATGCAACTAAAATGAATCCTGCAAGCTAATTCCTCCTCAATTTTTTCCACATAGAAGAGTCGATAGATGCATATGTGATCCAAAGCGAGATCATACCTCCCTATTTAAGGAGGATTTGAAGTCCTCAATAATTTTTTGAAGGAGGTGAAAAAAATTGTTTCTACCTTCTCTGTGGAGTACCATTTTTCCTTTCCCAAAGGTTTTCCTTTATTGATTTTCAGTCATGTTACTTGTATTATTTCTGGACTTTTTTTGCAAAACTATATTTTCTACCAACATTTCATGAGCTTCTAGTGCTAATTCCTCTATAGTAGGTAGCACATGCTCTTTAGTTTCCCAATCCAACATAGAAGGATCATAAAGTTTTATATTCTCCATGTTCACTACTGAGTAAATGCCTTGTTAGGTTAGACTAAGTCTGAAGGATTTATCACCCACCTTCTCCAATAACTCAAAAGGAACATACCACAAAGCCTTGATCTTCTTACTGGGACCATAATATATATGGAAATGTAAATTGGATATTCCCACCTTGGAATAGTTCATCTATCTAATAAATAAAAATGAAATCTACCTATGAAGGTTGAATTCCATTAGATTCCAACATATTTAGTTATTGATTTTATGTATGTGTGAAATATATAAATTGTGGAAAATAGAAAACAATTAAATACAATCACAAGCCATCCAAAAAATAACACAAAGTTTTCTTTGGAAACCCAATACAGGAAAAAACCCATCTAGAAGGTGAGGCTTCTCTACTCTCTTCTTTGGTATGGAAGGCAGATTCAGGAGTATGAGGAGAAGAAACTCTCTATTGAGTTAATTGAGACCCGTGGCATATTAGGTTTCTATAGAAAGTGCTTACCTCTACTATTCTCTCTAATTTTTCCACTCCTAGTTGTTTTTCTCCAATATGGAATAAAATAATAACATAGAATGGAACATACCTTCTCCTAGTGGCTTGGTATTTAACATACCTCAATAGCCATCTAGGGGTAGAGGTCCTGACTTCCTCGACCCTAAGTTGTGACCAGGTTTTGGAACTTCTAGAATGTTCTTAAAAATGTACTATGTTCCTAGCCCCACATATTTAAGTAATGAAGGTTGATGTGTCCACTCTACCATAATGATCAATATGGTTGGTCAATTTGTGACAAGCATAACTTTTACATACAGGGCTTTCTGATTGAAGTTCTTGCATGTTGGAAAGGTAACGATGTGTATAATATAGAAAATGGATGCATAGTAAAGTTTGTACCATAAAAAAGTGTCATTTGATGCCTAAAATTGAATCTTTAAAATCTTTAGACATTTTTCCACCCCAAATTTCCAAATGTGGACCAATCGCCAAAATGTCTCTACAAGTTGATTCCTTTAAATTTTTCCACTCTAAATCTAGATAGATAAAAGAAATGAATGAAAAAAAAAGATCTATCTACCCGATTTATCTTATTTTGTTCTAAGTCTTGCCAAATGTGAATTAAATTTTTCCTCTACCTTGTCCCTGGATTACCACTTTGCTTTGCGGAAGCTTTTCAACCCCAAAACTACCAAAGGAGTCATGCTTCTGTGTAGTTCTGGACCTTCTACAAAAACATCTCTTCCAAATCTTCTTGAGTAAAATAGTTCAAATTCCTCTATGGTATGTAGGACCTACTCCTCCTCTTAATCCAACATGGAGGGATCAAAGAGTTTGAGATTATCCAAATTCATTGATTGAATCTTGGCATGTGAATTGTTGAGTCTTGCGACATTCTTCCCACCTTTTCCAATAACTTGAAAGGACCATCCTGTAGTGTCTTGATGTTATTACTAGGACCCAGTAGTCTTTCCTTATTCAATTGTAACCATGCCTAAATGCTCCCTCTAAATGTTCTCTATGTTATGTGCTAGTCATGTCTAGCCTTGTACATTTCTTGTGTCTTCTTGACATCTTTTTTGTAATTGATAATGAGTCTATCTTCGTCATTTTTTTTGTCTTTTAATGCATCTCATGTGAGTTCCTCCCTCACTCATCATTCTTATCAATATACAACATCTAAGGGTGAAGGTGATAAATATCAAAAACAAGTTTCAAAGGTGACTTACTAGTAGAAGAGTGGACTACTCCCTTAATGGCGTTGTATATATATCATAGCTACTGTTCTAGGTAGTGGATTCTTATGATTTATAATCCATCAAAGTACATGCTGCGATTGACCATTTGTTTTCTCATAAGTATGTGGATGGAATGTTGTATATACCTTTAAGCTTAATATCCATATTGTCCCACAATGTAGTCTAGAAGGCATTGAGAAATATGGTATCCATGTATGAGATGATGCTCTTGGTATCCCAAAGTGCATAGTTTTGTTCAAGGAACATGTTTTCCACTTTCCGTCCCTTGATGGTATTTGTACAAGGAATAATAATGCACATCTTTTTGAACTTGTCAACTACCATAAATAGATAGTCATATCCCTTCCTATTTATTGGTAAACCACCCATAAAATCCATGGAAATACTTTCCATGAGTGGGAGCAGGAGTAATGGATTGTATAGACCCTTATTCCTGTTATTAGGCTTTCTAGTACAACAAAGTATACATCCTCTGAGTATATTGTGCTACATCTTCTTACATTCTAGGCTAGTACATATACCTATGTGGATGGAAGTGGCTTCCCAACACCAAATTTCCTACAACCTTAGAGGTGTGAGCCTCTATGATAAAATACAAAATTTCACCTTTAGGAACACAAAAAATTTTGAGTTTGTAGAGTAAACCATTATGTAAATGATAGTCATCCTTGTTGTCACCTTCCTCTATATGGTTGTCCTATGGTTATTTGAAACACCTCCTTGGAAGTCCTCACTTCTGTCTTGTGCATCATGGGAAAAGGCTCAATGTGCATGGAGTTCCTAAATCTTTAGGTTGGATGTGGAGTGGCTAGCTTGTATATGATGGCTTGTTTTCTTACCCTTCATATATATGACCAAATGAAACTGTTCTAAGAACCCCATCCATTTCTAGTTCCTTATTTGTTATAACCTACTTTGGCCCTATAGATAGTGGAGAGGTTGGTTATGTGGATGTCTGCTTTTCCATGGATTATAATGATTCCCACTTGCGATAGGTTGTACCAAGGTATAGAGATCCTTATCATAGGTAGGGTATTTTAGGACCACCCCATGAAATACTTCAAAATCATAGTAGAAAAACCTTCTACCTTGCATCAGGAACTACTCCATGGAATACCCACTTGCATTTGTCTCCACTTATAAGGGATTTTAAATATTTGGTAGTGTGATAATTGGTTCTTGAATTATATTCCTTTTTAACTCATCAAAGGTATTTTGTAGATTCTTGCCCCATTGGAAACTCTTATTGCCTTCTATTATTGCATGGAGTGGTGCAACTCTTGTTGAAAATGAAGCTATGAAATTATACAAGTATTTTTTTGTCCCAACAAAGTTCCTAAATTCTATGCAATTTATAGGAACTTACCACCATTCATGATATCCTCCATCTTGGTGGGGTCTATTTTGAGCTCTCCTCCTTTGATCACATACCCTAGATACATCAAACACTACTAAGAAAACTCACATTTCTTGATATTAGAAAACATCTGGTTCTACTTCAGGATCTCTAAAACCTGCTTAAGATGTGATATGTACTCTAGAATAACATTATAATCAATATATCATCTGATAAACGAATATGGACAAGAGTAAAATATCATTCATTGGTATCATAAATTTAGTTGGTGCATTACATAAACCAAATGGAATAATTAACCACTCCGCCTATTATACTTGATTACAGTAGTCTTATAGGTATTTTCTTCTTTGACTCGTATCTGGTGAGATCCTAAATTAAAATCCATATTAGTGAAGTACTTGGCATGTTGTAGATGGTATAATAGATCATCAATCCTAGGTAGAATTATTGATTCTTCAATGTAATATTAATTCAGTTAGCAATTAAATCTCACAGCATTCACCAAAGTCTCATCATTCGATGGTAAAATTATGATAGGTGACCGACAAGGTGAGGTGCTTGATAGAATCATTCCTTGCTCTAGTAGTTGTTGCAACTGCTTCTTCAATTCGTTTTCTTCTTGAATAGACTTTATATACATCAATATTTGACAATGGGGAGTTTGGAAATAAATATATTTCATTCTCCACTTCCCTCTTATGTGGTAACCCTTTAGGCTCTTGGAACCCTCCTCTGTATGCATGTAGCAGCTCCTCTAAATGATTTTTTTCTCTTTATTAGACCCTCGAGTTCCTTTATTCTCATTCACCATAATCAAAATCTTCTCTTAAGAAACTAGTATATTTCTTGCTAGAACTAATCAATTTCTTATTGATTGGTGTAGCAATGAATTTTTTATTTTCCTTTGTGCTTGTTGATGATGAAGGATTTCCCTTCCTTGATGTTAAAGTGGTACTAGTTGGATGTTATTGCATGAAGATAGAAAATACCTCATATAGATGTAGAGGCTTTTAAAACCTACTATGTATACATCCGGTTCACCATCCAATTCTACTTCATCCTCTATAAAGATCAGCAACACAAAAATTTAATCATGCACTTCCTTCTTACATTGATTTATGCATCATTGTTTACCCAACTTAATGGATATGGGTTAGGATGGTCATGAAATTCCAATACAATCTTCGATAAAACTTATTGCTATAGAAATTAGCCTATAGACAGTAAACAAAGCATCTATATTGGTATTCTTGACCAGATATCATGATGTGGAAGGTTGATTATTTGGGTTGGTTGTCATTGATGTCCTTGAAAAGAAAGTACAGTAGCAACAAAATTTAAATTGCTAAAGGGGATAATGTACTTAATTTTTGTTTGATAATATAATGGTATGAGTTTTAATATGTTAGACTATTCTATGGATATTATATGTCATACCATTTCCAGTGAGTATATAGAGCGTCACATAACTCCTCAGGATTTGAGAGTTATGTGTAAGTTGGAGAACCCTCATGAGTCATCTAGAAGCCCCAAAAGGTCAAAATGGTCAAAGTAGTTGCAAAGAGAATTACTTAAATAATAAAGAGTAAGTATGACTATACTATAAAGTCAAAGTACAAAAGAATTTATTTAAACCAATAAATTTAATGGAGAATTACTAAAGTGGACAAATTGGTTAGCCCTAAAATAAGGAAAGTGGTTTAAGATGGTTTAGAAGGCCCTTGAGGAAAAGTGAAGTGAAGAGTGTACTATAAGTCAAAGTGGATACAAAGAAATTATTTAAATAAATTTGGAGAGAAATTATTAAGTGGACAAGTGGTTAGAATTGGTTGGCCCTAAAATAAGAGAAGTGGTTTAAAAGGCGGTTTAGAAAGTAATCCCATCAGAGGAAGCTAAATAAAAGTATAAATAAGAGACGGGGTTCCTCTCATTTTAATTACACTTGAGGATATTGAATGTCTACAAATTGAATGGGGTGACAAAAGTATATCTAAGCCATATTTTAGAGGGAGGGTGAAGTAAAGGAGGCCGAAATTCAGGGAGGATAAATTCTTTTCTTTGATATACAGGTATATTGTTATAGGTCATCACCATTTTGTCAAATAATAGAATTATAAATCCATGAAATTGGGAGGAAATTGGCAAAACATATCCAAGTGGATACAGTAAAAATTTCACCTTGTGTAGATTAGTTATATTTTGAGTTACACACTAGAAATAGGGTTTGTGGTGATGCAGAAACTAGTTAAAATCAGTTGTTTCAGGTAAGAACGTCATAATTTGTTCATAACAATTACAAATTTAGTAAGACCAAATGTATTGGATATAGAGTATGATCTTAGTATTCTTTGTAACATTTTCAGATCCATACAACAGAGACTAGCATTTTCATCAAAAAAAAAAAAAAAAAAAAAAAAAAAAAATTCAACAAGGTATGTCATTCTCGCTATAAACCCTTTTCTGAGAGATTACAAATAGTGCCACTTGGAGAAATTTCAAAAAACACACTGAATAACATTATGTACTATTTTCAAATATTCATTCATTACAGTACATAGTTATGATTATTTCAAGTTAGGGTTGTTGACTAATCCAAAATTGAACATTGAGGACTAAAGTAAGTTTGATAAAATGCTAGTCTCTTTTTATTAAAGTTAAGTAAGGTTTGAAGGTATCTAATGATCATATACAGGTCTATTACATAAAATCATATTTGAATGATGAAATTGATGATTTGGGTTGGTACATGTTGGGTACATGGTTGAGATAAATGGATTGATGAGTTGGCATACATGAGGTGTATAGTTTATGATATTTAGTTTCTTATTGATGAGTCATACTTTATGTATATTTTATGCATGAACATTTTATATTTGGTACATGTTTATGCACTTGTTGATGAATCTGAGGAGGTTGGTGCATGTAATTGATGCACTTGTTTATGGTATGTTGATTACAAGTTGTTTGGATAGGTTATTGTACTTGAGTTATCATACATGTGTTTGGTGCATGGTTGGTATTTTGTTTATGGTACAAGTTGATTCTGATGGTTGTCATTGATATGGTACATGTTGGCACATGTTATTTATACATGTTGTTACAGGTTGATTAGTGCAGGTGTAACAATATATCTCAGTGATAATAGTGTGAGTTATTCTATCATTCTACAGCGGTTGGATGAGGCAGAACATGTAGTTGTAATCCCACCTTCGATTTGTAGTATATGAACATGAAGTTTATATCCAGAGGTGGGATTTGGAGCTTCCCTCGGGTTGTAGCACGAGAAATTAGGGGAGTTGTAGCCTCCTTACAGTTGCAACTAAAAATTAGTAGATTCCTTGAGGTTGTAGCACACGAGAAACTAGAGTTGGAGCCTCCTTCCGATTCGGTAGGAGAAAACAAAGGAAGCTCTTCTAATGAATGTAACTCTTAAAGACATTTAAGAAAACAAATTATGTGGTTCTCTGGCACTTTGGGGTTTCCATTAAAAGCTCTTGGTGTGTATGTGTGATTTTTCATTTGTTCATTGTTTATTTACTTTGCAACTATTAGATGATACTTTCTGATTATAACCACTTAGATTTTGTGGATATTAAAATGATTGAATTTATCTATTCTTGATTCACCCCCCTCTCAGTTGTTTTAGTTTTTTCAACAATTTGTATCAGAGAAGTTTCCTTCAGGAATTAGTTTAACCAATGAAAGGTAGATCATGGAGAAAAACAACATGTGTATAAACATAGAATACCACAATTTGATGGACATAAGTATGCATTAAGGAGAAGAAGGAAAATATATCTGAGGCACATAATGGATTTGAAATTTGATAATCTATAGTAGATGGATGCAATGAACCAATAGTTCATATACAAATGAAAAGAGAAATCAAACTTCAGTCAAAATAATTCCAAAATACAAAATGCACTTATGAACGGTCTTGGTGAATTAGTATACACCAAATCTATTTATTGTAAATAAAATATTTTGGGACAAACTTCCAATATTTATGAAGGAGATTCAAAATTCTAAACAAGAGCTTCAAAACTTGCAAGGTCATTTAGAACTAAATATGAAGGAAGATGAGATATTACAACAATCCTTAGTCAGTAGAAGCATGATAAATGCAATCATAGGATTGGGATAGAAATTAAAAGGATATTTAATTGTTCAAAAGGTATGAAGATCTCTTCTTATGGGATTTGATCCTAAGATATCAACATGAAGAAGAAGCGAGATCTAGACTTTCAATAATCATGAACAAAAACAGCAAAATCTTCACAACATATGCAATGAGGCAGAAAATCTAGATATAAAAGAACCAGCTTTCAAAGTCCAAGGTCAAAGGAAAGAAAAATAAAAGCAACATGCTTAACAAGCAGTGCCATTTAGGAAGATGATGAAGAATGACCAATTTTGTCAAGAGAATGAAAAAGATGTAAAGATGAGCTTCATTGATTTTTAAATTGTGATGGTGGTAGTCATTTCATTAACAAATTTCCTCATAAGAAAGGGGAATGATGAAGATTAGTCAAATAGAAAAAAAACATACAAAGACAAGGAACCTACATAGGATTTTCCAGAAAATCACTGCAGCATCAAAGAAGACATATCATCCTCATATGAAGATGAAGTCATTGTGATGGTAGAGAAAGAGTTATATTCATGGTGGTAAATACTCTCATAAAGAGACAGAAGAAGAATATGGAAAGTTGACAACCGGCGAGGAAAGAATTGTTCTTGCCATAGAAGTTTATAGTAGAAGAGGAAAACAGAGCTAAGAAGAAGAACTAGACAAGAAGGAAGACACTTTCGAGAACTAGAGTAGATCCGCAGGAATTTGAAGGTTCAAATGAAGAATATGGAAATAATTGAATAAGCACTCGAAACGGAGTTATAAGAAGCGAGATGATGAACGAGAGATTTGGGAAGCAAAGATTGTCACATTGAGAAAGGATCTTCAAAGAAGCTGAACAACTCAAAGTTTTTGGATGACGTTGCTCGATAGTCTATTCATGAAAATTCATACATGGATACAATCATAAAAGAAAATGGATCAATCTCCAAAGAAAGGCAGAATACATATCAAAGAAGTTATGCAAAAGAGCTAAGTCAAAGGGATACGAGGCTACAGGAATGACACTCTTCCCATAGGGAAGGTTCATGTTCGGAGATCAACTTATTTGGCTGAGCGAAATGGGACTCAATAAGGAGAAGGACCATAAAATTATGGATCTTCCATCTAAGGTATCAAACTATCTTTTTGGGTTTTATGTTGTAAATATGCAAATAATTTTGGACATAAACATGTAAATTGTAGAGCTAATAATAAGAACACCAAACAACTTTGAAAGTCATACAATGGTTATCAGAGCAACTAGTGAAACAAAGAAATGTCTAGCAGGATTTGAATCATTGAGAGCTGAAGTGGGAGACCAGTACAAAATTGAAATAACCTTGAACACATGAAGATTGTGAAGATGGCCTTGGTCCCCTTGAGAACCACAACATAACAACAATGGTCACAAACAAGAGCCTCAGAAAACAACATGGATAAGAAAGTAGAATATGAGTATAGCAATGGAAAATGCACACTCACTCTACAATATAAAGAATAAACTTGTTTGGTATGTTGACAATGGCTGTTAAAACACTTGAAAGAGCAATTGAACAAATACCGAGGTCAGAGATCCTAAGATTGGTAAAGCAGAGATGAAGAAAATTCTACAGGGAAAATGAAAGATGTTAGATACAAAAAAATTTGGAAAATAAATGAGACCCGAATAAATAAGGAACAGGTTGAAGACATTATACTTTTAGGCACCATAGTGAAACCTTGAATCCATAGACAAAAAGAAAAAAAGTCAGATCTCAGAGAGATGATAAATCTATTAATGAGGTGATGATGAATATACTTCAAAACATGAATTGTTTTGAGCCATCCGACATAGATACTCCCAAGTAATATGAACATTAAACAGGGGGATTCTATGCGATAACCGTGATAGAAAAAAGAACCACCCTTCAAGTATCTTCCAGAGTTTGAGAAGACAAATCCAGAGCACTCAGTTAGAATAAGTACAGTTTGATATATTAATTAGTTGTAGTATTACTTCATGAGAGTAAAGTGACATATAGAATCAAAATTATAGGACAATTGTGCTTGTGATTCTTGAGCAATATAGGAAGATATGGGCCATTAATCATATTTACGAATAGAACTTGAAGAAAAGTCTGATGAACAATTGGTTCTAGAGCATGGTACTATAGACTAGATAAATATCTACAATAGTTCGAGAAAAGAAGGAAATTCTGAAGACAACAACCTATACACCAAGGTAACTCAAGATGGTATTTATTAATTAAAGTTTATATTAGTGATATTATTTTTGGAAATATTGATGACATGTTAAGCCGAGAGAATGTATATCACGAGTGAATTTGAAATTCATTACTTGGAGAACTATCGTTCTTTCTAGGTCTTGGAATCATCAAAGAAAACCAAGAATTTTATTTCTCAAGCTAAATATATCAGATAAATGCCTAAAAGGATTTGAATGGAAGATTACAAACCGTTACCCTCCTATGAAAACCTTTGTTGCAAGTTGACCATGATGATTCAAGTCTGAGACCAAAGAAATATGGGGAAATGATTGGTATCTTACTATGTGTGATCGGACCATATGTAATGTAGGTATTTGGACAAGTGGCACAATTTCCCAAATCCCAAGTGTCACATGGGGTGCAGAAGTATTCATAATGATTCTTTATGCATTGCATTGAAAATACCAAGAGTAACTCATTAGTTGTGGGACCTTCTATTTGGAAATTCTTACTGTCATCTAGGCATATTTCAAAGTGATGTGAGAGGTATTATTAACTTCAACATACTTCACCCCAAGGGTACATCTTCCATAGGTTCGATGAATATAAGTTGTTTACTGTAAAAAAAAAAGTCACGTGAGATGTATTATTAACTTCCACCCACTTCACTTTAACACATTGCTTTGGGTTCCATAAACATTACTTTCATTGAAAATAAATTGTTTTTTCTTTCTCATTATTTAAATTCATTTACAAATAGTTCATGTTTTTTTATAATATTTTATTTCAAAAACACTTTTCTGAGTTCTAGATAATTTTGACATATTTTAATATCATTTGGGTGGGAAATATTATATTATATGCCAAAATGATATTTACACTACACGGATAAAGAGTATTTAACCCATATTACCGTTATATTATATAAAAGATTTCCATAGTATAATATTTTGAATTTGTAACATATTAGCTTACGTATTTAACCAACTACACCATGATATCATTTCAATTGAGCACAACATACGTGGTTTAGTTAAGTATTTACAAAATTCTCATCAAAAGATAACAAATATACAAAAAAAACTAAATTTATAGTAAAATAATTTAAAATATTAGCAAGATAAAATAGGATAACATATTTAAATTTGATTGACCCAATCGTGAGTGTTTATAATATCTATTTAGGCATGATATATCACTATGCCAATCCTCTACTATGTTATTATGTAACAAGAATAAAAGGTATTTAGATTATTCGCAACTATATTTTTAGCAATGATATATCATTATGTTGATCCTCTACTATGTTAATTTAATTTATAATGAAAGTAGTTAAATTATTAACAAGATAAAATTAAATAGCATATTTAAAAGAATTAAAATAATTTAATTAGACTTGTAGTATGTATTTAGTCATGGTTAATCAATAACTAATTTTTTACCATATGACTGGTATAACAATAGATATAACAAGAGACATAGTAAAATTAGAGATAAAATTTAGAATGAGTGTATTTATTAGTATTTGTATATTAACACTATTGTGTTTATAGAAACAATTATTTATATACTAATGAGATCAACGACATTTGTGAATAATGAAAAGAATTTCTAACTATATAAAGATTATTCTGAATAATGTAAGGTCTTTGACTAGATGGACGTGGAGACCTTCACCCAAGTCAGAGAATAGAACTTGGAGTTGATCCAACACCCAAGTGTTGCACTAGTTAGGAAAGTGGGTGCCTTAGGAATGTGAATCATGTGAGGATTGTGACCATGTATGAAACAACCATGAGATTGGCAGTGTGTCAGTATGAGGAGCATATGAGTTGGGAATTGTGTCCCGGTCCCAGGGAACACGATGGTTGTGAGTATGATGATTCGTTAGGCTTATTTGGGTTAAGTGAATGGAATTACCACAACGTTTCGTTTGGGCATCTAGGATTGTGAAGGGGTGTGATGATTAATTTGGGCGGCCGAGTCCATGAAGAGGGGCATCAATTCATTTGGACACATAGGTTAATAGAAATTCATTTTAAAGAATCACGATAGTTTGTGATGAAACCTTTGGAGTCATATAAGAAGAGCAACTATGCTGAAGATGGATTTGAAAAGGCGGAAGATCAACTGTGATTATGATGTTAGTGGCTCAAGAGGGAGCCAAATTGCTTGACATGGAGGACTTGTGTTTATGAGAGTGATTTGTGATTTTGAGTTGACCTTCTTTTGGATGAGTTTGGAAATATTGTCATGTATGAGGAGGCATGCTAGGTGAAAGAACCACAAGTCTTTGTGAAGCCTTGTAGCAAAAAAGAGTCGACAAGAATACAGTTCGAGAGACACATCCGAGGTGCATTGCAGGAGGTTGTGAAGATGGTTTTGATAGAGAGTCTTGGGTGTGAATATGTATATGAGTGTCTTGGTGAGGTGAGGTGAGTTGTGTGACTTTGCCAAATTTGTAAATTGATCTGGTAGTGCTGATATTGTAACAATTTCACATTAAAAAAGACTTAGCTTGGTGTTAGGCATGGTTTATGTTTTCTTGCATATGTCATTTTTCTCTCTTGTTTTTTTTTTTTTGTAGTTTTTCTCTTGGATTCTCGTGTTCATGGATGTATACTTATATATGATTAAGTGTTAAATTGTTAACAAATTAACACTTTCTAAGTATACAAGATTTTCACTAGAAGTAGGAGTGTGACTCATTGGTAGCCTAGAATAGAAGTATGGGTATGATCTAGGTGAAGAGGCATATTTTGGAAAAGTATCATTAGTGTTTCCAAGCAACCAAGCGAAAACTTTAATGATGTTTCATCCAGATCAGCAGGAGCACACAATTGTAATATTCGACTAGGAACATTATGGGAACGTCACATATGTCATCATAGATTGTTCATTTCATATTTTGATGAAGGGTTGGTGAGATCTTCACCACTATCTTGACAACAAATAGTATCATAGCTTGTTCCTCGTCGATTTTAAAGAAGGGTTAGTGAGATCTTCACCACTATCACAATAAGGACAATAATGAAACTTGTTACACTCTTCTATTATTAAGTGACAATGGTGATAAACACAACATAAGAAATTCATTAGAAAGAAAATTAGGTGGGAATGCTAGCTGGTGAACTGTTCGGTGGAGTGGGTTGGTTCATCATAAACTTTGCATCAAACTTATGACAAAGGTTTAGTTGACTGCGTGGTTGAAGGTTGATCTGGGTGCACACTTTGGATAGACTGAGAGAATATTTCATGGTGAAACGAAGAATTTGGGAAAGGTGGGTGATCACATAACTATCATGAGTTCATTACACTTGTTGTAGACATGGCTGCCTGAATGGATTTGGGCACATAATTGGTTGATTTTGTATGGAATTCAGTACCATACCTATTGTGCACACCTAGAGGAGACCAGGCATATATTTTTTGGTGTTGGGCACTTGGGAAAGGTAGATGAACACAGGATTTGTTGCATGGTATCTGAGATATAACCATATATTGGTACAGGCACACACCTTATATAGACCAAGAGTAGAGTTTGGTCTGAGACGAAGCACTTGGACAGGGTGGGTGATCACATAACTTATCATAGAGTTCATTGCACTTGTTGTAGACATAACTGCACAGATAGTTTGGGCACATAATTGGTTGATTTTGTATGGAATTCAGTACCATACCTATTGTGCACACCTAGAGGAGACCAGGCATATATTTTTTTGGGTGAACTGAGCACTTGGGAAAGGTAGATGAACACAAGATTTGTTGCATGAACTGTCACAGATATAACCATATATATGATTGCAGAGGGTGGTCACATAATTGATCATGGATGAGAGATGTTCTGGGTTGCAGCAAGTTGAAGCACTTCGGTTAATGACTTGATGTGACCTAGAGGAGCTCTGCAGTGGGAAGTTGGTTGGGCACATTTCCATGATGACATCTTTGTGTCATGCATTGCTGAGAACAATAGTTAAGTTGAGTTAGGTTATTGGATGAGTGGGTCTACAACCTTCGAATGAGGTGATTCTTCGTAGAGTTACAATATCCAATTAGCAGCAGTATGAATTGATAGTTGGGCAGTGGATGCATGACTCCTTGATGTGGAAGCAATCAAGGTGTAAAGATAGAGAAGCATTGGAGATGAGTTTAGTCGATTGCATGTGAATTTTGGGACTTACATGGATTTATCAAGTGGATAGATGGACTTATCCTTATATCATAATGAAGATATTGTAGGTTCGTGGAGCTATGGACAATGACTTAGGGCAGTTCATATGAAGAGTTAGTTACTTGGAAAAGCGTAGGCCCAAGATAACAAACTTGAACCATGCAACCAAGTATGTTGTTGGAAAGGTGTGATTGGTTTCGAGGTCTTGTATTTCCCATGTGTTGTAGTCATTTCTTTGAAGGGAATTCAGATTACCTGATGGTTCAAGAGTATTCTATTTTTGCAGTGAAAAACAACATACTTGAGGGTTACTCAAGTAGTGTAGATTTGAAGAAATCTTGTAACAGTTTGGGATGCCTTGGTTAGGAGAATGTGTAGAGAGATTGGGGCACACTACTTGGATGAGTCATGTGGTAGACTTAGGTAGATTTGGATGCAACCATGGAGGTGGATTGATAAATTTTCCCAACTCTTTGATGAGTTGCATTGGACAGGTCGTTGCGCTGAAGTGGGCAGTGGAGTATGTACATGTGAAATTTGACAGGATGGGTGATGCTCCTTGGTGCTTGGTGCCTTAACCAAATTTGTTGGGTCATGTGATGACATGAAAATCGTGATGATAGTGCTAAAGTTTGTATTCTTGCAACAGGTGCAAGGAATTTTCATTCTAGGAGATGGATGGAGTCAACAAAGAAGTCGACTAAGAACTATTGGCAGTCAACCAGAATGTGTAGAATGTAGACTAAGTGACTTGTGTGGTGTTCGATCTCCTTTGGTATGGGACATTGAATGAGGAAAATCACACCTTGTGACTTTTGAATGATTATGCAATGCCTCAGAGATCCACTGGGGTCATTGGTTGCAGTTGGGAAAAGTATTTATGCAAATGTGCCTAAGGCATGGAGGTTCTTTGAGGTGACTCATTCTACTTGGAGAACTTTGGATGATTCGTTGGGATGTTTGAGGAGTGTAGGAATGTTTTCCACACTCATTGTAGATTTTGAGTTATGGAGAGGTGACTTGATCAAAGGAGGCTAGTTGAGGACTTTCCTTCGTTCGAAGTATTATGTAGATAGGTAGATTGCAAGATGGCCAAGTGATGAAGTAATAAGGAAAAGGAAGTCTAGATGTGCAGTTTTTGTTGAAAATATTGGATAATGTTTCTATGAGGTTGACAGTGGAGTCAAGTTTCCATAAAAGACTTTGTTTTGGGGTGACCTCATAGTGCAACAAGGTAAGGGGAGACCTTTCCTTGGTATGAGGGTTGTGTATATGGACAAAATTGTGAAAGGAAGTGATCAGTTTGTGCATGAGGGTGTGTAGTCTCTAGGAGTGTGATAGCTGGATTGATCATTCAACTAGTTCATGACTTGGGAGAGAACAACAACATGACATGGGGGTCAAGAGTACATATGCACCAGTAGGTTCGAAGTGAAACACTTAGACATTATGGATGATTTACTTGATGAAGATCATATTATGACAATACTAGTGAGGAAAAGGTCAACACTTTCCTTATTATTTCGAGTTGGACAAAGTGATGGAGATGAAACAAAAAAGACTAAGTTCGGGCATGGTGAGGCACATATCAAGACTTGGAAATGATAGTTGTATTGACCACCTGACTAGAATAGGAATTGAGACACAGAATGTGTTGATACATGATAGAGTTGGTAGAAGCATTATTGCAGTAGTGAGTCATGAGGAGTTCAACACTCGAGAGATATTTTAAAGTGAAGTGGGAAACAATCTATTGTAGTAGGTAGTGACAACAACACCATAATCGAACACCAACAAGGAAACAACATCGTATCAAGATAGTGTAGCAAAGTTCGGGGAATTTCATCCTTGGATTTGGGTGCAAAACTATTTAGTTTGTGGAAGCTAGGGGATTCCATGAGACTTAGTTGCGACATGGGCACACAATTGGGAAAAGGTCACAGATTGTTTGTATATTTTTAAGGATGGAAATGACATGAGGTGGGGGAGGATGTACACTCTATAGCTAGATGGGCGGGGATACCCTCACCCAAATTCTCAAGGACATGGAACTTGGGGTTACTCTGACAACCAAGTGTTTCCCTAGTTGGGCTAGTGGGTACCTTGGGCATGCAAATCCATGAAGGTTCTTTCCCAAGTATGAAGCGACCAAGAGATTGGGGTGCATTGGGATGAGGAGCACACCAAAATTAGGGTGTACCAGTTCTAACGGGCACATCTATTGGTGAGCATGATGATTTGTTTGGGATATTGGGTCCATGAAGGGGCTTGATGATTTTTTTTGATGACCAGGTCCATGAAGGGGTATGAAAATTCGTTTGCGAAATTGGGCTTGTGAAGGGTCACAATGATTTGTTTAGAAACATGGGTTCAAGAAAGCCACAACACCCCCAAAGGACACGATGGTTCATGATGTTGAACTTTGGAGTCTCTATAAGAGAACAAGGGAATGCAACCAAGGAAGGAAGATATGAAGAAAAGCAGAGAAAGATACGTTCTATGATTCTAAGGATGACTTAGAAGAAGAGGGGTAAGCACCCTAAATGATCCAAATCACTCCACATGGAAGGAATTGTTCTGTCTTGAGGTGATTTGTGATTCTAAGTTGGGTGACCTAATTTTTTTCGATGAGTTTGGGGGAAGTATTGTCATAGGTATGAGGAGGCATGCTAGGAGATAAAACCCTAAGTATGTCCAAAGCTTTGCAACAAAGAAGAGATGACAAGCATGTGATTGAGAGAACGTCTGAGGTGCACTACAAAATTTTGTGGAGATAGTTTTGATAGAGAGTATTAGGTGTTTAAAAATTGTATATGAGTGTGTTGGTGGGTTCAAGCGAGTTGTGTGAATCCTCCTAGTTGTAAACCAAGCCAATAGTGCTCATATTGTAATTGTTTCGTAATAAAAAAGACTTAGCTGAGTGTTAGGCATAGTTTGTGCCACTTGCACTATATATGTGTTTCTCTTGCTTGTTTCACAAGTGTTATCTTTGTTTCATGGATGTATGCTTATATATGACTAAGTGTTAAGTTTTTAACAATTGTCTAAGTATATAAGAGTTTCACTAGAGTAGGAGTGTGAATCTTTGGTAGCCTAGAATAGAGTATGGGTATGATGTAGGTGAAGAGGCAAATTCTGTATGAAGCATCCTTGTTGTTTCCGAGAATCCAAGTGAGAAATGGCACAATGTCACATTCCCTAAAGAGGTGAATGGTCACAAGATTCGATTGTAACATACCCAACCACCCACAGGCTAGGCATGTTACATTAAAACAGACTTCAAAATCGATTTCGTATTATGATAATAATTAATTTGAAATTAACCATGAAATACACACTTGCATTAATCAAGATCCATGCTACAACATAAAAGAAATGAATAATCTTCCATGCACAAAAAATAATAAGCAATTATGCACATTACAAATACATGTCTCAGAGATAATTAAATACACAACAGAATATACATTATACATAAAACACAAAGAGTACTTATATTTTCAAGTAAACATTCACCAATTGGTTGCAGAACAAGGACATTCCTCCCAACCATAGAGACTCTTGTTCATTCACTCTCAACAACAGTGTCACCCCCGATTCAGGGATACGAATCCACAAGGACGGGTCCTTAGAAAAATCTAAAAACACACCAGTTAGCAAAAAATCTCTAAGGTTTTCCCAATCACATATCAATCCTAATTTCCATATCTCTTTCCCCTTCATCCTACACAACCCAAAGAAATTAACTCATTTATATTCCATGAAGTCCCTCAAGCTATTCCATTTCTCTCCATGGCTCCAGTGCTACTGATCAGGAAATATCCCTACTAGAAACTCTAAGGATTCTCAATTGTGGATAGTTGTTTTTGAACTTCCATCAATCTCATGCACACGGGCATCCATTCCTTCCTGGAATGATTCAGTAATTTATGACATCCATCTAGTAATGAATCTCCTCTTCCAACCATTCATTTCCATTCCTAGCCCAAGATCACACAAATTAGCAAGAATGAGGAGCCAAAAAACTAAAGAGTGAGAAGAGTGAAAGAATGAATGGAGAAGAACAAAAATAACCCCCAAACAACCGACAAGAAGGGTTTATATAATTACATGAAATCAAGAACCA
>SNQJ01S0000960.1:281626-303893 GCA_010110895.2 Picea sitchensis
GGAGGATGAAGTTTCTTAGTGATGTGTTCTAAGGTATGTTATTTACAGGTCATCTTACCATTTCCGCTATAACGTTTTTTATAGAATGATTCAGATGGTGAAATTCGTAGGATATTGAGAAGACTCTAAAATTATATGAGAACATAATTTTTAATTATAGATACATTTTTCTCACAAAAGGAATAAATTCTACAAGGGTCATTTTTTCTACACAAAACGACTAATGCCCATAAGGGTTTATTAATAGGTATAAATGAATTTACTGTTAAGGGATTAGAGAAGTATGAGGAGGATGTGGCAAATGATGAAAATATGGGTGATTTTATAAGTTCATGAATTCTCATGTTTTAAATCAAATAGAAAGAAAAAATAACGAGATGAAACAACAACTACTAAACCCTCAAGGAAAATTGGTGTCGTTAATATTGATTATCTGTAAACTATTGTGGATATTCCACTAGAGATGTTCGTAACAACAAATATTCAGTTATACCAAAATATTTTATTATGTAGGTTTGTTTCCTTAGATATCAAATTTGTTACCACTATCTTATTGCTCAAATTTATGAAACTAACTAAAATATGAAAAATAATGAATAAGTAAGTGAACACACCATCCAAACAAATGAACAAAAGATGTATGTTGCGAACTTGATATCATAGAAAATCTAGTTAAAAGGTGAGGCCTATGCTCTGCTCTGCTTTCTTCAGTTATGAAAAGAAAGTACAAAGAAAGGGACCCTCAATATATGGAGTTTCCTTTTGACATCGTGGAATAAATGAATCGTACAAAATATCCTACCTCCTATGTTATGATTTTAAAATACCACTCCTAGATGCTCCACTCAACTAGGGAACAAGTACAATGCTAAAGAATGGAGATCCTTCTCTTCTTATTGGCTCAGTATTTATCATATCCCAGTCACCATCTAGGGCTAATTTTTTTGCATCATCAACCCTCAATTAGTGATAAGGTTTTTCATCTTCTACGATCTTCTTGAAATTCGACACATGGATATCCCCATACATGTGAGTAATGGGTACTGATGTGGCATCCACTTATAGCATGGTGGTCAACAAAGGTAGGAAAACTAGAAGGAGGCACAACTTATATGCATACGAGATTTGATTGAGGTGATTTTTTCATTGCTGGAAAGGTGTTTGTGTGAAGAATAGTTTCAAGGGGTTGCAAGCTATGCTAAAATAAATTAAACCCAAAAAATTTCATTTGATGCCTTAAAATGACTATAGAAGGTTTCAGATCCCAAATCTTCAAATTGGGACATGCAACTAAAATGAATCCTGCAAGCTAATTTCTCCAATTTTTCCACATAGAAGGAACCGATAGATACAAAAATATATAATGATCCAAACTGGATCATACCTCCCTATTTAGGGAGGATTTTGGTCCTCAATAATTTTTTGAAGGAGGTGCAGAAATTGTTTCTCTACCTTCTCCGCGGAGTACCATTTTTCCTTTCCCAAAGGTTTTCCTTTCAACCCAATTTTCCAAAGGTCATGTTGCCCCTATCTATTATTTCTGGACGTTTTCTGCAAAACTATATTGTCTACCAACTTTTCATGAGATTCTAGTGCTAATTCCTCTATGGTAGGTAGAACATGCTCTTTAGTTTCCCAATCCAACATAGAAGGCTCATAGAGTTTTATATTCTCCATGTTCACTACTGAGTAAATGCACATGTATTGTGTTAGACTAAGTCTGAAGGATTTATCACCCACCTTCTCCAATACCTCAAAAGGGMCATAACATAGAGCCTTGATCTTCTTACTAGGACCATGATATATAGAATGTCGTGGATATTCCACCAGAATAGTTCTTCACAATAGATCTAATAAATAAAATCGAAATCTACCTATGAAGGTTGAATTCCATTAGATTCCAACATATTTAGTTATTGATTTTATACTTATGTGTGAAATATATAAATTGTGGAAAATAGAAAACAATTAAATACAATCACAAGCCATCCAAAAAATAACACAAAGTTTTTCTTTGGCAAACCCTTCTGGGAAAAACCCCAGCTAGAAGGTGAGGCTTCTCTGCTCTCTTTTCTTTGGTATGGAAATAATTCAAGTACAAAGGAGAAAAAACTCTCTATTGAGTTACTTGAGACCTGTGGCATATTAGGTTTCTATAGAAAATTAACCCCCTCTGCTATTCTCTATAATTTCCCACTCCTAGTTGTTTTTCTCCAATATGGAATAAAATACAATAACATAGAATGGAATACCTTCTCCTCCTAGTGGCTTGGTATTTAACAAACCTCAATAGCCATCTAGGGGTAGGGTTTTGACTTCCTCAACCCTAAATTGTGATAAGGTTTTGGAACTTCTAGAATGTTCTTAGAAAATGTACTATATTCCTAGCCCCACATATTTAAGTAATGGAGGTTGATGTGGCATCCACTCCCACCATAATGATAAATATGGTAGGTCAATTTGTGAGACGCATAACTTTCACATACGAACTTTGATTGAGGGGATTCTTGCACGATTGGAAAGGTAACGATGTGTATAATATAGAAAATGGATGCATAGTAAAGTTTGTACCATAAAAAAGTGTCATTTGATGCCTAAAAATGGATTTTAAATATTTTAGACATTTTTTTCAGCCAAATTTCTAAATTTGGACCAATCGCTAAAATGTGTCTACAAGTTGATTCCTTCAATTTTTTTCATCCATAAATCATATCGATAGATAAAAAGAAATAAAATGTAAAAAAAACAAGATCATATCTACCAATTTATGGAGGATTTTGTGCTCAAAATATTTTCTAAATTCTTGGTCAGGAAAGTTTTCCTCTACCTTGTCCCTGGATTACCACTTTGCTTTGCCTGGAAGCTTTCCTTTCAACCCAAGCTACCAAAGGTCATGCTTCCCCTACCTTGTAGTTCTGGACCGCTTCTACAAAAACATCTCCTCTTCCAAATCTTCTTGGTAAAATGGTGCTAAATCCTCTATCATATGTAGGACCTACTCCTCCTCTTAATCCAACATGGAGGGATCAAAGAGTTTGAGATTATCCAAATTCACTATTGATTAAATGTGTATGTATGGGGGTAGACTGAGTCTTAGGCATTATTTCCCACCTTTTCCAATACCTCAAAAGGACCATCTTGTAGTGTCTTGATGTTATTACTAGGACCCTGTAGTCTTTCCTTATTCAACTATAACCATACTCTGTCTCCCACTCTAAATGTTCTCTATGTTATGTGCTATTCATGTCTATCCTTGTACATTTCTTGTGACTTCTTTGACATATTTTGTAATTGATAATGGATCTATCTGATCTTCTCAACATTTTTTTTTGTCTTTTAATTCATCTCATGTGAGTTCCTCCCTCACTCCTCATTCTTATCAATATACAACATCTAAGGGTGAAGGTGATAAATATCGAAAGCGAGTTTCAAAAGGTGACTTACTAGTAGAAGTGTGGACTACTCCATTGTAAGAGTGTTGTATATATATCATATCTTCATTCTAGGTAATTGGATGCGCCAAAGTCCAATTGAATACCTTTTTATTCCCATCCGTATGTGGATGGAATGTTGTATACCTCTTGCGCTTAATATCCTTATTGTCCCACAATGTAGTCTAGAAGGCATTGAGAAATATGGTATCCATGTATGAGATGATGCTCCTTGGTATCCCAAAGTGCACTCAGTTTTGTTCAAGGAACATGTTTTCCACTTCCCATCCCTTGATGGTATTTGTACAAGGAACAAGAGTGCAAATTTATCTAAAATTGTCAACTACCATAAATAGATAGTCATATCCCTTCCTATTTATTGGTAAACCACCCATAAAATCCATGGAAATACTTTCGAAAGGTTGAGTGGGAACAGGTAATGGATGGTATAGACCCTTATTCCTGTCATTAGGCTTGGTAGTACAACAAAGTATACATCCTCTAATATATTTTGCTACATCTTCTTACATTCTAGGTTAATACATATACCTATGTTAGTTGGAAATTGGCTTCCCAACACCAAAATGTCCTACAACCTTAGAGGTGTCAGCCTCTATGATAAGTTGCAATTGTTCACCTTTAGGAACAAAAAACTTGTCGAGAATGTAGAGCAGACCATTCTGAAAATGATAGTCATCCTTGTTGTCACCTTCCTCTATATGAATTTGTCCCTATAGTTGTTGAAACACCTCCTTGAAGTCCTCATATTCTATGCATGCATCATGGGAAAAAGGCTCCATGTGCATTAGAGTTCTTAAATATTTAGTTTTGGATGTGGGTGGCTATGAAAGCATGTATGATGACTTGTTTCTCTTACCCTTCTTATACCTTATGACCAAATGAAACTGTTGTAAGAACCCCATCCATTTCTAGTTCCTTGTTTGTTATAACCTACTTTGTCCCTACAGATAGTGGAAAGGTTGGTTATATGTGTGGATGATGGTCTCTTTCCCATGAGATATAGTGATTCAACCTTTTGATAGGTTGTACCAAGGCATATAGATCCTTATCATAGGTAGGGTGTTTCAGGACCTCCCCATAAAATACTTCAAAATCATAGCAGGAAAACCTTCTACCTTGCATCAGAACTACTCCCATGGAATACCCACTTGCATTTGTCTCCACTTGTAAGGGATTTTAAAAGTTTGGTAGTGTGATAATTGGTTCTTGAATTATATTCCTTTTTAACTCATCAAAGGTATTTTGTTGATTCTTTCCCCATTGGAAACTCTTACTTCCCACTATTATTGCGTGGAGTGGTGCAACTACTATTGAAAATGAAGCTATGAAATTATACAAGTATTTTTTTGTCCCAACAAAGTTCCTAAATTCTATGCAATTTATAGGAACTTACCATTTCATGATGTCCTCCATCCTGGCGGGGTCTATATTGAGCTCTCCTCCATTGATCACATACCCTAGAGACATCAAACATTACCGAGAAAACTCACATTTCTTGATATGTGATCTCTAAAACTTGATTAAGATGTGATATGTGATCCTCCTAGATAACATTATAATCCAGTATATCATCTATATAAACAATAACAAATGAATCCAGACAAGAGTGTAAATAATAATTCATTAGTATCATAAATTTAGTTGGTGCATTACATAAACCAAATGGAATAACCAACCACTCATATAACCCTTGCATTGTCTTGAAGTAGTCTTATAGGTATTTTCTTCTTTGACTCGTACCTGGTGAGATCCTAAATTAAAATCCATATTAGTGAAGTACTTGGCATGTTGTAGATGGTATAATAGATCATCAATCCTAGGTAGAGGGTATTGATTCTTTAATGTAATATTGGTTAATTCATGTAGTCGATACACATTCACCAAGTCCCATCATTCATTGGTACAATTATGATAGGTGACCCACAAGGTGAGGTGCTTGGTCAAATCACACCCTTCTCCAATAGTTGTTGCAATTGCTTCTTCAATTCATTTTCTTCTTGAATAGACTTTCTATACATCCCAATATTTGACAATGGGGAGTTTGGAAATAACTGTATTTCATGCTCCAGATCCCTCTTGGGTGGTAACCCTTTAGGCTCCTGGAACACTCCTTTGTATGCATGTAGCAACTCCTCTAAATGTTTTTTTTTTCTCTTTAGTATATCCCTCCAGGGATTCCTTTACTCTCATTGACCCATAATCAAAATAATCTTCTCTTAAGAAAACTAAAACATATTTCTTGCTAGAACTTATCAATTTCTTGGCTTGATTAGTGCTTAGCAATGAAATTTTTTATTTTCATTTGTGCATGTCGATGATGAAGGATTTCCCTTCCTTGATGAGGTGGTACTAGTTGGATATTTGCATGAAGATAGAAAATCCCTCATATGGATGTAGAGGCTTCCAAACACTACTATGTATACATCCAGTTGTACTACATCCAATTCTACTTCATATATAAAATCAACGCATGTATACATCCAATGGTACTACATCAAATTCTACTTCATATATAAAATCAACGCTTAAAAAAAAATTAATCATGCACTTCCTTCTTAAATTGATCTATGCATCATTGTTTACCCAAACCAATGGATAAGGATTAGGATGATCATGAACCTCCAAACCAATCTTAAGGACTCCAAACTGCATTAAGTGAAATTATCCTATGAACCAGAGTTAAACAAAGAATCTATATTGGTGTTCTTGACCTGAATCGTGATGTGAAAGGTTGATTATTTGAGTTGGTTTCACTGATGTCAACCCCTTGAAGAAAGTGTGGTAGCAAATCTCGGTAGCACAGTTGGGTTTGGGTGGGTCAGACCCACCTTTTTATGTATAATGGTATGATTTTTACATATTTGAAGGTAAGATCATTCTAGATGGATGGATTATATGTCATGCCATTTCTGGTGGTATGTGGAATGTCACATAACTCCACTCTTCACGGTTGAGAGTTATGGCCATGTGGAAGTTGGAGAACCCTCACGAGTCATCTAGAGGCCCCAAAAAGGTCATGAAGCCAGAGTGGTTGCAAAGAAGAAATTATTATTTTATCATTTAAATAATAAAGTGAAATGATGACTATACCTTATAATCCAAAGTGATACAAAAAGAAAATTATTTAAATAATAAATTTAATGGAGAAATTACTAAGGGACAAGTGGTTAGAAGCTGGCTAGCCCCAAAATAAGGGAGAAAGTGGTTTTAAGATGGTTAAAAAGGTAACCCCTCGAGGGAAGAAGTGAAGCGATGAGTGTACCATAAGTCAAAGTGGGTACAAAAGAAATTATTTAAATAATAAACTTTAATGGAGAAATTCATTAAGGACATGGTTAATATGGTTAGCCCTAAAATAAGGAAAAAAAGTGGTTTTAAGATGTGGTTAGAAGGTAATCTCTGAGGAAGCTAAAATAAAAGTATAAATAAGAGGCAAGGGTCTCATTTTAATTACACTTTGAGGAATATTGGAATATACAAGGAATGAGGTAACTAAAGATATCTACATGAATTTCTAGAGGGAAGGAAGTAAAGAAGGATGAAACTTGTGGGAGGATAAATTATTTTGATGATGCTTCTAAGGTATGTTATTTACAGGTCATCTCACCATTTTGCAATAAATGTTTTAATAGAATTATAAATCCACTAACTATGGAAATTGCGAAACATATCCAAGTAGTTGTGATAAAATTTAACCTTGTGGTTCACATTTTGGAGTTACACTACGCTGGTACAGGGGTTTGTGGCTGGTCCCAAACTAGTCTAAAAACAGTGTTCTGCAAAAAAGTTTGCTAACTTATTCATACTGTGATAATAAATTTAGTAAGACCAAACAAAATTGGTTAGGAGTATAACTTAGTATTCTTTGTAACATTTTCAACCATACAACAAATATTCCATGCAAGTACTGCCCACGAAGTTCACACTAGAATAGCTAGAATTCAACAAGCTCCTTTTCCCGAGAGGTTCCAAGTAGTGAAACCTAGAGGAATTGCACAAAAACACTGAAGAACAATGTGTACTATTTTCAAATATTCATTCATTACAGGGCATAGGGCTAAGGATTATTTCAAGTTAGGGTTGTTGAATTAATCCAAAATTGGGTTCTGTGAGAATAAAGTAAAGTTTGATGAAAAATGCTAGTCTCTTGTTGTTAAAGCATAGTTGGGTTTGTAGGTATGTGACTATATACACCATGTGGTCTATTATATAGTTACAAAATCAAATTTGGTGATGAAATTGATGAGGGATTTCATTAGTACATGTTGGGTACATGGCTGAGACAAGTAGTTGATAAGCTCTGTACATACATGAGGTGTATAGTTTATGATGTTTGTTCCCATTGATGTGAGTCATAATTTTTATGTGTAATTTGATGCATGATTGGTAAGCATTTGGTGCATGCTCATGCACTCTGTTGATGGTACAGGGTTGGTGCATGTAATGATGTAATTTGTTTATGGTGCTACTGCTGATTACAAAGTTGTTTGGCCAGTTGTTGTGTCAGTTATTTATACATGTCATGCATAGTTGATGCATTTGTTTATGGTACAGTTGAGTTATAGGTTTATGTATGATACATGTTGGCACATGTTGTTACAAATTGATTACAGCTGATTGGTATAGGTTTATAACAATATATCTCAAGAATAGTGTGAGAGTTATTCCTATCATTCTACAATGGTTGATGGGGCAATGGACAGTAGCTGTATCCACTCCTTCCAAATTGTAGTAGAGATGAACATAGAGTATTGTATCCAAAGAATTGGGGACGGAGCTTCCTCAGGTTGTATCCTAAGAAACTAGGGTTTGGAGCCTCCTTCCTGCTGTAGCCAGAGAATTGGGAGCTGGATCTTCCCTTTAGGTTGTAGCCTAAGAAACTACGGGGTTGGAGCCCCCTTCCAACCAAGCAATTTTGAAGTCCCACAAAGGAAGCTATTCTCTAAATGAATGTAATTTTCAAAGACATATAAGAAAAAAATTATGTGGTTTCTTTCTCCTTTGTCGCAAGTGTAAGAACACTGCGTAATCGTATGTATGATTTCATTTGTTCATTTTTATTTAATTTTCAACTATTAGATGATAATGCTACAGTTATATATAACACCTGAATTTTGTGGTTAAAAAGGATTATCAAGTATCGATTCAATTTCCTCTTTAGTAATCTGGATAAATTGGTATCAAAGATGGTTCCTCTTTCCAAGAATTTATTTTTAACCAATGAAAGGTAGATAATGGAGAAAAACAACATGTATTTTCTTGGCTAAACATGGAATAATTACAATTTGGTGGATATGGGCATGCATTTTGGAGAAGAAGGATGAAAATATATATACAGTACATGAATTTGAAATTTGATAATCTATAGTAGATGGATGCAAAGAACCAATGGGGCCTACCACCAAGGAAAGAGAAATAAAACTCTGCCGTACAATTCCAAATCCACAAATGCACTTTTAAATGGTATTTGTGAATCTAGTATAAATAAATCTATTTATTTTAAATATGCTAAAAATATTTGGGTCAAACTTCAAAAATACTTATGAAGGAGATTCAAAATCTAAGAAGCGCAAGGCTTCAAACTTAAAGGAAGTCAGCCTTTGAACAACTAAATAAGGATGAGGGAAGATGAGAATATTACAACTTACTTCTTATGAGTCAACAAAATAGTAAATGCAATCATAGGATTGGGATAAGAAATTAAAGAATATTTAATTGTTCAAAGGGTACTAAGATCTCTCTTGCTGGGATTTGATCCTAAGCATATCACAGCAAGAAGAAAGAGTGATCTAGACTCAATAATCATGGATGAACAACATGAAATTTTCACAACATATGAAATGAAACTTAAATGTGAAAATCCTATTATGCTAGCAACTTTCAAAGATTCCAAAAGGCCAAAGAAAAAAGGAAAGCAAAAAGAAAAGAACATAGCAACAAATAAAGTATATCTATTCTCGTAAGATGATGAAGAAATGACCAATTTTGTTAAGAGATTGAAATAAGGGAACCAATGATAGATATAAAGGTAAGCTTCCATTGAATTTTTTAATTGGTGATGGTATTGGTCATTTTGATAAAAAAATTCCTCATAAGAAAAATAAGGGGAAATGATGAAGATTAATAAGTAGAAAAACAAACATATAGCAAAGGAACCACATAAAGTTTCTAAGAAAATCTTATGCACCAAAGAAGACATCTCCTACTATACAAGATGAAGTCATGACAGTTGAGGGCAAGATTCTATTCATGGTAGTAGAACACTCTGATACACACCCTAAGAAGAAGTGAAGAGGTAGAAGTTGACTAACTCTAGAATAATTGTTTACTACCATAGAAGTTATAAGCAAAGAAAGAGGAAAACAAGAAGCTACAAGGAAGAACTAAACAAGAAGGAAGACACTTAAGAACTAGAGTAGATCATCACAAAACTAGTTGTCCAAATAGAAGAATATAACACTGAAGAAGAAATCAGAATGTTGATAAGAGAGACACGACCATTGAAAATTCCAGCAGTGATTGTCACATTGAGAAAGGATCTCAAAAGAAAAATATGCGTAATTAAATCAAGAGTTTTGGATGCATTATCAGCAGTCAAAAGGCCTAATTAATGACAATCTCCGGCAGTTTGGATACAATCAAAAAGAAAATAAATCAATCTCCAAAGAAAGAAATAATACAAGAAACATATCAAAAAAATTCTATGTAGAACCAACAAAGGGGATATGAAGACCTACAAGGAATACATAAGGATACTTCTCCACCTAGAAGATTCATATTTTAGAATCAAAAACTCACATAAACAAATAAAGTCTGTGGAAGGATAAGGATTCATATGAGTAACTCCCTTTATAATATCTCTAACTCCTAGGTAATGTTCACTTTTAGTTTATGTTGGCATGGCCAATTCTTTTGGGACATAAAGTCAGAAATCAGGCCAAATTAATAATAGGAACATAAACAACTTCGAAAGTCATACAAAAATGGTTATCCAAGAATGGCTAGTGAAACAAAGAGAAGAAATTACAGTCAGGTTTTAATTCATTGAGAACTAGCGGAAATGGTATAAGCGGAAATAACTTTGGACATATTTAAAGATCAGAATGACAATCCCTCCTCCTAGAAAACCACAACATAACAACAATGGTCACAAACAAGAGCCCTGTATGATAACAACATGGATAAGAAAGCAAAACCAATACAACAATGAAAAATGCACACTCACTCTAAAATCTAAGAAAAGAAAACGTGGTTGGTATGTTGATGCTGGCCATTCAAAACAATACGAAGAACAACTCCAACAAATACCATCCCAGATCACAAGATCGGAAGCCAAAACGAGGATGAATAAAATTCTACACAGAAAAGGAAAGATGTCATATACATAAAGGCTTGGAAAATAACTAAAAGAAAAAGAAGGATAGGTAAATAAGGAACGTAGGCTGAAGACATTATACTTTTAGGCACCATAGTGAAACATGAATCCACAGACAAAAAGAAAGAATTTAGATCTCAGAGAGATGATGAATCTATTAATGAAGATGATGATGAATATACTTCAAAACATGAATTGTTTTGAGCCATCCATCTTAGACTCCCATATAATATGAATAATAGATAGGGGGAGTATATGCAATAGCCAAGATAGTCCAAAGAACCATCCTTCAATCATCTTGCATAATTTGAGTAGACAGATTTAGTGCATTCGGTTAGTGGAAGTACAATATGATAGAGTAATTAGTTGTAGTATTACTTCATGAGAGTAAAGTGACATATGAGTCAAAATTATGGACAATTGTGTAGCAGATTCTTGAACAATATGGGAAGATATGGATGTGAAATCATATTTTCTGAATGGGGAACTTGAAGAAGAAGTCTACATTGAACAATTGGTTCCTAGAGCATGGTACTATAGACTAGATAAATATCTACAACATGAAGGGTTCAGAAAAGGAAGTGTAGACAACAATCTCTACATCAAGGTAAATCAAGATGGTATTTTATTAATTGAAGTTTATATTGATGATATTATTTTTGGAAGTATTAATGACATGTTAAGCCAGAAATGTGAAAAGGATATGCAGAATGAAATGAAATTTCATTACTTGGAGAACTATCATTCTTTCTGGGTCTTCAGATACGTCAAAGAAACCAAGGAATTTTTATTTCTCAAACTAAGTATATTAGATAAATGCTAAAGAGTTTCGGAATGGAAGATTGAAAACCCATTACCACTCCTATGAAAACCTGTTGCAAGTTGAGCAAAGATGATGATTCAAAGTCTACAGACCAAAGGAAATATAGGGAAATGATTGGTATCTTACTATATGTGACAACATCCAGACCATATGTAATGTAGGTAGCTAGACAAGTGGCACAATTTCAAGCAAGACCAAAGGAATCACATGTCTTAATAGTGAAGACAATTTCCAAATATCTCAAAGGAACAAAAGAGTTTGGATTATGATATCCAAAAGGAAATGATCGATCACTTATTTCCTACATAGATGTAGATTGGGTAGGTTGCATTGATGACCGATGAAGAACCAGTGGAGCAGTGTTCTACTTGGGTGAGTGTTTAGTATCTTGGATAAGAAAGAAACAATCATCAGTATCTTTATCGACAACTGAAGTAGAGTATATTGCAACAACAACATGTTGTACATAGGTTCTATGGAGGAAACAAACTCTGACAGATATACATGTTGAGTATGATGAGCCCATTCCAATCTATTGTGATAATACAAGTTCCATGAGTATCTCAAAGAAATTGGTAATGCACTCCAAGACGAAGAACATTCCAATCATGTATCACTTTATACAGGAATGGGTTGTAGAGAAGAACATCCGAGTTGAATATGTGGACACAAAAGATCAAGTGATAGACATCTTTACAAAACTGTGTCCATGGGAAGCCTTTGAGTATCTTCTCTAGAGACTTAGAGTAATTTCTACTCCAAAATGAATGTTTTTGAATGCTTATCTTATATGTCTTAGATTTACATGAGGAAGCACCATAAAGAGGACATTTCAGGTTGGGAGATCAGTTTCAAGAAGAGTTCAGTGAGGGGGAGTATCCCCAAAGACAATTCAGTTAGGGGGAGCAGCCTCAGATGTAAAGATACCTTTTCCATTGATGACAAAGGGGGAGATATTTATCAGATGCAAAGGTAAATGCTTGGAGAAAGAGCAGAGAGGCATGGTTCCGGGGGGAGCGATGGTCACATGGGGAGCATGAGTGATATGAATTCATTAATGCATCAAAGTGTTTCCATCAATGCTAAAGCTGGAGATTGTTGATTATTTGAGTTGTTTTTCATTGATGTCAACCCTTGAAGAAAGTTCGGTAGCGAATTTTGGTAGCACAAAGGTTTGGGTAATGGAACCAAGTTTGCTTGATGTATAATGGTATGATTTTTAATATATTTGAAGGTAATACTATTCTAGATGGATAATACATGTCATGCCATTTTCATTGGTATGTGGAACGCCACATAACTCCTCACAGTTAGAGATTTATGGGCATGTGAAGTTAGAGAATCCTCATGAGTCATCTAGAAGCCCCAAAAGGTCAAAGTAGTCAGAGTGGTTGCAAAGAAGAAATTATTTAAATAATAAAGTGAAGTAATGAGTGTACTATATGTCAAAGTGGATATGAAATAAATTATTTAAATAATAAATTTAATAGAGAAATTACTAAGTGGACAAGTGGTTAGAAGTGGGTTATCCCTAAAATAAGGAAAGTGGTTTAAGATGGTTAGAAGGTAACCCCTTGGGGAAGAAGTGAAGTGATGAGTGTACTATAATTCAAAGTGTATACAAACGAAATTATTTAAATAATAAATTTAATGGAGAAATTACTAAGTGGACAAGTGGTTAGAAGTGGGTTAACCCTAAAATAAAGAAAGTGGTTTAAGATGGTTAGAAGGTAACCCCTTGAGGAAGCTACATAAAAGTATAAATAAGAGGCAAGGGTCTCTCATTTTAATTACACTTGAGAATATTGAATATATACAAGTGAATGAGGCAACCAAAGGATATATAAGGTGAATTTTAGAGGGAAGGTGAAGTAAAGAAGACCGAAATTCAAGGGAGGATAAATTCTTTTGATGATGCTTTCTAAGGTATGTTATTTACAGGTCATCTCACCATTTTTGCAATATATATTTTTCTATAATGATTCAGTCTGTGAAATTGGGTGGCCATTGAGGCAACATATCCAAGTAGTTGTGATAAACATTTTAGCCTGTGGGTCGTTTTATTTTTGGATTTACAGTTTGTGGAAAATAAGGTTTGTGGCTAGTTCTGAAACTAGTCTAAAATAGATATTTTGGGTAAAAATGTCACAACTTATTCATAACAGATCCAAATTTAGTAAGACAAAATGTATTGGTTAGATTACAGTCTATAGTATTCATTGTACCATTTTCATATCCATACAAAAAATATTCCGTGTGGGGAACACTCTATGAGTTCTCTCTCTAAAATAATCCAAAATTCAACAAGGCATGTCATTTTTTCTATAACTGCTTTTTCTGAGAGGTTACAAGTAGTGAAACCTAGAGGAATTGCATAAAAGACACTTAAGAACATTGTGTACTACTTTCAGATATTTATTCATTATAGGTACATAGTTATGATTATTTCAAGTTAGGGTTGTTGACTAATCTAAAATTAGTCATGTGAGACTAAAGGAAAGTTTGATGAAAATGCTAGTCTCTTGTTGTTAAAGTTAAGGAAAGTTTGGAGGTATGTGACCATATACACTAGGTCTATTACAGAGTTACAAATCAGATTTGGATGATGAAATTTATAAGGGATTTTGGTTGAGGTACATGTTGGTACATGGTTCACACAAGTAGTTGATGAGTTGGCACATACATGAGGTGTATAGTTGATGATGTTGGTACATATTGATGATTCATAGTTTGTCTATATTTGATGCATCATTGGTACATATTTGGTGCATGCTTGATGCACTCATTGATGGTATAGGTTGAGGTACAGGTTGGTGCATGGTTGATGCACTTGTTTATGGTACAGGTTGATTACAGGTTGCCTAGACAGATTATTGTGACAGGTTATTTGTAAAAGTTTGGTGCATGGTTGATGCATTTGTTTATGGTACAAGTTGAGGTATAGGTTGATGTATGGTACATTTTGGCACAGTTTATTGGTATAGGTTGATTACATGTTGATTTGTACAGGTTTACAACAATATATCTCACATCTATAGTGTGGCAGTGGTTCCATCATTCTACTTCTACATCGAAGAGGTTGGACGGGGCAAGGACAGGTGGTTGTAGCCACCTTCCAGTTGTAGCCGAAGAAAATAGGGGGTTGTAGCCACCTTTTGGTTGTAGCCAGAGAATTGGGGAGTTCGATATTCCCTCAGGTTACAGCCTGAGAAACTAGGGGGTTGTAGCCTCCTTCTGGTTGTAGCCAGAGAATTGGGGAGTTCAATATTCCCTCAAGTTGTAGCCTGAGAAAATAGGGGTTTGGATCATCCTTCCAGTTACAACTGGAAAACAAAGGAAGTTGGTTCTTCTAATGAATTTACTTCTTAAAGACATATAAGACAAAGAATTATGTGGTTTTCTCCCTCTTTGGGTTTCCACGTAAAAACACTGGTGTATTGTGTATGTGTATGATTGCTCATTTTTTCATTGTTTATTTACTCTAGAACTATTGGATGATAATGATACATTGATATAACAATTGCATTTTGTGGTTAAAAAGGATTATTTCTCTATTACTAATTCACCCCCCCTCTTGGTAATACAACACATTGATCTATGCATCCTTGTTTACCCAACCCAATGGATATGGGATAGGATGATTGTAATCCTCCAATTCAAGCTTACTGACCAAAATTGTTGCTATGAGATTAGCCTATGAAACAAAGTTAAAAATAGCATCTATATTGGTGTTCTTGAACTGAATTGTGATGTGGAAGAGCTTGGTCATATCCTTATCTTCTTGGTGATGAAGGATACTCAGATTCACCTCCTTCTACACTGATGTGTAGAAAATATTTTCATCAACATCAGATCTACTTCAACCCGATTGCTCAAATCTATGGCTAGAAGGTTATTTTTCTTTTTGTCTTTCCTGCAGCTCTTCAGGTTTATCTATGGATGTAGTTTCTAACACATTTCCTTGGTGTGACCATCAATATTGCAATGGTTTCAATGGCTGCTAGGATCCTTGCACTAATGTGTAGTTGTTGTCATCTTCTTATCTTTTTCCCCTTTCCACTTCTTCTCCTCCTCCTTGTGATCCATATTATATTAAGAATGACATGAAAATAGAGATATAACAAGGAAAGACACATATGTATTACAAGAAACACAGTAATATAGTTAAAACCAGATTCTATTAATGAATCTTTAGAATACAAAAGACTTTAAAATGCAAAGCACAAAATCTAACTAAAATGGTAGTAGTTTATCCCTAAAGAGAGAGATGTATTGGCTATGCTCATTCATAAGAAGCTAATTACAAAAGGCTAGAAAGGTATTTTAATATAAATCATCAATGATAAAACCCTAAACATCCCAAATCCTGACCCCAAAAGATGAAACACCAAAAGATTTTTTGGCTTCGATGTGGTTAGTTGATACGTCAACTTCAGAAGGTTGTAAATTTTGCATACGATATATGTTTGGGGAATTTGATAGCCCATTAGAAAGGTCTAGTTGATAAGTACACATTGCAAACAACCTAGAATTTTCCTATAACTACATATTAGGTGTTGTGTTGCCAAAAAAATATTGTTTAGGGCCTCAAAATGGCCCGGAAAGTTTCAGACCCAAAAAACTATAGAAAAATTACCAAGATGTGGAACCATTCCGAATAAAAAGAAAAAGTGGTTGGCCACCAATATCCACTTGGACCAGTCCTCCCCTCTTGGAAAGCAATCATCCCCATTTCATCAAGTTACTCCATCAGATGGGGAAACTTCTACTGAATTTGACTCATGGTGAGCCACTTGCCTTGGTGAAGAAGTTGACCTACTTTGATGACCCAATAAGGTTGGATGTTCTACAAACAAGTGACTTTAGTCTTGGTGACCATGATCTAATCAATTGTATCCTAGTCAATGTAGTTAGGATTGAGCAAGGAAAAATGTAGGTGCTAAATTTCTCCCATGGGATAATGTTTCACACTTTTTCCCCAAAAAATATTCGCCAATTTCCATTTTTTCTAAAAATGATTTTCCTAAATTATCTAGGATAAAATTGTTTTCTGTAAAAATCATCAAATATAGAAACTATATAAAACCCTTAGAATTTTGAATATTTTTACAAAAATATCACCAAACATTTTACAGTTTTCATATTAATGACTAGTAAGATTCGCGAAGGTTTCTACATTTTAAGATACATTTAGATCCTTAAAATTATCCTTGGGATTGCGTTTGGTAGGGGCCAAGTGCTCGACCATTTATGAAGTGTCTAAGAGAGGTGGAAAATATGGTTGAATAAATTCCAACGAAAAACAGGTTGCAAGCCAAGAAAGAGTGAATACTTAATTCAAAAGCATTATCACTCAAAAACTTGGTGATGGTTTAAGGCCCATATCAGAGTGGATGAAGATTTAATGAGGTCCTGTGAGATTATCATTTTGAAAATAAAACCATACCTTATCTCCCACATGAAACTGATGTGGTTCTTGATGTTGATCATGTCACTACTTATACTTGGGAATGGAATTTTGTAAGATGACATGAACTTGTTGTTGGATGTGCTAGATTCATTCACAAAATTTGGTTGCTCAATCAACCTCAGTCCATGCATGGGAGGACTCTTCCTTTATAACTACAATGGGTAGATCTATGTCAATTGGGGGACATTGATGGAACCCCAAACACACCTGAAAAGAGATGTGGCCAATACAACTATGGAGGGATCTGTTGTAGATATGTTGAACATAAGAAAGGATCTCATTCCATTTGCATGGATGTTTAAAATTTTGCATCCTTAGGATATTAACAATCATCTTGTTGACTACCTTTTTTTGTCCATCAATCTGTGGGTGGAAGAAAGTCGATTTGGTCAACTTGGTGTCTATCATTTAACATATCTTGGAAAAGAAATTACTTAGGAACCTATTGTCTGGATCTGAAATAATGGTTCATGGGAGGCCAAAATGAACCCAAACACATTCAAAGAAGAGCATGGTATTGGACTTGACTGTGATTCTCTTCTTGTATGGTTATAAAAATGCCATCTTATAGAATTGATCGACAACCATAAAGAAACAATCATTACCATTCTTGGCTAAAGGTAGACCAAACATGTAATCCATGGACATGTAATCCCAAGGCCCATTGAGACTAGGAAAAGAGGTATATAGCCCCTCTTTTTTGATGGTGGGTTTGTAAATGCCACATGTAGTGAAGGATATGATAGGTTTGCAAACATCTTATCAAATATTCGACAACTAAAAATATTTTTGTAGTAGTGCCACTATTTTTTCCAAGCCAAAGTGTCTCACTGCTTGACTGTAATCAACTTCCCAAATCATATTTTCACACTTGCTTGAAGGAAAAAAAATATGGATCAGATGGCACAAAAATCCATCTTAGAGGTTAAACTATGGTACTGATTTTCCTTTGTTTAATGTATGATAGGTAGCTACAAATTCAGTTCCATTGTAGTTATATAATTGTGGCCACTTGGAGGCATCATGCCCACATGAGTTAAAAATTGTGGTTAGTGATGCAGGAGCATCGTAAGTAGCCAACCAGGCAACCATAAAAGGCAGAAGACAATTGGAAAAGTGCAACACACATTTTGCACATGTTGAAATGTTTTGAAGAAATTAATGAGAGGATATTATTGTAGTAGTTAAAGGAAGCATACTTACATGTTGTAAACATATCTTGAGTGATTTTATTTCATCTGTCAGATGTAGTAGACATTAAGTATGATAAATGAAAGTAGGTAGCTTTGAATTAATAGATTAGATAGTTTTAGGAGTGTAGGAGGGAAAATGGATATAGACACCATCGCCTTTGTATTATTGTATGATTATATCATTAGCACAGAGAAAAAGAAGAGAGTTGTAGAAGAGAGATATAGAGAAGAACCCATGTACAGGAGCTTGAAGTAATATATGAAGCTTTGACTCAGATTTCATGGTCTTATGATGCTTAATGTTTACATATGTTGAATGGTATGCTTACAGTTGTTTTATTCTCTCTGTTATGCATTTGTTATGATGCTATGCTATGTTGAATGTATGATTTAATGTTGAATGTATGAAGTATGAGAGAGAAAGAGAATGAATTTCAATTGTTTCTCTTCCTGAGAGAAGTTCCTACAAGGAGTGCAGTGAAACGTCTGCAAGGTGTGCATTGACAAGGGTTCTAAGTCTATCTCAGAAAGCTTAGGAGGGATACCATTGTTCTCATTCCAGGAGAAGTGTAGGTGAAGCACAGAAGCCGTGTAAGGTGTGCGTAGGCTAGTTTAAGCCTTAGAATTTATCAACTAAGGTTGAAGAGTGAAAGACTGCTGTTGTTGAGAGTGCACAGAGTCAAAGAATCAAATACACAAAAGTATTTGAAAGATTGTCGCAAAGAGTGCATGCAGGATTCCTTTCGAGACTTGAGGTTGCAATAGAAAGCTCAGGAGGGTCAGCGCTTTTGAAGTATTCAAAGGAAGGTGGGGAGATGAATCATCACATAGAAGTTAAGTCCTAGAGAAAGAACGTCGAGTCAGTTTGGGCCAGATATTCAGAGGAAGGAATCGAATAGTCAAAATTCTCAGTGGAGAATTCACGAAGTTGCGGGGACCATAGGATCTAGTAAAGCTACAAGGTGGTTAGGATATGGACGAACCCACCACTCTAGTGTCAAGAATAAATGAAGATTGTCGATCGTGGTCATTTTGGGTCGTTGGATCATTCTTTCGAACTCAGAATCATTCTTTCGAACTCGGGGTTCGTGAGTTCAGAGGGTAGACCAAATCCTTTGGTTGTGAGAACTCCCGAGTAGCAAGAAGTAGGAATAACCATTGGATCAGAACCTCTTCGCTATATCGCGTATTGGGATTTCAGAGGTTGGGAGGAATGATTTTCGACTGCAAGGGTCGTGAAGGGCGAGGGTCGAGGTCTCGAGTGAACATGTCGTGCATCCATCAAGTGGGGACCGCGTGGTTGACAGGTAGACACTCATCGCCTGGGAGGGGTCAACACCCTGTTGACTTCTCATGCTTTGGGTTCTCATAAGAAAGGAGTACAAAGGCTCAAGAAACCAACTCACGAAGTTGTGAGCGGCAATAAGTATTGAAGGAGTCAAATCTTCTCTGACTTTCACATCTTGAATTCTCGTAAAGAAGGGCCTGGAGGTTCAACGCTTCAAATCGTGAACTTACGAGTGAGGTTAGTAGTTATCTCTAGCCAATAGTTACGCATGGAGGGCACTAAAAAGGAGGAGCCATATCCCATCTCATGTCGGGTATCGGCGTTTGGTGAAGAAAAGTCAAGGGTCTTCGACCTGCGAACACGCGACTTGCGAAAGGCGTTTGCGTAAGGACCAGGTCATGGTCGTATGGAAGTGTAAGGCTTTCACCTGGAGTTAAGTTGGATAGGGCGGGTTTTTTAGGAAGGACTTGTGGATACACTCTTGTTTGTGTGAGAATTTCCCATAGGGAAATTGAAGAGTCTATCCGACTCAGAGGAGAATTAGAATGATCCTATGCAGATCTCAGCCTGAGGGTTGGGGGTTTGCATCATCACGGTATCAGAGCTTGATTGTGTCTGTATACGTCACGAAGAAGGAGCTAGAGAAAAAGGAGTAGTCTGATATGCACCAATTTGGTATTAGAGCTACACAACATGTTCTTTGCTTCTGTAGCAGAGAACAAGGGAACATTTTATATCCATTCCACCGAGAAGAAGAGACAGGCCAATGCCAATGCCTGATCCAGCAAGATAAAGAGAAAAGTGTGAGTTACATGCTAGAATTGATGCCATGGAGACAACACAAAGGTGCACAGTTGACGCTGGGGATATTAGCGAAGCTGAAAGTGAAAATGAATCTGGAAACGAAGGAGAAGAAGTCATAGTCGAAGATGCTGTAGAAGAACGCCTATTCAGGGTTGTTGCAAGGATAGGTACTAGAGAAAAGATGGAGATTCCCATGTATGAGGGAAACCTGGATGTTGAAGAACTTCTAGACTGGATTAGAGCACTGGATAAATACTTCGACTATGAGGATGTCAAGGAATACAAGAAAGTCAAACATGTTGTTGCTAGACTTAAAGGGCATGCATCACTATGGTGGGATGAACTGCAGGCTGACAGATGCTGCAAATGAAAGCAGAAAATCAAGAGCTGGGATAGAATGGTTGCAAATATGAAAGCCAAATTTATACCCAAGGATTATCAAATCACTCTATTTCGGAGGATGAAAAATTTGAGATAGAAGCTGATGTCAGTGAAGGAATACACTGAAGAGTTCTACAAGATAAACATTAGGGCAGGCTATTAGGAAAATGATAATGAAAAACTTTCCAGATACATGAATGGTTTGCGGTATGAAATTCAAGATGAGATGGGCATGATGACCATTCGGACTGTGGAACATGATTATCAGATGGCTTTGAAGGCTGAAGAGAAGCTAAGATGAAAACAAGGTCAAAGAGGTCGAGGTAGAAGTCAAGCCAAAGGCAAAACAATTGCCCAAGACAGAACTCATAAATCTAAAGAAGAGGGGAAGAAACCTCAAACTCAACATGAGAGAGGAGGAAGCTCACAGAGAGGGTAGTATGCTGATAGAAATACTTTTCCTCAAGCCAGAGGAAGAGGAAGAGGCAGAGGTGGTGAAGTAAAATGCTTTGTCTATGGAAAGATCATACATAAATCCTATGAGTGTCCAGATAAGAAAAAAGATGGTGGTTAAACTCACATTGCCGAAGCTCAAGGACAGAATGTTGAGGCAGAATATGCTAAGGGAAAAAGATATTTGATGATGAGGAAAGTTGTCTTGAATCCATAGAAGGAGGCAAAGAACCCATCCCAAAGAAACTATTTGTTTCAGACTGCTTGCAAAACTAAAGATAGAGTATGCAAAGTCATAGTGGATACTGGTAGCATAGACAATCTCGTATTCAAAGAGATGGTAGAAAATTTGGAGCCAGAGACTGTTGTACATCCAAGCCCATACAGAGTTTTGTGGCTACAAAAAGGACATCACGTAAATGTCACTAAACAATGTTTAGTTGAATTTAAAATAGGGGGATATAAAGATGAAATATTATGTGATGTCATTCCCATGGATGTTTGTCATCTATTGCTGGGTAGACTGTGGCAATATGACAGGAACGTGATTCATGATGGGAGAAAAAACACGTACACCCTGGAGAAGAATGGGAGGACACACATGCTACTGCCGATTAAAAACCAAGAGGTGAAAATAGAGATGAGCAACACTGTACTTCTCATGAGTGGGAAGGAACTTCTTAAGGAGGTTAAGAAGAAGGAAGACGCACAATTTATCGTGGTTAGGAAACCCATAATTGTTTTGACTAGTACAAGGATAGATGATTTACTAGAAGAAATCCAGGAGTTGCTGGAAGAGTTTACTGATATAGTGGGGGATGAACTACCTTGATCATTGCCACCTATCAGAAGTATAAGCCATCGTATCAACCTTATGCATGGAGCCAGCTTACCGAACAAAGCTGCATACAGGTTGATGCCGCAGGAAAATGAGGAAATTAAGAGACAGGTCCAAGACTTAATGGACAAAAGGATTGATTCAAGAAAGCTTGAGTCCATGCGCTATTCCAACAGTGCTCAGCCCAAAG
>SNQJ01S0000960.1:312328-324745 GCA_010110895.2 Picea sitchensis
AATGATCAAATGTGACACATACCATGATACCTCGGACCAATTACCTCATGGAGCAAGAGCCCTTTCTGATGCAAGCCCAGGCCGGTAGTGATGGAGGCTGGTACTGCTGGCAGAACAAAGTCGGCTGAGAGGAAGAAGATGGGTCCTCCAGGACCATGCTCAGGTCGCTCCTGCTCTCGGTACTCCATGTCTAGGACCATGTGGGCCTCGAGACATGATCTCCTAGTTATCCATAGATATTGGGGATAACACATCCCAAATATTGGATTCTCTTTATGTTGAAGGAACACTTCTCCAAATTGGCATATAACTTGTTTTATCGGAGGGTGTCAAAGACTTATTAAATATGATTCAAATGTTCTTCCGAGGTGTTTCTAAAGATGAGGATGTCATCTGGATATACGACCACAAAGGAGTTTTTGAATGGTTGCGATATATAATACATCATCCACATGAATTTCATCGGAGCATTAGTGAATCCAAAAGGAATAACAATCCATACAATTGTTTTCTCAATTGACACCTAGTAGTAGCCCGACTTCACATCAATATTACTGAAAAATTTGCTGCCCTTGAGATGATCTAGAAGACAATCAATTTAAGGGATTGGGTACTAATTTTTTATTTTGATCTTGTTCAAGGCTCTGTAATTAGCACAAATTCACCATGTCTTGTCCTTCTTCTATAACGAGAAAATTGGGCTCCTGTAAGTTGAGGATATTTGTCTAATGTGTCCCTTCAAAATTATCTCTTAGATCTGGTATTTGATTTCTTCATTATCCATAATAGAGCACCTATATACAGGTCCATTAGGTAGATTATCATCAGGTGTCAAATAAATTTATTTATTTACCTAATGGTGCAAAGAAACCCCAACATGTGAGGAAAATATGTCTTTGTTCTTTTATATTATCGTTTCCACCTACTTATGCTATGTAGAGAGAATGCATCCAACGTTTTTGGCGGTTGTAGTGACCTTCCATTCACCTTTAGACTACACCATAAAGAGGACAAATCTCCCATCCTAAGATACCACCTTTTTTCCATACTTCATAGAGATAAAAGAGATCACAATAGTTAGGACTAGCTTTAGTACCATGTAGAGTTGACCATCCAAAGTAATAATGAAACTACATGAACTAGATGCATAAACAACATGACACTTCCACATATATGGTTGTCCTAAAAGAACATCAAACACTTCAAGGGGGTAAATATCGCACAATACCTCATATTTGAAGTGTTTGATGCCATAGTGGAGGTGACATTATTAGTTAATGCATATGGTGAAACTGGGTTCTACATCAATGAGCTATTTTCCCTTATCCAATTTCTAATTAGAGTCTGATTTAGCATCAGAATCTAAGGATTTCTTCTCATCCAACAATGATCTTTGGAGAGAAATTCATCAATGTTTTTCCAAGGGAGTTTGTGGAACTTCCATCACTTTTTTATGTCCTTCTTTGAGTTCCCATTATCCTTCTTTGCTTATGGCCTGGAATAATTGTCCTAGGGCTGACCCTCCTTTCTTTAGGATTTAGGGACACCTTTTCCATGCTTCTATGGCGATGGATTTTTAGAATTGAAATCTCACTTATTCTTTTTCTTGAATGTTTTCTCGATCTTGAAAAAATATTGGAAACCAACTCCTAGTGAGGAGATGTCCAGGAACTCCATATCTATTTGGATGTACCTATGTAGGGAAATATGGCAATTCAAAACCATTTGTTGCTTGGAGTCCTTAATCCATAGATTTCCATGTAAGTTATGGAATATGTTGGTGTACTTCGAAACTGTCTAGTCTCTCTTATGACACAGAGTTTTCCATCTCATGTATTGGTTATCATAGTTTCCAATAGGGTAGTATCTCTCCTTGAGGGAATCAAAAAAATATTCCCAAGTGAGTCCTAGCCCAAATAATGCAGACTCATCTTTGACATGTTGCTCACAATATGTCTCCCACCAATATTTGACATGGGGAAGGGATTTAAGGAGTGCAAAGGTAATTTTTCACTGTTGGAAAAAAATTGGATAGAGAAATAAGCCTTTAGTAGACTAAACCATTTTTCCAAAGTGTCAACATCTATCTAACCTTCAAATAAAGGAATATCAAATTTAACTTTTAACTTAAAGGTTGTCTCACCTCCAAAATGACTACTAGTTGAAGGTGCCTATGTTGTTGTTGGCAACCGTTGAAGGAGCTGGGTGAAATTATTCATCATCACATTCCTCTATCGCAAGAGGGATTATTTGAACAATAATTTGATAAGGTCTCCTACTTCATTGTCTCTCTTTTATTTTTCCATGGGATGATTCTTGGGCCAGTGAGAGTGTTCTTCCCCAACCTCAACCATTTCAAGTCCCAACTCTTGATAGCTTCACCTTGTCGAAGACATGTACAAAGAAAAAACAAATATCAGATTTCTCTAATACCACTAGTCCAAATTATATTGAGAACGACATTGAGGAAGAGATATAACAAGGAAACACACAAACATATTGCAATAAACAAAATAATAGAGTTAATTTTAGATTCCATTGATGATTGTTTGGAATAACTAAGACTGTAAAATGCAAAGCACACAAGCTACCTAGAAAAGTGGTAGATTGTCCTTGAAGAGAGAGATGTGTCAACTATGTTCATTCGTAAGAAGATGATTAGAAAGAGGCCAAAGAGGCCTTTTAACATAAAAGTCAATGAGAAAATTATAAATATCTAAAACCCTAACCCCAAAAGATGAAACACCAAAAGTTTTGTGGGCCTGAATGTGGTTAGTTGATATGTCAAATTCCCAAAGGCATAACTTTTTCATACAATCTCCATTTGGGGCACTTGACACCCTGTCAGAAAGATTTAGCCAATAAGTAAACATTCTAAGAAACCTAGCGTTTTCTTATGGCTACATGGCATGAACTTCTATACCAAAAAAACATATTTTAGAGCCTCAAAACACTGCCAAATGTTTGGGACCCGAAAAAATGTAGAAAAAAATTGAAGATGTGAAACCATTATAAATTGGCAGAACATGTGGGTGGCCATCGGTATCTACCTCTATCATCTTGGAATATTACTGGTTCTCCTTCTACTTGGAACTACTTGCTTTCCGTTTCTTTTGGCCTGTGTTTTCTAGATACTATGCCTATACACATGCCTCATCCATTATCCTTGTCTTGAAGAGAATAAACTACTTTCATAGATGATTGTGCAAGCCCCCTAGATACTTGAGGAGTACATATGGGTTCTTGGAAATGATACCCAACATGATGACCATGTTTCTGAACTTAGTGGTGTAATCCTACACAGTCTTCCCCTGCCACTTCTTGAAGTCATGCCATTGGATCCATTAGTTCTCTACATATCCGATAGGGTAAAATTGGGACCTGTCGAGGGATTTGAAGTCCTCACAGATAGTTATCGATGGATCACCCTCCAGCCTAAGTGTTTCCGTATGGCTTTCCTACTAGGTTGAAGCATGGCCCTATAACTTCAATTTAGAAAATGAAATATTTTTCTCTTCATCTATATGGTGGATGCTAAAATAAACCTCTAGTTGTTAAAACCAATGATTATGTTTTAATGCATCAATCTCACCTTGGTATGGCTTTATGTTCACTTTCTCTTCCATATTGAATATAAACTGTGAAGAGTTAACAACACTTGAACTCAACTTATCTTTCTTGGGTTCTTTCCGTAACTCCTTTCCTAGGTCCTTACAATCTCTCAATTTCCCCTCCAACCTGATCTCTGAGTTAGAGCCTCCTTAACCTCCAAATGGATTGATCTTGATTGCTAGAGTTGTCATGAGGAGCTTCATATTGTAGTAGATATCAGTGACCTATGCTTCCAACCTCTCAAATTTATCTTCTGGTGGATTTTGAGGGTTGTTATGAATAGACACGTCTTCCATGGATAGGGTTGTATGAGTGTCTTCTTAAACCATTTTATAGATACTTGAAACTTTCCACAAATACCCAAATAAATCCTACTCTGATATCAATATGATATGTAAAATACCGTGGGTATTCCATTGGAACATTTTGTCACAACAAATCTCATAAATAAAACTGAAATCTACGTATGAAGATTAAATTTGTTTATATTCCAAAATATTTAGTACTGATTTTTTTCTTATGCATGAAAGAGTTAAAATTTAGAAAATATAGAAAAGTAAAACAAATCACACACCATCCTCAAAATAACAAAAATATTTTCTCAGGGAAACCCTTACCAGAGAAAATTCATCTAGAAGGTGAGGCTGCTTTGTTCTCTTTTCTCTAGTATGAAAATAATGCAAGTACAAAGGAGAAGACACTCTCTTTGGAGTCACCTAAAAACTGTCACCTGTTAGGATGCTACATAAAATTAACCCCCTATATTATTCTCTGTAATTTCCCACTCTCACTTGTTCTACTCTACTATGGAGCAAAATACAATAACATTGAATGGAACCTAGTGGCCTAGTATTTAACATAGCTCGATAACCATCTAGGGGTAGGGTTTTAAATTCCTCAACCCTCAATTTTGATAGGGTGTTGTACCTTCTATATTTTTCTTATAAAATCCACTCTGTGGATATCCGCACATGTTTAAGTAATGGAGGTTGATCTGGCATCCATTCACACCATGGTGATCAATATGGTAGATCAACTTGCGGGAGACATAACTTTCACATACAAAATCTAATTAAGGAAATTATTGCACCATTGGAAAGGTCTCAATGCATAGAATATAGGAAGTGGATCCATAGTAATATTTGGACCATAAAATAGATTTTTCTTTATGCCTCAAAATGGATCCACAGTACTTTAGATGTTTTTTTGGACCGAAATTTCAAAATTTGGACCAGTTTCTAAAATGTCTCTAGGGGTTGATTCCTCCATTTTTTTTTCACCCATAAAGCATCAATATAGAATACAAATAATATAATGATTTAATCCAAATAATACTATGTAATATTTCCTTATTCAGTTCTAACCAAACTCTATCTCCCACTTTGAATGATTTCTCAGTTTTGTGTTGTTGATGTTGGTCCTTACACTTTTCCTGTGATTTCATCGATGTCTCATGTACTTGTAAATCAATTTTACTAATATTTTAAAAACAATTATCCCCTTTAAATGATTCTCTTATGAAATATTCCCTCGACCCTCCTTTTTTCTATAGAAAACATCCAAGGGCGAAGGTCACACATACCCAAAGCTAGTTTCAAAAGGGTAAGTATTGGTAGAAGTGTTAATTACTATGTTACAAGAGCGTTGAATGCAGATAAATTTTCCATCCCATGTTTTTTGGTGTTTTTTATGGTAACCCCTCAAAATTTGTACCAATGTTAGCTCACTACTTTTTTCTTCCCATATTTCTTTTGGTGGAATGTTGTAGATCCGTTCAACTTTGTTTCCATCTTCTCCCAAAGTGTTGTCCAAAGGGCACTAAGAATATAGTATCTGTATCTAACGGGATGATCTTTAGTATCCCAAAGTGCACCTATACCTATTCAAAGAACATGATTGATATCTATTGTGCTTTGATGGTATGTTTACAAGGCATAATAATGCACATCTTGTTGATCTTATAAACTACCACAAACATGTCATGTTCCTTCGTAGTTGTCAACAAAACACTAACAAAATACATGGAAATTATTTCCTAGGGTCAAGTGGGTATACAAAAGGGATGGTATAAACCTTACTTCATATTACTAAGAATTCTAGTACAACAAAGCATGCATCCTATAATATACCATGCCACATCTTCTTGCATTCTCAACCAATACACATACCTTTGTAAATTGGCAACTATCTTCCCTACAAATTTTTTTTGTACAACCTTGGATGTGTGAGCCTCTTTGATAAGATATAATATTTTACTTTTTGAAACACAAAACTTGTCTATATTGTAGAGAAACTCATTCTAGAGATGATAGGAATCCTTAATGTCACCTTCTTTTAGAGGAATTTGGGCTCGTATTTCTTGAAACAATTATTTAAGTTTCTCATCTTGTATGCACATATCTTTGTATGAATCATGGGTGAAAGGATCCATGTGCATAAGAGTTTAAAAAGATATAGTCATAGATGTGGGTGGCATTGAAAGAATGTTTGTCAACTTATTAGTTCTACGCTTCTTATACTTGATGATTATATGAAACTATTGCCAAAAAACCATCCACTTGTAATATATGGTTTCTTGAAGACTACTGAGGGCCTGGAGATATTGTAATGGCTAGTGATTAGTGTGGATAATGATTGATAGTGCTTCCACTTCTTAACAACTTGAAACAAGGCATAAAGTTCCTTATCATATGTTAAGCCATAGAAAATGCCCCATGTTAAGTATAAAACCCCTTATTAATACATAGATAATGAATTAATACATTTCTTGATATAGATTATATTGAGAATGAAATGAAGGTAGAGATATAACAAGGAAACAAATAGATATATTGCAAGAAACAAAATAATACCATTAACTCAAATTTTATTAATGAATGGAATACAAAAGACTGTAAAATGAAAAACACACAAACTAGATAGAATGGTAGTAGCTTATTCCTGAAGAGGGAGATCTGTCATCTATGCTTATTCATAAGAAGATGATTACAAGATATCAAAAAGGAATTTTAACACAAAGAATCAATGAGAAAAACCTAAAAATACAAAATAATAACCCTAGAAGATGAAATGCAAATTTTTTTTAGGGACCTAATGTGGTTAGTTGATACATCAACTTCTTAGGGGCATTACTTTTGCATACAATATCTATTTTGGGAAATAAGTAGCCCGATGGAAATCTCTAGTCAATAAGTGTACATTATTAATGGACTGATACATTCCATTGGCATATAATGGGTACTTCCATGTCAAAAAAACATTGTTTAGGGCCTCAAAATGGCCCCAAAAGTGTGGGACCCAAAAAAATGTAGAAAAACTTCCAAGAGGTGGAACCATTCCAAATTAGTGGAAAAAGTGGGTGGACGCAAGTGTCCATATGGATCATTCCTAGCCCCTTATAAAGAAATGATCCCCATTTCATTAATTTCCTCCATCATATGGGGAATATTCTATTGAATCTGACCCCTATTGAGCCACTTGCTTTGGTGAAGAAGCTACCTTACCTTGAAAACCCGATAGAGTTAGATGTTCTGATAGTGAGTTGTCTTAGTATTGGTGTCCATGATTCGAGACAATGTTTATTTCTCAATGAAGGAAGGGTTGATTTATGTATGGGCCAAGTGCTCAACCACATTTGAAGTGTCCAGGAGAGGTTGAAAATATGGTCGAAGCAGTTCCACATTAAATATGGGTGCAAGCCAAGGAAATGGGGAATATTTAATTCAAAATAATTATGTCCCATAGTATTGTTGATGGTGTAAGGCTCATAACAAAGTGGACATAGATTATGAAGGGGTATTTTGAGGCACTCTTTCTGCAAATTCAACCATACCTTATCTCCCACTTGAAACCTGTGTGGTACTCGATGATGATTGTGGCGCTTCTTGTACTTGGAGTTGGCTTTCTATAGAATATCATGAACCTGATGTTGGGTGTTCTCTATTTGTTCAACAAATTTGTCTTCTTTATTAGCTTTGGTCTAAGCATGGGAGGAATATTCCTTTGTATTTGTAATGGGCAGAGCTACATCCATGGGGACCAATGGCTGGAACCCTAAAAACACTTTAAAGTGTTTATGGCCAATAGAGCGATGGATGGATCTGTTGTAGCGATCTTGAAAATAAGAAAGGATATCATCCCATGTGTGTGGATGTTTAGAATTGTACATCCTTAGGATATGAAAAATCATCCTATTGACTACCTCTAGTTTTCCATCAACCTATGGGTAGACGGAAGTCAATTTGGTCATCTTAGTGTCCATCATTGACCATACTTTAGACCAGAAAGTACTTAGGAACCCACTATATCAATTTGAAATAATGGTTTGTGGGAGCCCAAAATGAACCCAAACATGCTCAAAGAATATCTTGGTAGTGCACTCGATTGTGATTCTCTTCATGAAGGGTGTCAAAACTCTTGAAATATTGTAACTGCAAAGAGTATTCTATTTATTATTGAATTATTATTCTACAGATAAATCCCATTTTGTGGATTGATCATGTCGATATTTGTACTTGACCAAATCCCCTTTTGTGGATTCATTAAACCCTAATTATATTATACTAATTAAGAAGTCAGCCCCTAGGACTAATTAAAGTGGTTTTAACCACTAAGAAGATAAGTAGGCCCTGCCCAATGAAGAGACACCTTTCCAACGCATGCCAACTAGTATAAATAAAGGAGGCTAGTGCCTCATTTGTTCACTCACTCATTCACTCATCAAGTGTGCAAGTTTGGAGAACTGTAGTTGGGAGAATAAGGAAGAGAGAGGCACATTTCTTAGTGTTGGATATTCTCTAGTGTTTTGGTTTATTTTCTTGGCATTGTATTGACTATCTATATTAAGGAAGTTTTTGATGGGTTTTCTCCCCCATGAGGGTTTCTTATGATAAATGTTGTGTATCTTGTGCTTGTGTTTCTCTCAGTGATCCTATCTTGTTATCTAGTAAATTGAAAATAAACTTAATAGGTTCTCTAAAATTAACATGGTTTTAGAGCTAAACTGAAGAGAGCACCTTTCATTGCATAAGAAAAAACGTCACTATTGCCATACAAGAAAATTAGGGATTTTTATTGGAGAGGAATTTTAGCCTAAAATTCATCAAGGAAGTGCGCCCTAGCCTAGGGAACTCATTGGCAGCTTGAGTGCACTTTTCCAGTGGACAAAACTCCCAAAAAGTGAAACCATAGTTTTCACTGGTACCAGAAAACTAGAACAAGTACTAGAAGTACCAATCCATATTTCTGTAGATCAGAAGTACCAGTAGAATAATTAGTACCTACTCGCCTTAGGCAAGCACACCTCCTGGTAAGTTCAGATTTAATTTCTTAGAACTTTCATTTTTTGGTCATTTTCCCAACCCGAGGTCAATATGTCTACAAGCACCAAGCTTGTTGACAAGTTAGAAGGTGTGGATAACTTCCATGCCTGGAAGTATATGATTTCACTCATTCTTGAAGAGAATGAACTTTCAATATTTATCAAGGAAAATGTACCAGAGCCTACAGATGCTACAACTAAACAAAAGCACCCAAAGGATATGGTTAGGGCCAAAAGAATCATTGCAGACTCTATTAAAGATCACTTGATCCCTCAAGTGGCCTCCAAGAATACTCCAAAATAATTTTTTTATTCCCTAACAAGGATATATGAAGGAAAGAATATCAACTAGAAGATGAATCTAAGAAACCAACTCAAGAATACAAATATGCAGAAAGGAGAAACTGTACATGACTACTTCTCTACGATTTATCAAATTAAGGAACAACTAGAAGCAATTGGAGAGAACTTGGATGGATATGAACTCATCCTAATAGCTCTTAATGGTCTCACAAGACCTTGGGATGCCTTCATCCAAACTATTTTCATGAGAAAGTAAAAACTACAATTTGATAGTCTTTGGGAAGAATGTGTCCAAGAAGAAGCAAGCATAGCTAACCGAGAAGCAATACTTTCAAGGGATGAAGATCACGCCCTAGATTCTCATGATAAAGGAGGAAATAAAAGGTCTTATTTCAAGAAGGATACCCACCTACATGAGGAATCTCACTCCCCAAAGAGATTCAATCATTATCATAAAGAATATCACCCTCCAAGGAGATTTCAGAAGTTTCAGAAAGGTCAAAGAAGAGAAAAGGACTTCTCATCCTACCAATGTTACCATTGTGACAAGATGGGACATATTGCTCAGAATTTTCCATCCATAAGAGAAGAATACAAGAAGAGAAGCAAAAGGAACCATGCCCATGCATTTGAAGATGAAGAGCCACCCACGAAGATGTTTAAAGAAAATATTGAAGACTATGTCTTAATCTCTGCCCTCTCAGGATCATTATCACATGGAGAGGATACTTAGCTCATAGATAGTGGTGCTTCAAATCACATGAAAATTTAGAGAGACATTCTCTCTAGCCTTATCAAAAATAAATTTCCCTAGAAAGTTACACTTGGAGATGATTACCAGTACCCTATCAAAGGAGTGGGAGAGTCCAATTACAAACTTGATTCAGGGACCCCAATGAAGATGAAGGATATACTATATGTACTAGGTTTGAAAAAGAACTTTCTATCTATCTGATATTTATATAAGAAAGGCTTTAGGGTTGCATTCATAGATGGTGAAGTCCTCATGTGGCCTAAAGGAAAAACCATAGAAGATGCAATTGTTATTGGAATAGAAGAAGGTGGCCTGAATAAATTAAAAGGTCACTCAGAAGTAGCCTTGACACACTCCAATGAGACTCCATGTGAACTTTTGCATAGAATACTAGCGCACATCAACTACAAAGCATTACCATATGTGAGAAAGGAAGTTGCAGGTCTACCAGAATTCAAGGTTGATCATGAAGGTGTGTGCAATGGATGTGCACAAGGAAAGAACATCAAGAACCTTTTCCTGAAGAGAAACAATAAAGAATAAGGAGTATTAGAGCTCATCCACTCAGATGTATGTGGCCTAATGCCATCAACATCCATTAGTGGGTATGTATACTATGTATCATTTATTGATGATTGTTCTCGCAAGACTTGGGTTTACTTCTTGAAATAAAAAGGTGAAGTGTTTGGAAAATTCAAGGAATTCAAAGCCTTAATAGAGAATCTCTCTAAAAGAAATATCAAGACACTCAGGTCAAATAATGGAGGATAATACACCTTAGAAGAGTTCTTAAACTTTTTTAAATATGTTGGATTTAAGAGGGAGCTCACCACTCCCTACAATCCTTAATAAAATGGTCTAGCAGAAAGGAAGAACATAACTATAATGGAAGTTGTGAAGACTATGATCCATGATAAAGATGTTCAAATGATCTTATGGGAAGAAGAAGCAAGGAGAATAATGTATGTACAACACATATTATCCCATAGTGCACTTGGGTTCAAAACCCCTAAATAAATGTTCTTCGGAAAGAAGCCAGAAGTAATCCATCTCAAGATATTTGGTTGTCCAGTATTTGTACACATTCCGAAAGAGAAGAGAACCAAGCTAGACCCTTTAGGAAAGAAGGGAATATTTGTTGGATAATGTGAGGTCTCAAAGGACTTCATAATTTATATACCAAGTTACCATTACATTGAGATCAACAGAGATGTAACCTTTTATGAAGATGAAACACTCAAGAAATAAAGAAGATGCTAGCTTGAAAAGGTATATGAGGAAGATCATGTAGATACTAGAGTTGCAGAACCAGTAAGGGAAGTCACAGTTTCCCCTGATGATGAGATTCATGAAGATCATGATATGTTAGAATCTCAAGAACCTCCCCATATGACAATATCTCACAACAGAAATCCATCTTGGTCGAGGGAACTTATTCAAGATGGAAGGACGTATGGTGCCCCAGAAGGTACCATGAGACAAGTCAAGAAACNTGAAGATCATGATATGTTAGAATCTCAAGAACCTCCCCATATGACAATATCTCACAACAGAAATCCATCTTGGTCGAGGGAACTTATTCAAGATGGAAGGACGTATGGTGCCCCAGAAGGTACCATGAGACAAGTCAAGAAACCCAAGATATTCTCTAGTTATACGGCTTTGATGTGTAACCTATCAGAGAAGGAGCCTACTTTCCTTGAAGAAACCATTCAAAAGAAAGAATGGGCAGATGCCATGAAAAAATAATACCAATCCATTATAAAGAATTATGTATGGGAAATAGTTCCCATACTGAAGAACAAAGACGTGGTATCTTCCAAATGGATATACAAGATAAAACATGTTGCTGATGGAAGTATTGATAAATATAAAGAAAGGTTTGTAGCTCGTTGTTTTTCTCAAAAGGAAGGCATTGACTATGAAGAGACGTTTTCTCTTGTAGCTAGATACACTTCTATTAGAACCATCATATCCCTTGCAGCTAAGATGAAGTGGAAGTTACACCAGATGGATGTGAAAACAACCTTCTTGAATGGTATCATTGAAGAAGAAGTGTATAGAGAACAACCCCAATGGTTTGAATTTGAAGATAGAAAGACTCATGTTTTCATATTGAATAAGGATATGTACGGATTGAAGCAAGCTCCTAGATCTTGGTATGGAAGAATTCACAATTTCTTGACGATCTTGGGCTTTGCCAAGAGTAAAGATGATTCTAACCTTTACTTCAAGGTTATGATTGATGATCATTTTATATTGTTGTTGTATGTGGATGAATTATTCTTAACTGGAGAATAAAATCTCATCACTAATTGTAAGAATAAGGTCACTGCATAATTGAGATGAAATACCTAGGCCTAATGCATTATTTCTTAGGTATTAAGGTTTGGAAGAGCCCAAAGAAGATATTCCTTAACCAAGGGAA
>SNQJ01S0000960.1:331681-342931 GCA_010110895.2 Picea sitchensis
AGACCCAAAGAGGGAGGTGTAGCACCGATGGACTGTTCTTGTGAAGGTGTATACTCCTGGGTGGAATAGGCATGTGGGGAATGAGAGTCTGGAAGTAGTGGGCATAAGATGGCATCTTGGGAAGAATCCTTCCATTCTTTCTGTGTTGTTTTCCCTGTAACCTCATCCTAGCCTAGGATTCCTTGCCTTGGGGTGGAGCTTAGTCCCAGCTTGGGGGTGACCCACTACTGAGCTGATGAGCAGTGTGGTCTAAGGCTAGGAGGTTCGTGGAAGGCCTACACGTGGTTGGTGGAATCACCAAGGTTTTCAAAGATAAGTATCAGATGATGATTTATTCATGATTCTGCATCTCTGTGTAATTATAACTATCATGTGTTCTGCTTTGCAAATCAATTTAATGTTAATGAAATTGATTGTTTATTATAGAAGTAAATAATATGTTTACTCTGAGCTTAAATGTATTTATTTTCTTAAATGCATTTGGATTATATAATGCCTGTATGAGCTATGTAAAAGGTGTGTTACAGATTGGTATCTGACAGCGATAAAAGCCTTGGTAGTAGAAAGAAAAAGTAGCATTACAATTGGGTATCAGATCCCACGGTTTCGACACTGAGCCTATATGGGCCAGTTGAGTCGTCTTTGGACTGAAGGTATGAGGATAAATTGTGTCTAGAGGACCAATTTTGGACCCTGGAATGATCCAGAGTGTCAAGGAGTTACTTGACCATGCCTACAATCTTAGGAGGTATAGCGGTGTTGTGAAACCACAATCAGTGTGGTTTATGGCCACAAGGAGAGAGGACTCCACACCAGAAGTGTTGGAGCCTTAGGATCTGTTCGGGAGGGAAGGTGAACCCTCATGACCATTAAATTTGGAAAGTGTGTGTAGGATTTAAAAACTCCTTGGTGTTGCACAAGAGTGTGGGAGGAAGGCTTGACCGTTATATCTAGAGGAGTCACGCTTGAGTTAGTCACGAAAACCTTTCAGATTTTGCAAAGTCGGGAGATGGGAAGTGAGGGAGGGGAACACCTCTGAAGCCCAAAACCCGAAATCCCGAAACGATATACACCATAGATCATAGGAAGGGAGTTGACTGTCGGATCAAGTTGATGATTAAACCATAATTTCAGGATTTCACCAAATAGAAGTTCGAGATATGGGATACACGGACTCCCAATGCCCAAAACCATGAAACGCTGAAAAGATCTGTGTCGTAGATCTGATAGGGGACCTAACCGTTGGATTTTTTCTTGGAATGGACATGAGTGCATGGATGTGTACCACATGCCAGAGAATTGAAAAGACAAGTGAGAGTGGTGGGACCCGAAGATGTCACCAATGGAGATGTGGACCCTCCAGAACATGCCGCGTGCCACTGTGGTTGAGGGTGATGGCTGTGTTGTGGGCCCAGATAATAAAGTAAATCAAAATTTCAGATTTTTGGGATTGTAGTGACAAAGAGTTGGAATTCACTGCATATTGAACTCCCAGGTACCAAAAACCTGAAGTCCTGAAGTCCTGAAGCCCTGAAGCCATTGGAGATTGAAGAACCGTAACAGGTTTTAAGGGCGATAGATGTGTTGTGGGCCCGGAGAGCAAGGATACTGAAATTTCAGATTTCGTGGATTATAGTGACAAGAATTTAGGAGTCACTGCATAGTGAACTCCTGGGTACCGGAAACCCAAAGTCCCAAAAATTGCAGAGCCGACAGAGCTCAAAAAACCTTGTGAACTCAAATGTTTCTCACTCATGTTGGTTTATGATTATTGTGATTTTATTAAAGATTTAATGCCTGAAAAACTTTGGATTGATTGCACATTGCATGTGCATATTTCAATGAGTGTCAAGACACCAATTAATCGGCGTTGAGTATAGAAATAGAAGAGGTGTGGATTTCCTCCATTTCAGAGGACGAAAGAGAAGGAAGAGATGTCAACATGGGAGTCAAAGGATCAAACTCCAATGGGCATGGGAGAGAATTAGAGAATGAAGGGAACATAATGAAAATCGTTGAAGGATTGCAAAGAGATGCCCAGGCATGCTGAGCTGATAGTCGAAAGATCATGAAAGTCAGGGATCGACAAGGTGAATTCAACTTAAAAATGTTGAAGAGCCTGGAAAGAATAGAAAGGAAATTGGAGAAGGGGAGAGACTCAAGCAAGACAGAGAGTCATAGAACCCCTGAGAGAAAAAGGAGATCTAGAAGTGTCAGGACCCTTGAGAGGAGAAGAAGATCAAGGAGTGGTAGCAGACATCATTGTCACTCCCAAAAGCATTCCAGTAGGGAGACATGCAGTAGTTCAAGCTTGTCTCCTACCAGAAAACACCAAAAATCTGGGAAGGATGAATTGAAAGGGGAGATGAAAAAGATCAAGCCTCCAATGTTTGATGGAGAACATAAGAAGGAGGAAGATGCCGAGACATGGTTGCTTGGCATGAAGAAATATTTCCAACTGCAGAATTATTCCACCCATGCAGAAGGAAGAATTGCAATGTATCAACTAAAAGGAAAAGCATGCATGTGGTGGGATCAGTTTGTGCAAGTGCAACACATTGGAGAAAAATATGTCACTTGGAAGGAGTTTAAGAGGTATTTTGAGAAGAAATACCTGACTAAAAGATACTATGACAGAAAGATAAAGGAGTTCTTCGAACTCAAGCTAGGCAGCATGACCATTGATGAGTACAAATGAAGTTTTCTGGAACTACTGAAGTATGTTCCATTCATCAAAGATGAGGCTGTCAAAATTCAGAGGTATCTAAGTGGACTTCCGCCTTTGATGGGTGAAAAGATTCAATATGATGATCCTAAGACTATGGAAGAAACCATAAGAAGGGTTAAATGCTTATTTGAACAGCAAAGAGAAAAGACTACCATTCGGAAGGCTTGGAATGATCAGAGGAAGTTTAAGAAGGAACAGAGGCAGAAGGGAAACACGCCTTCCTTTTCCAGAAATGGTCTTCAAGGACAGCCATTGTTTAGAGAGCTGAGAATGACTGAAGAGGGAGAACAAAGATAGAGACATACGCCCATTCAATGTTGGGGCTGTAAAGGAAACCACAAGTATAGAGATTGTCCCCATAAAAATGGTAAAGAAAGAACTGTTCATACTGTTCAACAAGATGAAACAGTGGAAGATATGGGTAGTAGAATGCCGAGGATCTACACAGCCCTGGACAATAAGAAAGAAAATTTTCAATTGCACATGATTGAAGTGGAAGGTATGATTAACAACCGACCACTTATTATTTTAATTGATTCAGGGGCTAGCCATAGTTATGTAGATCCTAGGGTAGTGGAAAGTTTGTGTTTATTAAGAAGCAAACATGAAAAGTCTTGGCTAGTGTAGTTGGCCACAGGAACCAAAAGAAAGGTCACTGAATTGGTTAAGTCCTCTTCAGTAGACATGAAAGGATTGAGCACTAAGGCTGAATTGAATATTCTTCCTTTAGGCTCTTACGACTGATTAATTAGGATGGACTGGTTGGACTAGCACCATGCCCTTCTGGAATGTTGTAACAAGAATTTCACATGCCTAGATGAAAAAGGAAATCAGAAAATAGTCCAAGGAATTCCCAGAGCTGTGGTTGTTAGAGAAATCTCAGCCATGCAACTGAAGAAGTGCTATAGGAAAGGATATCAATTATTTGCATCTCATGTGGAAGAAGCATCCATAGATGCAGTCTCAAAGATTGGAGACCATGATGTACTCACAGAGTTCAAGGACGTATTTCACGAGGTACCTGGACTACCTCCGAAGAGAGACATCAATTTTTCTATAAATTTGATGCCAGGAGTAGCTCCAGTTTTGAAAGGTCCTTATAGAATGAGTACGCCAGAGCTAAAAGAGTTGCAATTGTAGCTTGAAGAGATTTTGAAGAAGGGGTACATTCACCCAAGCGTGTCACCTTGGGGAGCCCCGGTCCTATTCATGAAGAAGAAAGATGGGACGTTGAGGCTGTGCATTGATTTCCAACAGTTAAATAAGGTAACTATCAAAAACAAGTATCCTCTGCCAAGGATTGATGATCTTTTCGATCAGTTGAAGGGTGCCAAAATATTTTCGAAGATAGATCTCAGATTTGGATATCACCAGCTAACATTAAAAGAGGAGGACATCAGCAAGACCACATTTAGAACAAGGTACGTTCATTATGAGTTCACGGTGGTGTTGTTTGGATTGTCAAACACACCTGTTGTTTTCATGTGCTTAATGAATGGTGTATTGAGGGAATATTTAGACAAGTTTGTCATAGTCTTCCTAGACAACATCTTGGTGTATTCCAAGTCAGAGGAATATCATGAGCAACACCTAAGAATGGTGCTGCAAGTGTTGAGAGAACACCAGTTGTATGCCAAGTTGAGCAAATGCTCATTTTATCAAAGGAAGATCCATTACTTGGGACATATTATTTCAAAAGAAGGGATTTTTGTGGATCCTGAAAAGGTTGAGGCCATTTGAGAATGGACAACACCAAGGAATGTGGCAGAAGTTAGATATTTTATGGGTCTGGTAGGCTACTACAGAAGGTTTATAGCCGAATTATCAAAGATAGATCACCCTATCACTTCCTTGCAAAGGAAGGAGAAGAAGTTTCAATGGACGGAAGAGTGTGAGAGCAGTTTCTAGCGATTGAAGCAACTGTTAACCAGTGCTCCAATACTGAAGATTTCATTTCCAAATATATATTTCATGGTGTACACAAATGCGTGTAAGGAAGGGCTAGGAGGAGTTCTTAGCTAAGAGGGATTTGTAATCTGTTATGAGTCCTGAAAGTTGAAAGAGAATGAAAGGAATTATGCCACTCATGATTTAAAGATGGCAACAATCATCCACACATTGAGGAAATGAGGACATTACCTCATGGGAAGGAGATTCGAATTGAGAACAGACCACAACGGTCTGAAGTATTTATTTGATCAGTCGACTTTAAATGCCAGGAAAACCAGATGGCTAGAATTTCTGTGTGAATATGACTTTGATATCAAGAATATCAAAGGGAAAGAAAATAAGGTGGTTGATGCGCTCAGCAGAAAAGTGGATGAATTACATGCTACAACCATTAGCATGTACAGGACTGAGATTAAGGACAGAATTTTGGAAGCTACAAATGATGATTTGCAGTACAGAGGTCTGGTAGCAAAGATACAACAGCGTGAGAGACCACAGACCTAGGGAAGTTACACCTTGGAAACTGATGGCTTACTTCTATATAAAAACAGAGTGTATGTACCCAATGTCCGAGAATTGAAGATGGAAATTCTAAAAGAAATGCATAATGTGGCTTATGCTGGACATCCTGGATATCAGAAGACTGTGGCAGTAGTCAAAAGCCATTAATTTTGGCTGGGTCTGAAGAAAGAAATTGTTGAATACATCACCAAATGTATGGAGTGCTAGAAAGTTAAGGATGAGCATAGGCACCCAGCAGGGTTGTTGCAGCCTTTACCCATTCCTGAGTGGAAATGGGAAGTGGTGACAATGGATTTTATCACAGGATTTCCCAGAACAAGCAAGCAACATGATTCAATCATGGTGATGGTGGACAAGCTTACAAAAGCTTCCCATTTTATTCCACTGAAAACCACTCACAGGGTAGCAGATGTTTCTGATATCTTCTTAAAAGAAGTGGCACGCTTGCATGGAATTCCTAAGACAATTGTGTCTGATAGGGACCCAAAATTCACCTCGAATTTCTAGAAAGGATTGTTTAAGGGATTTAGAACGAATTTGAACTTTAGTACATCGTATCATCCTAAGTCTGATGGTCAGACAGAAAGGGTGAACAGAGTAATAGAAGACATACTGAGAATGTATGTGATGGATAAACCATCAAGGTGGGAAGACTACCCGCATTTGGTAGAATTTGCCTACAATAATGGGTATCATACATCGTTGAAGATGAGCCCATTAAAATTACTTTATGGAAGAAAGTGCAACACTCCAGTGAGCTGGGATAATATAGCCGATAGAGAAGTAGTTGGGCCTGAGCTGCTCAAAGAGATGGAAGACCAAATGATAAGAATTAAACAGAATCTAAAGGTTGCCCAGGACAGGTAGAAAATTTACATTGATAATAACAGAACCCACAAATAATTCGAAGTGGGTGACCATGTTTTCCTGAAAGTGAAAACTAATAGGAGTTCCCTGAAGTTGGGAAGTTGCACCAAGTTAGCAGTGAGATTTTGTGGGCCATTTGAAATCCTGGAAAGGATTGGGCCAGTTGCATACATGCTTGCATTACCTACATCTATGACTACACATAATGTGTTTCATGTTTCACTACTTAAGAAATATATACCTGACGCTAATCATGTTATCAATTGGAATTTGATTCAGGTGGAACCAGAAGGTGTCCTGCAAGTGCATCATGTCCGCTTATTGGATAGGAAAAGAAAACAACTATGGAATCGAGGTATAGAGCTTGTAAAGGTCCAATGGACCTGGTACGGTCCTAAGGACGTGACATGGGAGCATGAAGAGGTTATGCAGACAGAGTACCCGCATTTTTTTGAAAATTTTGAAAAGCTTACAGAGATAGTGTAAGGTTTCACTGAGGACAGTGTAGAAATAAGGGGAGGGGGATTGTAGTGTCCCCAAGATCGAGACCTTTGTATGTCCGATGTATGAAATGAATTGTAAATATGTGTTATAGGCTGGTGATCCAAGTTTGTATAAGCTGATGGGCTTATGTGATTGTTAGGCCAGAGAGCCTAAGGGTTGGAGGCCAAGGGCCTGATTTTGTATATGTATGTATGCAACACATTAATAAGATATACACTGGAGAATCAGTGATGGGGAATTGAGATTCCATAGAGTGGGAAAGGAATTAGTGGCTGGAAGGTGGGAAAAGGGGCTAAGTGTTGAGCCTAGGGGCTAATCCTAGGGGCTTAAGCCTTAGGAATAATATTTTATTATTATTCCAAAGAACATGTGGATTTTATGTTTTATTTTTTGATCCTAAGTTCCTGGCATGGGGAAAATGTGCAAAGGGGATGCATGTTGATGGAACACATGTAGTTCCAAGGGTGACAAGTGTCAACCCTGGTGCATGAAAATAAAATGGTCGAGATGAACCATGAGAGGGGTTCCTCCTCCATTCGAGCCCCGACTGCCTGAGGTGAACTGGTCTGACCTCTGTAGAGAAACCCTCATGCATCTACTGAACCAAAAGGCATGTATCTATGTTCATTCTGGGATAACTGGTACATCCTCTGTCTGAAAGGTTTGAACCTATGTTGACCCCTGTGGGAATTGCTTGTCACGCAATCCTGAAAACCATCATCGTGAGACCTTGCCATCATTGTTAGGCCTGTTTGGAAAGCCTGTGTCTGTATTACCGGTTGGCTGTGGTGGCCACGTAGAGTTGGACTGTGCAATACTTTCTGGCCAGTGCAAGTTGTGATTGAGACTGTGTATGACCTCTCTCTAGGTGAGGGAGGTGACTGTTATTGGAAAAGGTAGGCTATCAGGCCTCTGAGCAACTCTCTCTAGGTGAGAGAGAGTTTGTTGGGAAGTGGTTTCTTCCAGAGAGTGTCCAGCACCAGCTTCGAGCTCTGAGACTTCCTGATCCGTCCTATTGCTGAGATCCAGAGAGGGAGGTGTAGCACCATTGGACTATGCTTGCGAAGGTGTATACTCTCGGGAGGAATAGGTATGTTGGGAATGAGAGTCTAGAAGTAGTGGGCTTAAGATGGCATCCTGGGAAGAATCCTTCTAGTCTTTCTGTGTTTTTTTCCCTGTAATCTTAGCCTAGCCTAGGATTCCTTGCCTTGGGGTGGAGCTTAGTCCCAGCTCGAGGGTGACCCACTGCTGAGCTGACGAGCAGTGTGGTCTAAGGATGGGAGATTCATGGAAGAACTGGACATGGTTGGTGGAATCACCAAGGTTTTCAAGGATAAGTATCAGATGATGCTTTATTCATGATTCTACATCTTTGTGTAATTATAACTATCATGTGTTCTACTGTGAAAATCAATTTAATGTTAATGCTATTGATTATTTATTATAGCAGTAAATAATATGTTTACTCTGAGTTGAAATGTATTTCTTTTCTTAAATTCATGTGGATTATATAATGCCTATACGAGTTATGTAAAAGGTGTGTTACAGATTGGTATCTGACAACGATAAAAGCCTTGGTAGCAGAAAGAAAAAGTAGCGATACAATTTCAATTGTTTCTCATCCTGAGAGAGTTCCTGCAAGGAGTGCAGTGAAATGTCCGCAAGGTGTGCGTTGACAAGGGTTTTGAGTTTTATCTCAAAAATCTCAGGAGGGATACCACTATTCTCATTCTAGCTAAAGTGCAGGTGAACCACAGAAACCGTGCAAGGTGTGCACAGGCTAGTCGAGGCCTTAGAACTTATCAACTAAGGTTGAAAGGTTGAAGGACTGTTGTTGTAAAAAGTGCACAGAGTCGAAAGATCAAATACCTAGGAGTATTTGAAAGATTCCCGCAAGGAGTGCGTGCAGGAGTCCTTTTAGAGACTCGAGTTTACAAGTTAAATATCAGGAGGATCAACACCTTTGAAGTGTTCAAAGGGAGACAAGGAAGCGAAATCATCATGGAAAAGGTTAAGTTTCTGGGGAAGAACATTGGTTCGTTTCACAGAGATTCTTGAGGAAGAAATCGAATGGTCGAAATTCTACGTGGAGAACATGCGAAGTTGCAAGGACCGTAGGATCCAAAGGAGTTGTAGGGTGGATAAGGGTTGGACGAACCACTACGTTGGTGTCAACGATCAACGAAGACCATCGATCGTGGTCAGTTTGGGCCATCGGATAATTTTGTGAATTCAGGGTTCATGAGTTTGGAGGTGGAAGAACAAACTCTTGGAGTCGTGAATTCCTGAGTTGTGAGAAGTGGAGGAAGAGATCCAGACCGTTGGATCCAAGCCGTGGGAGAACTGTCAGATCTGAATCTTCATGGGGTATCGCATATCGTGAGTTCAGAGGATAGACCAAATCGTTTGGTTGTGTGAATTCCTGAATAGCAAGAAGTAGGGCAACCGTTGGATTTGAACAAGTAGGATGGCATTGGATCAGAACCTCTTCGCTATATCGAGTATCAGGGTTTTGGAGGTTGGGAGGAATTAGTTTCAACTGCAAGAGTTTCAAAGAGCCAAGGGCCGAGGTCTCAGGTGAGCACGTGGCATGTCCATCAAGCGGGGACCGTGTGGTTGACAGGTAGACACTCATTGCCTGGGAAGGAGTCAACACCCTGTTGACTTCTCATGCTTCGGGTTCTTGTAAGAAAGGGGCACAAAGGCTCAACAACTCAAGTCACAAAGTTGTGAGTTTCGGGAAGCATTGAAGGAGTCAAACCTTCTCTGACTTTCACTTCTCAGAGTTTCATAAAAGAAGGGCCCAGAGGTTCAACCTTCCAACTTGTGAGTTGTGAGTGAGACTAGTGCTTAGCCCTAGCTGGTGGTTACGCGTGGAGGGCGCTAACAAAGAGGAGAAATATCCCATCATGTCTTGGGTATTGGCGTTGGGTGAAGAAAAATTCGAGGGTCTTCAACCCGCGAACATGCGAGTTGTGAAAGGAGCTTGTGCAGGGACAAGGTCATGGTCATGTGGAAGTGTAAGGCTCGCTCTTGGTGTTAGTTGCTCAAGGCAAGTTTTCACAAGGACCTGTGTATCAAATTTGTTAAAGGTTTCAGTAGGGAGCCAAAGAAGCCACTTCGGCTTAAGGAGAATTTAGAATGAGGGTTGGGGTTTGGCACTAATTTTAGTATCAGAGCACAGAACAAGTCTTTGTTTTTTGTATCAAGGAAAACAAAAAAGTAATTTCTCAGCCATGCTGCCGAGAAGAAGAGATAGACCAATGCCTGATCTAGCAATGGAAAGAGAAATGTGCGAATTACATGGTAGGCTTGATGTCATGGAGATATCACATAGGTGCACAGTTGACGTTGGGGATATCAGTGAAGCTGAAAGTGAAAATGAAGTTGGACATGAAGGAGAAGAAGTCGCAGTCGAAGATGCTACAGACGAACGACTATTCAGGGCTGTTGCAAGGATAGGTGCTAGAGAAAAGATGAACATTCCAGTGTATGAGGGAAACCTATATGTTGAAGAACTTATAGACTGGATTATAGCTCTGGATAAATACTTCGACTATGAGGATGTCGCGGAAGACAAGAAAGTCAAACATCCCATTACTAGACTTAAAGGGCATGCAACACTATGGTGGGATGAAATGGAAGCTGACAGACACTACAAAGGCAAGAAGAAAATCAAAAGTTGGGATAGAATGGTTGCAAAGATGAAAGCCAAATTTATACCCAAGGATTATCAGATCACTCTGTTTCAGAAGATGCAAAATTTGAGACAGAAGATGATGTCAACGAAGGAATACACTGAATATTTCTATAGGATAAACGTCAGAGAAGGTCATCGAGAAAGCGATGATGAAAAAGTTGCCAGGCACATGAATGGTCTGTGATATGACATCCAAGATGAGATTATCATGATGACCATCTGAAACATGGAAGATTCTTATTAGATGGCTCTGAAAGCTGAAGAGAAGATGAGACAAAAGCAAGGTCAGAGAGGCCGAGGTAGAAGTCAAGCCGGAGGAAAAATAATTTCCCAAGATTGAACTCAGAGACCTAAAGAACAGGGAAGGAAACCTCAATCTCAACATGAGAGAGGAGGAAGCTCACAGAGAGGGAAGTATGCTGATAGAAATACTTTTTCTTGAGCCAAAGGAAGGGGAAGAGGCAGAGGCAGTGAAGTAAAATGTTTTCTCTCTAGAAATATTAGACATAAATCCTATGAGTGTCTAGATAGGAAGAAATATGGCGGTGAAACTCACATTGCCGAAGCTCAAGAACATAATGTTGAGGCAGAATATGCTGAGGGTGGAAGATCTTTGATTATGAGGAAAGTTCTCTTAATGCCATAGAAATAGGTAGAGAACCCAGCCCAAAGAAATAGTTTGTTTCGGACTACTTGCAAAACTAAAGATAGAGTATGCAAAGTCATAGTGGAAAGCGGTAGCATAGACAATCTCATATCTACAAAGATGGTAGAAAAGATTGAGCTGGATACTATTGTACATCCAAGCCGATACAGAGTTTCGTGGCTAAAAAAAAGACATCAGGTAAATGTCACTAAACAATGTTTAGTTGAATTTAAAATAGGGGGATATAAGGATGAAATATTATGTGATGTCATTCCCATGGATGTTTGTCATCTATTGTTGGGTAGACCATGGCAATATGATAGGAATGTGATT
>SNQJ01S0000960.1:342941-441391 GCA_010110895.2 Picea sitchensis
ATTATAGCAGTAAATAATATGTTTACTCTGAGTTGAAATGTATTTCTTTTCTTAAATTCATGTGGATTATATAATGCCTATACGAGTTATGTAAAAGGTGTGTTACAGATTGGTATCTGACAACGATAAAAGCCTTGGTAGCAGAAAGAAAAAGTAGCGATACAATTTCAATTGTTTCTCATCCTGAGAGAGTTCCTGCAAGGAGTGCAGTGAAATGTCCGCAAGGTGTGCGTTGACAAGGGTTTTGAGTTTTATCTCAAAAATCTCAGGAGGGATACCACTATTCTCATTCTAGCTAAAGTGCAGGTGAACCACAGAAACCGTGCAAGGTGTGCACAGGCTAGTCGAGGCCTTAGAACTTATCAACTAAGGTTGAAAGGTTGAAGGACTGTTGTTGTAAAAAGTGCACAGAGTCGAAAGATCAAATACCTAGGAGTATTTGAAAGATTCCCGCAAGGAGTGCGTGCAGGAGTCCTTTTAGAGACTCGAGTTTACAAGTTAAATATCAGGAGGATCAACACCTTTGAAGTGTTCAAAGGGAGACAAGGAAGCGAAATCATCATGGAAAAGGTTAAGTTTCTGGGGAAGAACATTGGTTCGTTTCACAGAGATTCTTGAGGAAGAAATCGAATGGTCGAAATTCTACGTGGAGAACATGCGAAGTTGCAAGGACCGTAGGATCCAAAGGAGTTGTAGGGTGGATAAGGGTTGGACGAACCACTACGTTGGTGTCAACGATCAACGAAGACCATCGATCGTGGTCAGTTTGGGCCATCGGATAATTTTGTGAATTCAGGGTTCATGAGTTTGGAGGTGGAAGAACAAACTCTTGGAGTCGTGAATTCCTGAGTTGTGAGAAGTGGAGGAAGAGATCCAGACCGTTGGATCCAAGCCGTGGGAGAACTGTCAGATCTGAATCTTCATGGGGTATCGCATATCGTGAGTTCAGAGGATAGACCAAATCGTTTGGTTGTGTGAATTCCTGAATAGCAAGAAGTAGGGCAACCGTTGGATTTGAACAAGTAGGATGGCATTGGATCAGAACCTCTTCGCTATATCGAGTATCAGGGTTTTGGAGGTTGGGAGGAATTAGTTTCAACTGCAAGAGTTTCAAAGAGCCAAGGGCCGAGGTCTCAGGTGAGCACGTGGCATGTCCATCAAGCGGGGACCGTGTGGTTGACAGGTAGACACTCATTGCCTGGGAAGGAGTCAACACCCTGTTGACTTCTCATGCTTCGGGTTCTTGTAAGAAAGGGGCACAAAGGCTCAACAACTCAAGTCACAAAGTTGTGAGTTTCGGGAAGCATTGAAGGAGTCAAACCTTCTCTGACTTTCACTTCTCAGAGTTTCATAAAAGAAGGGCCCAGAGGTTCAACCTTCCAACTTGTGAGTTGTGAGTGAGACTAGTGCTTAGCCCTAGCTGGTGGTTACGCGTGGAGGGCGCTAACAAAGAGGAGAAATATCCCATCATGTCTTGGGTATTGGCGTTGGGTGAAGAAAAATTCGAGGGTCTTCAACCCGCGAACATGCGAGTTGTGAAAGGAGCTTGTGCAGGGACAAGGTCATGGTCATGTGGAAGTGTAAGGCTCGCTCTTGGTGTTAGTTGCTCAAGGCAAGTTTTCACAAGGACCTGTGTATCAAATTTGTTAAAGGTTTCAGTAGGGAGCCAAAGAAGCCACTTCGGCTTAAGGAGAATTTAGAATGAGGGTTGGGGTTTGGCACTAATTTTAGTATCAGAGCACAGAACAAGTCTTTGTTTTTTGTATCAAGGAAAACAAAAAAGTAATTTCTCAGCCATGCTGCCGAGAAGAAGAGATAGACCAATGCCTGATCTAGCAATGGAAAGAGAAATGTGCGAATTACATGGTAGGCTTGATGTCATGGAGATATCACATAGGTGCACAGTTGACGTTGGGGATATCAGTGAAGCTGAAAGTGAAAATGAAGTTGGACATGAAGGAGAAGAAGTCGCAGTCGAAGATGCTACAGACGAACGACTATTCAGGGCTGTTGCAAGGATAGGTGCTAGAGAAAAGATGAACATTCCAGTGTATGAGGGAAACCTATATGTTGAAGAACTTATAGACTGGATTATAGCTCTGGATAAATACTTCGACTATGAGGATGTCGCGGAAGACAAGAAAGTCAAACATCCCATTACTAGACTTAAAGGGCATGCAACACTATGGTGGGATGAAATGGAAGCTGACAGACACTACAAAGGCAAGAAGAAAATCAAAAGTTGGGATAGAATGGTTGCAAAGATGAAAGCCAAATTTATACCCAAGGATTATCAGATCACTCTGTTTCAGAAGATGCAAAATTTGAGACAGAAGATGATGTCAACGAAGGAATACACTGAATATTTCTATAGGATAAACGTCAGAGAAGGTCATCGAGAAAGCGATGATGAAAAAGTTGCCAGGCACATGAATGGTCTGTGATATGACATCCAAGATGAGATTATCATGATGACCATCTGAAACATGGAAGATTCTTATTAGATGGCTCTGAAAGCTGAAGAGAAGATGAGACAAAAGCAAGGTCAGAGAGGCCGAGGTAGAAGTCAAGCCGGAGGAAAAATAATTTCCCAAGATTGAACTCAGAGACCTAAAGAACAGGGAAGGAAACCTCAATCTCAACATGAGAGAGGAGGAAGCTCACAGAGAGGGAAGTATGCTGATAGAAATACTTTTTCTTGAGCCAAAGGAAGGGGAAGAGGCAGAGGCAGTGAAGTAAAATGTTTTCTCTCTAGAAATATTAGACATAAATCCTATGAGTGTCTAGATAGGAAGAAATATGGCGGTGAAACTCACATTGCCGAAGCTCAAGAACATAATGTTGAGGCAGAATATGCTGAGGGTGGAAGATCTTTGATTATGAGGAAAGTTCTCTTAATGCCATAGAAATAGGTAGAGAACCCAGCCCAAAGAAATAGTTTGTTTCGGACTACTTGCAAAACTAAAGATAGAGTATGCAAAGTCATAGTGGAAAGCGGTAGCATAGACAATCTCATATCTACAAAGATGGTAGAAAAGATTGAGCTGGATACTATTGTACATCCAAGCCGATACAGAGTTTCGTGGCTAAAAAAAAGACATCAGGTAAATGTCACTAAACAATGTTTAGTTGAATTTAAAATAGGGGGATATAAGGATGAAATATTATGTGATGTCATTCCCATGGATGTTTGTCATCTATTGTTGGGTAGACCATGGCAATATGATAGGAATGTGATTCATGATGGGATAAAGAACACGTACACCCTAGAGAAGAATGGGAAGACGCACATGTTGCTGCCAATTAAAAACCAAGAGGTGAAAACATAGATGAACAACACTGTACTTCTCATGAGTGGGAAGGAACTTCTTAAGGAGGTTAAGAAGAAGGGAGACACACAATTTATTGTGGTCAGGAAGCCTAAAATTGTTTTAACTAGAACAAGGATAGATGATTTAGCAGAAGAAATCCAGAAGTTGTTGGGAGAGTTTGTTGATATAGTAGTGGATGAACTGATCGTTTCCACCTATTAGGAGTATAAGCCATCACATGGATCTTATACCTGGAGCTATTTTACCAAACAAATCTGCATACAGGTTGATGCCGTAGGAAAATGAGGAAGTCAAGAGGAAGTTCCAGGACTTAATGGACAAAGGATTGATTTGGGAAAGCTTGAGTCCATGCGTTGTTCCGAGAGTGCTTAGGCCAAAGAAAGATGGAGGCTGGAGAATGTGTACAGACTCAAGGGAAATCAATAAGATTACCATCAAATACAGATTTCCATTACTAAAGATGGACGGCTTGATGGATTACTTGAGTGGAGCAATATCTTTTTGAAAGATTGATTTGAAAAGCGGGTATCATCAAATTCGAATGAGAAAAGGTGATGAATGGAAGACAGCATTCAAGACAAATGAAGGGTTGTACGAATGGTTTGTAATGCCATTTGTCTTAACGAATGCACCCGGTACTTTCATGAGACTGATGAATGAAGTCCTGAAGGATTTCATAGGGAAATTCATCATTGTATATCTTGATGATATATTAATTTTCAGCAAGACATAAGAAGAACACTTGAAACATTTAGCTGCAGTGATGAAGAGATTACAACAAGAGAAATTGATGATAAATGTGAAGAAATCATCATTTATGAGGACATAACTCATTTATTTGAGTTTTGTTATCTCTGCAAATTTGTTGAAGATGGATCCATAAAAGGTAAATGCAATTAATAATTGGCCATCACCGAAGAGTTTGCTTGAAGTTCGAAGCTTCCATGGTTTGGCTAGTTTCTACAGGAAATTCATCCAAAATTTTAGTGGAATTAGTGCACCAATGATGGATACGGTGAAGAAAAGACACAAATATTTTCACTGGATAGAAGAAGCGGAGAAGAGTTTCAATCTGCTGAAGAAGAAGATCGCAGAACAACTAATTATGGTTTTGCCATATTTTAGCAAGACATTCCTGGTCAAGTGTGATGCAGTGTATTTGCAATTGGAGTAGTCTTGAGCCAAGATGACAAGCCAATCACATACTTCAGTGAAAAACTGAATGAAGTGAAGATTAAGTACTCAACATATGATAAGGAATTCTATTCAGTCATACAAGCATAGAAGAAATGGAGACATTGTTTGGTTCCCAAAGAGTTTGTTTTGTACAGTGATAATCATGCTTTACAATTCGTGACTCAATAGGAGAAGTTGAAACAAAAACATGTTAAATGGGTTGAATTCATGCAAAATTTTACTTTTGTGATTAAGCATATTTCTGGAACTGTTAACAAAGTTGGTGATGCTTTGAGCAGGAAATGTTTGCTTATGCAGGAATTCAAAGTCAAGACTTTGGGTTTTGATAACCTCAAAGAAATGTATAAGGATGACCCAGATTTTAAGGAAGCGTATGAGGCATCTAAGACACCAATTCTCAGGGAAAAAAGCCAATGGACCGAGTATATGATCCAGGATGGATTATTATTCAGGGGAAATCAACTATGTATTCCAAAGTGCTCCATGAGGGAGAATTTTCTAAAGGAAAAACACAGTGGAGGATTGGCCAAACATTTTAGTCGTGACAAGACATTCTCAAAGTTGAATGGCTCATATTTTTGGCCAGGGATGAGGACTGAGCATGAAGGCGAAAGATAGCTAGAGGAGCACAACAGACATTTTGCACATTTTGAAATGTTTTTGAAAAATTTATGAACAGATGTTAATGTAGTAGTTAAGGGAAACGTACTTGCATGTTGTAAATAGATCTTGAGCGATTTGCTCTCATCAATCAAAGAAAAAGGAATTTAAGCCCAGTTAATGAAAGTAGGTAGATTTGAATTCATAGATTATACAGTCAGAGCGTGGGAGGGAGAACGGATATAGACATCCTCACCTTTGTATCATGGTAATTGTTGTTGTATCATTAGAATAGAAGAAGAGAGATTTCACAAGCTGTTGAGCTATAACATATAGCTGTAGAGAAGAACCCATGCACATGAGTATTTGAGTTAATATATGAAGCTTTGACTCAAATTCTATGGTGTTATGATGCTTACTGTTTACATATGCTGAGTGGTATGATTACAATTGTTTTATTCTCTCTGTTATGCATTTGTTATGATGCTATGTTGTGTTGAATTTATGATTTCACGTTGAATGTATGAATTATGAGAGAGAAAGAGAATGAGTTTCAATTGTTTCTCATCCTGAGAGTTTTCCTACAAGGAGTGCAGTGAAACGTCTAGAAGGTGTGAATTGACAAGGGTTCTGATTTTTATCTTAGAAAGCTCAGGAGGGATACCATTGTTCTCATTCTAGCAAAAGTGTAGGTGAAGCACATAAATCGTGCAAGGTGTGCATATGCTATTCAAGGCCTTAGAACTTATCAACTAAGGTTGAAAGGTTGAAGGACTACTGTTGCATAAAGTGCATAGAGTCGAAAGATCAAATACCCAGGAGTATTTGAAAGATTGTCGCAAGGAGTGCATGCAGGAGTCCTTTTAGAGACTCGAGTTTACATGTTAAAGCTCAGGGGGATCAACACCTTTGAAGTGTTCAAAGGGAGACGAGGAAGTGAAATCATCGCGCAAAAGGTTAAGTTTCAGGGGAATAAAATTGGCTCGTTTCATAGAGATTCTTGAGGAAGAAATCGAACGGTTGAAATTCTCTATGGAGAACACACGAAGTCGCAAGGACTGTAGGATCCAGAGTAGTTGCAGGGTGGAAAAGTGTTGGATGAACCATTATGTTGGTGTCAAGGATCAACTAATATTGTCGATCATGGTCAGTTTGGGCCGCCATATCATTTTGCGAATTCGGGGTTCATGAGTTTGGAGGTGGAAAACCAAACTCTTAGAGTCGCGAAGTCCTGAGTTGTGAGAAGTAGAGAAAGAGATCCAAACCATTGGATCCAAGCCACGTGAGAACCGTCAGATCTGAATCTTCATGGGGTATTGCATATCGTGAGTTTGGAGGATAGACCAAATCCTTTGGTTGTGGGAATTCCCGAATAGCGAGAAGTAAGGCAACCATTGGATCTGAACAAGTAGGAACAACCATTGGATCATAACCTCTTCGCTATATCGCGTATCGGGGTTTCAGAGGTTGGGAGGAATCAGTTTTGACTGCAGGATTTGTGAAGATCCAAGGGTCGAGGTCTCGAGCGAGCATGTGGTGCATCCATCAAGTGGGGACCGCATGGTTGACAGGTGGACACTCATCGGCTGGGAAGCAGTCAACACCCGGTTGACTTCTTGTGCTTTGGGTTCTCATAAGAAAGGAGCACAAATGATCAACAACTCAAGTTGCGAAGTTGCGAGTTCTAAGAAGTGCCGAAGGAGTCAAACCTTCTCTGAATTTTGTGTCTTGGAGTTTTGTGAAAGAAGGGCTCGGAGGTTCAACTTTCCAACTCACGAGTTGTGAGTGAGACTAGTGCTTAGCCCTAGCTAGTGGTTATGCATGGAGGGTGCTAACAAGGAGGAGCCATATCCCATCGTGTCTTGAGTATTGGTGTTGGGTGAAGAAAAAGTTGAGGGTCTTCAACCCATGAACATGCGAGTTGAAAAAGGATCTTGTGCAGGGACCAGGTCATCGTCATATGGAAGTGTAAGGCTCACTCTTGGTGTTAGTTTCTCAAGGCGAATTTTCACAAGGACCTGTGGATTGGATTTGTTAAAGGTTTCAACAGGGAGCCAAAGAAGCCACTTCGGCTTAAGGAGAATTTAGAACGATCTTGAGAGGATATCAGCCTAAGGGCTGGGGGTCTACGTCAGGGTACATCCCTTAAGGGGAACTTTTCATTGTTACAACAATTGATCCATCATTGGGATCATGCAAGATAGGGATTTAGCGTTCGTCCTGATCTGTGGTATCATCCCACACAGGAGGGTGTCTATTTCATCACTAGATTTTCTAGGAGGGGGTGTATTTTCCCTGTTTCCCTATGCTGCCACTCAATATTGCAGGAGACACCCAACTAGCATATGTGTAGAGATATATCATTCTAGGTATTCTTTCAACTTTAGAGGTCCAAGTTCATGGTAGTCAACTGCAGATAGGTGCATTTCATAGAAAGGATGCCAGGTTTCTGTGTCATATGATCTCATCACTATCATGGTATATCTGTCATGGGAAATGCATTAGTTTCTCTATGTTGTATTATGTAGATATTTTATTGTAGGAGCCCTGATTGATTAGGTGGGTGGATGTTTTTTTTAGAGAATTTTGTCATGCATTAGATCGCTATCACTCTATATTTTCTGGGATGAGATTCTTCCCATTTGTTCCTGATTTGTATACACTATTTTTTGATAGAGTTCATGTCATTTTAGTAGGAATAACCTGCTTTCCTACTTATTATATATTTTATGCACATATGCACATGTGGGGGAAGTTGACTCCCAAGAGGGGCCAGTCTGAGTTTCCGATTACTTTGGTGGGAAAGGAGGTATCTGATTTATTGTTTATCGAGGACGATAATGTACTTGATATTGTATAGTACCCATATGTGGGAATATATTGGAGAGGATGTCCAAACATCTAATTTACAACATAGGATCCACCAGATGAGGGAGGTAATATTATCATTATGTTTTGATCAATCTATTTTCATATTTTTATGTCTTAATTAATGAACATGTAATTTATTGTCACATTTATTTCAATTATATTATTATTATTATCTATTTTTTGTAGATATTAGCACGTATGTTGGGGATGCACCTCCCCAACATGATGATGAGGTGATAGTGGACCAACCTCAAGTAGTATATATACCCCACATGCTACGCATATCAGATATTAGAATTTGACTAGAGATGGCATATGAGCTATGTTATGTCATGACTAGTAATGGAGTGGTATATGTACTCCCTAGAGACATATTATAGGTAGAGGATCTCTCTACTACATGGAGTCATTTTCCTCATGACATGAAAATGTTGATGCATCATAATTTTGGTGTCATTAAACTCATTGATACATTGAGGAGTGGTGAACATGATCCCACTACATCTAGCTCATCAATAGAGCCATCCACATCCTCTATGCCACCATAAAGTTCTCCTTCTCCTCATCCTCTACATGAATTGGTTGTGAAATATATCGATACTCTTACTTCCCCTCCATATGTGTCTAAACCTACATCCATGTTTGATCACCCTCTTCCTCCTCCTATTTCCCATCCACATGTGACTGAACCTGTATCCATGTATGATTCTCCCCCTCCACTTCCTTCTCTTCTCGTGTCACCATCCACCGATCATTGTATTTCTCCTAGTCCACATATGTCATCATCAATCGACCCTCCTCTTCCTCCACATGTGTCACAAGATTTTGATGCTTTGGATACTATGATCACATTGGTTATTTTTCATGCACATATTCATGATATTGATATAAAGACACTTGTTAGTTCACTTTTTATGACATTTGTTTCTGAGATAGATATTCTTGATAGAGGCTCTACCTATGGTAGTAGAGAAACTAATGCACCTAGCTCTGGTGGTGAACCTATCTAGTAGTGGCACTGATTGAAATTTATACTGTCTATTATATATATATATATATATATATATATATATATATATATGACATGTTTATTGTAGAGTTTGTTGAAATGTATATTCATATGTATATCACCCATGTATATTAGTTTTTTCATATAATGTTTTGGTTGTTGTTGTTATTGTTTGATTTATAAAATGTAATATGAGTATGTTAATGACGCACATTGTTAATGATTTCTCTATTTTTTAAGTGAAATTTGATATGTATCACTCATTTAAATTTATAGTTTCCATATAATGTTTAACTTTACTTTTATGAAAGTGTTTAATTTAGATTGTGATTGCAAAACGTTATAACCATGAATTACATATATTGTTTAATTGTTTTTCAAGGTGAATTACTTATTGTCCAACAAGATATAATGTGTTGATTAAAAGTGTTTAGAAATAAAAATGCTTAAATATTATTAGTGAAATGATTATGGTTTGAATATTTGTGTCTTTTTCATATATTATAATAAAAACATTATCACATAATTATTCACTAATAATAATTTATTATTAAAAGATAACAAGACAAATTTATAATACAATTGTTAACTAAAATGGCAATGATTATATTTTGTTAATATTTAATATTTCCATTTTTTTATTAATTTATATTATCCAACTATTATAATATGAAATTATTCAATTAAATTTAAAATAATAATACATTTTGATCTAAACACTTTTTATGAAAAGGTTTCACAATTTTTTACTCTAATACATATCTTATGAATATTTTGTTAAAAAATAATATCACCCAACATTTTATAATAATTATTTTAAGAAATAGTAAAATTTACAAAGGTTTCTATAATTTTAGATAAGTGCATATCATTAAAATTTTCTTTAGTTCTGTCTTGGATCTAGAAAAAAACTCTTTTAGAATTTCCATGTCCTTCCTATATTGTCACTTATTTTAAGGAGAATGAAAAAATAATTATTAATATAAGTTTATATCAATACAAAATGAAACGATGGGGTGGAATAGGTGAAGGCCATGATAGTTGCACTAGTTAAGGTGGGGAATGCCATCAAAGTTAGTAATTCAAAGTACACCACAAGTAGATGTTATACGAACTTATTTTGTTGGAATTGTCCTTAGATGTTTCATGAAAGTAAGTATATATTTATTTGAATTTTGATTTTCTCGAACAATTTTGATTTAAAATATAATTTAAAATAAATATTTACTATTTTATGCCACCAAATTTGTGATATATCAGTTAATGCTCAGTAATTCAAATATTAACATAAACATATTTGATTAATACAATACACCATAAATTTGCTATCTTAAAAAATAAATATGACAATGAAAATATATCAAAAGCAAATATTATGAGCAATGTATTTTCAATATGGTATTTGTAAATGGTTTTTAACTTTTCATATCCAACATCAATATAAAATGAAGGAAAAAAAAGAATAATTGTCCATTATAGATATCCATAATAAAATGCCACATCCACAATATAAATTTTCAAACAAATCATATGCAAACTAGTCTTCGTTGCTATCACCCTGGTTATATTCCTCGCTTGGCATTGTAATATTGTTGTTCTAAAAAATGCGTTTAAATATTGGATCATGTCTCAATATCAACCACCAACCCCCATAAAACACATCTGGGTAAAAAAAAACATTTGGTTGCAATGTTTTGGAAAAACAAAAGGCTCCTTACTTTCAACAAAAATATTTTTAGAGTTAATACATATTAGACCATTATCATAATATTCCTTTACATTTATATGATCAAAGGTATCCCACCATTTGCAACAAAAAATAACACATTGAAACAATGAGAATTCCACTTGCATGATCTCTTGTATCTTTCTAATGTAACCTAACTTACCCTCTATCCGATTTTCATCACGGTGGCTAGCATGACTGTATTGGTCAAACTCGACCTCCACTCCACAATCTTGTATGAAATGACCTTCATTAGCATACTCAGTGTGAAAATGATGTCCATATTCCCACATAGATGGGAAGAAATGCACCTATAAAAATGTGAACATAGGATGGTGTCATATGTCTAATAACTAAAGCATTATTAAAAAAATAATATGTGTTACAATTAAAATGTGCCATATTGTAAATATAACATGGTAATCAGAGAGGTTATTACATATTTTTTTCACGTGATACCTATGTTTACATCATACCTATATTCTCTGTGTGGGTTATGAACGAACACCTAATATTTCTCTTGTATCTTGTTAGCTACCCAACTGTTGGGACATATTTTTGACATATTTTCTTTTAAATGATCAGGATAATGCATGCTTCTACCTTTCATCCTTCTAAATTATTTCCATTCACTATCCCATTTCCTTCTTTTCCCTTCATACAATGCAAGCCATGGTCGCGTTGACTCCACGTTGTAAAGAATTTTTTTATCAATGGCATCCATTTCAAAATCTCTTGATGTATAGAAAAATACAAAATGAATAGCATGAGAGAAATTACATATTATCAACTTAAAGAATGAATTTAATGATGGCATAAAAAATTATAAATTCGTTGATGTATAAAATAATTCAAAAAAAAATTGCATGGGATGAAATATATATTATCATATTCAATGTAAACAATTTCTCTGTACTAAATTGATAACATATAACTAGATTACTATTTATCAAGCACCTTTTTCTATTCATTTAGAGTAGTTCCCCTTCCCTTTTATCCTCATCTTGATGGCCATTCCAAATGAATACCCATTATGTGTCATCAATTTTCTTGATGTACTCACTGGCATAATATACTATGTACCCCTCTTCCATAGAGCTCTTTGATTTTTCCCTTTGTTGAACAAACTCCTTCAAGTTTTTCATGTACCTCTCTAAGAATAACATCCAATGACATGATATCAATGCAACTAATTAAACCTCATCAGGTAGGTGAATTAGAATATGGACTTGCAAGTCCATAAAACTCGTGGAAAAWTCCTTCTCAAACATACAAACAATATCAACTATATCTAGGTGCCAMCATGTAATTCTAGACATGTGAATCTCCCTTGATGTGATCCAACGTACAAATGCAGATGATTTCARTATGGAATTTCATGGGTCCTAGGGGAAGTCATCGTTCACACAACCACACACGAACAAAGGATAATGAAACTACAAAATATACAAACAAATAATTAATTTCCATAAAACTACGAGTGGATAACATATTTTTATTGATGTCCATCTAGAACTAAAAGAATCATGTGTATTCAACATACATACCCTTAGAAGGTTCAGATGGTCATGTGATTTCAACCCCTACAAATGATTTTCTACAGTGAAACAACATCGTAGTAAATAAGGTTAGTTCACTCCGAATATAACATCATTCTCCATATAAAGATCATAGTCCTTTAATATCCATGGGACATCACCTTATTTAAAAGACCAAGAGGGACCAACTTCTCATCTAGTTTCATTTCTTGGCCGATGTCCTTTTTTAGAATTCGAAGCAATACGATCTCTCCTGAAAAACATTATGTCATTTTTGTTCCATGATGCGTGCCTCCATAAAGAAGATGAAACATTTTTGGATATATGCATGGGATATAGTAAGTGGTTGACCTATAAAATTCCATGTATATTCCATTGGAATAGTTCATCAAAACATATCTAATAAAATACTGAAATCTTTATTATCAAGGTTGTTTTTCCTTTCGATCTACATAATATTTAGTTACCTATTTTTTTCTTATTCATGAAATATATAAAAGGTATAAAATAGAGAACATTAAAGTAAAATAAGACCATCAACAAATATACATAATATATGACCTAGGAAACCCAATACAAGAGAAAACCCAACTAGAATGTGAGGCTACTCTACTGTGTTTTCTCTAGTATATAAATGATACAAACACAAAGAAAGAGGCACTATCCATGGAGTTTCATTTGACCTATGGATTGTATGGATTCTACAGAATCTATCATCTTATGTTTTTCTCACATAATACCATGTTCATATGTTCTTCTCAACTATGGAACAATATACCATGCAAAAGAATGGCACATAGTCTGATAGCCATCTATGGTTAGGTTTTTGACTTCCTGAACCCAAAATTATGGTAGGGTTTTGAACCTTATAGAATATTATTTAAATCCCTCATTTTCCTAACCCCATATGAATGAGAAATGGGGTATAATGTGGAATCCTCTTGTACCATGGTGGTCAAAATAGTAGGTCAACTTGTGAGAGACAACGCTTTTTCATATGAGTTTTGAATGATGTGATTTTTTCACCATTAGAAATGAATTGATGTGTAAAATAGTGCCACTGGGTCCTAGCTATGATATGATATTAATAACTCCAAAAAAATCCATTTTATTCCTTAAAATGGCCCCAGAAGGTTCAGACCCTAATTTTCCAGACTAGGACATGCCACTAAAATGCTCATACAAGTTGATTCCTCCATTTGTTTTCACTCTGAAAGGATTGAAATAGATGAAAAATAATATAATTATCTAATATAGATCACACCTCCCCATTTAGGGATGATTCTAGTCCCCAAAAGATTTATTGAATGAGGTGAGGAAATTTTTTCTCTACCTTCTCCTTGGAGTACCACTTTGCTTTTCCTGGAAGTTGTCATTTCAACCCAATATCCCAAATGTCATATTGTCCATGTTTTGTAGTTTTTGACCACTTTTGTAAAACGGTGTACTCTTATCACTTTTCTTGAACATTAGCGCTAAGTTCTCTATGGAAGGTAGGACATGATCCTCCTCTTGATCCAACATGGAAGGCTCATAGAGTTTGGGATTATCCACATTCACTAATGAGTAAATGTGTATGTATGGGGGTAGATTGAGTCTATAGGAGTTATCTACCTCCTTTTCCAATACCTCAAAAGTACCATACCTCAGAGCCTTGATATTCTTTCCAGAACACTGTATCTTTCCTTATTCATCTATAACCATACTTTATCTCCCATTATAAATGTTATATATGTTATATGTTGGTCATGTATAGACTTGTACTTATTTTGTGACTTATTCAATGTCTCTTGTACTTGAAAATGGATCTACCTTATCTTCTAAAAAAAAATATTATTTTAATGCATGTCACGTGAGTTCCTCCCTCACTCCTCCTTAATGTCCATATACCACTTCTAACGATGAAGGTGGAAAATATACAAAAAAAGTTTCAAAATGTGACTTGACAGTAGAAGTGTGGAATACTCTATTATAAGAGTGTTGTATATAGATTAGATTTTCATCCCAGGTATTCAGAGTCTTCTAATTGTAACCTCTAAAAGGATGAACCAAATTCCTTTTGACTACTTCTATTAGTCCATATGTTTTTGGATGGGATTTTGTATACCTCTTCAACTTAGTCTTCATCCTCTCCCACAATGTATTCCAAAATCCAATGTGAAATTTAGTATAACTATCTAAAATGATTCTCCTTGGTATCCCAAAGTGCACCCAAACCTGTTCAAAGAACATGTTTGCTGCTTCTTGTCCCTTGATGGTATTTTTACAAGGCACGAGAATGCACATTTTGTTGAACCTATGAAATACCATAAATAAATATTCATGTCCCTTCTTGGTTGTTGATAAACCTCCAAAAAAATCCATGGAAATACTTTCCCAAGGTCAAGTTGGTAAGGGATGGTGTATACCCTGGCGTCATGTTAGTGGGCTTGTTGATGCAACAAAGTATACATCCTATAATATATTGTGCTACATCTTCTTTCATTCCGGGCCAGTACACATACCTCTATAAGTTGGAAACTATCTCCCGAACACCAAAACATCCTACAAGATTGGATGTGTGAGCCTCTATGATAATATTAATTCAATCGCTCACCCTTAGGAAAATAGAGTTTGTGGAGATTGTATACTAAACCATTCTAGAATTCATATTAAACCTTTCCATCAACTTTTTCTATATGAATTTGGCCTTGTAGATTTTGAAATGCCTCCTTGAAGTCCTTATACTATGTGTATGCCTATTTATATGCATCATGGGTAAAAGGATCCATGTGCATCAGAGTTCCCAAAGTTGTAATATTGGATGTGGTTGGTCATCAAATAATGTATGCCAAATTATTTGTGCTACCCTTCTTATACTTTATGACCAAATTAAATTTTTGTGGAAACCACATCCACTTGTAATGCCTTGTTTGTTGTAGCTTACTATGGGCTTGAAAATACTTTTCTAGATGGTTATCTGCGTGTATGATGGTCTCCTTTCCGATCAAATAGTTCTTCCACATTTTGAAAACTTGTATCAAGGCATATAACTCCTTGTCATAGGTAGGGTAGTTGATAATGAACCCATGAAACACTTTAGAATGATAGCATATGGGTCTTCCTCCCTACATCAATATTTCTCCCATGGAATACCCACTTGTAACTGTCTCCACTTCGAAGTGCTTCTCCAAGTTTGGTAGTGTGAGCACTGGTGCTTGATTGATCATTCTTTTCAACTCATCAAATTCCTTCTACTGATTATTTCCCCACTAGAAACTCTTACCACTCAATGCTATCACATGGAGGGGTGCAACTACTGCTAAAAACAGAGCTACGAACTTTCAAAAGTATTGTGCAACCCCAACAAAACTCCTAAATTCAGTGAAATTTATAGGAATTGGACATTTTATGATGGTCTCCATCTTTGTGAGATCTGTCTTAAGCTCTTCTCCACCGATCACATGCCCCAAATACACCAAACATTGATGAGACAACTAGAATTTCTTGATATTGGCTAGCAGTTGGTGCATTTTCAAAGTCTCTAACACCTGCATAAGATGTTACATGTGATTCTCCCAGGTAGCACTATAAACCAATATATCATCCAAATATACAATAACAAATGAATATAAATAAGGGCGTAAAAAAACATTTATTAGTCTCATAAATGTAGCCAGTGTGTTGCATAAATAGAATGACATAATCAACTACTCATACAAACCTTTCCTTGTCTTGAAGGCAATATTCTATGTATCTTCTTCTTTTACTCATACCTTGTTATATCCTGATTTCAAATCCATCTTAGTGAAGTACTTGGCATGTTGCAATTGGTCCAACAGATCATTGATCCTTTGCAGGGGGTACTGATTCTTCAGTGTAATCTTGTTCAATGCCCTATACTCGATACAAATTCTCCAAGTCCCTTCCTTCTTGGGAACAATTATGATGGGTGACCCACAAGGTGAGTACTTTTTCAAATAAAATCGTGCTCCAACAAATTCTATAATTGCTTCTTTACTTCATTCGCTTCCAGAACATATTGTCTACACATACCAATATTTGGCAAGGGGGAATCTCAATAATTAGATTTCATGCACCACTTCCCTCATAGTTGGTATCCCTTTAGGCTTCTGGAACACTCCTCTATATTCCTGTAGAAGCTCCTCTAATTGATGTTTCTTCTCTTTAGTACACCCCTCCATGGATTCCTTCACTCTCATTGACTCATTATCAGATTGATTTTTTCCTAAGAAAAGAAAAGCATATTTCTTACTAGAACTAATCAACTTTCTTGATTGGTCGGAACTTACCAGTGAGATCTTTGACTATCCTTTATGCACATTAATGATCTAGGAATTTTGATCCTTGATCAGTCGATATTTATTTCCCCCCCACATGAGTATTTCATATGTAATATACATGCAAGGGATTCCAAGCAGTATTGCACATACATCAAGGTTGACTACATTCAATTCCACTTCATCGTTAAAATCAACACTTATAGAAAATTTAATCTAACAATGTTTCATAAATTTATCTCTACATCCTTATTTATTGTAAGACACCTGAACCCTAGTCCTTACTTAGGCTGATGGGGTATTAAAATTTCACTTTTATTTAACCATATCCAAACCTCTTCTCGAGGGCACCATCATCTTTAACTTGCCAAGAGATTTCCAAAAATCATAATTACACTAAGATCTGAGCCTTATATCAAAACATATGGCCTTCCAAAGTTTCTTAGACTTGCATTGGTCCAAAGGCCACTTCATGAAAAATGGAATCCACGTGGCTCCTATAAATTCCTTCCCTCCCTCATGGCATTGACGTGGCATGTTCCACCTGGCCCATCGACTCTCTAAATCTATGACCCCAATTACTTGGGCCAACCTTCAGTGTTGTCATGGTTCTTCTCCTATATATTATAAGTCACCCTAATTACCAAGATCAAATGACGAACTCTAATGGGATTCATCTCCTATATATAATGACTCTCAGGAAATAGCAGTCAACAACATATACCCTGTTGGCACCTCCATTGTACACATATATTAATTCCCTTCATTTAATCACTTTTTATGTGGCTATGTGGAATCTAAAATAGATCAACGATTATCATTCCTTCCTTGTCTTCCCATCGGTCAATGGATATTGTTTATCCCTAAATCTTCTTCATTGTCAACACTTTGGAGTCTACACCTCATCTTCACCAACTTCCCACTCTCGATGATAATGCACAGGGGATCAGCAATTGTCATTAGATCACAGTCATTTACCGATCAATGATACAAATCCTATGTTCTGGTCTTTGTCAAATTGATAGCCCCTATGTCCCTAGGTCTTCCTTCATTAAAATGATCCTAACAAATACAATGGTGGATATGATTCCTTTGATGGAATCTGAGGAACATAGTCTCTTGTTTTCCACCCACCTATTTCCTCTGCCAATGTTTCCACCATGTACCTAATACTATAGCAATACATGCCATCCTTCTGACATGTTAGCTGGAATGTGGCACTCATATTGCATCATGAATTGTTTCCTTGAAATTMTAAATTCCCATGACAAGTGGTACAATCTATAGTTCCACATGGACCACCTATTGTATGAGACATCACCACAGGGCATAGGGTGCCTCCTCTTAGGTGATGACACTTTTTCACAAAAAATTGGATGGATTTACTTATATAAGGTCATCTTCCTTTATCATCATTGGTACCCTTGGCCAGCATGAGACCAGAATGACTTTTCATGCTCTAACGACGACACATCTAGATCTGATGGTCAAAATCTCATCATCATAACCTCTGACTAAATAAATGTCCCTCGTTCTTTCTCATGACCCCTATCATATTCAACACTATGGGACTTCAYGTGCTTCACCAATCATCTAATCCCAATGAATAAGTTACCAGTATCAATGGTCAATATCTCCTAACCTGCARATTTGACAGTTAGGATTAAGACACCCGTCCCTAGAATCAAAACTRGAAAGAATTCACACCTAGTCATTTCTACCAATTATGAGATGGCACATGTCAATCCATGAAAGACACTGTCATGTTGCATTATCATGACATCGTTATCCCTTTTTCCTCACTTAAGTGGGACCCACAATGATCTATGACTGAGGTTACTTCTCATCCCTCCATCGATTACCGATTCATATCTTCTGCATGCCTTCATCGTCGTTGACACTCTTGGCCAACACACAACCTTACTAACCTCCCATGMTTCAATGATGACACATATGGATCTAACGGTCCAAATTTCAGTCATCACATCTAATGGATCGATGGTTTTCRTTAGTCTCCTGACCTCATCATCTTCGATGCCTTTCTTGTCATCGTCGGTGCTGTTGGAGCATCATCGAATTTTTCCATCCTCCTATATTTTAATGATGATGCATCTAGTACCAACTGTCTATATATCCTAGTCTGTATATCTAATGAATATTGTTAAAGTGAAGGTCCCAAGAAACCCTTCACCTAATGGGGTCCACTTTCATCCCATCATCGAATTCTCTAGTGACACTTGTCATCACTGGGACACGCTAGCTGCCAAAATGAAAATCCATGATAACATGACATCATGTCCACTTTTCTCACTCTCAGTTTAGATCAATCACAATTTATGGCTAATACTTACTAGCCCTCATGCAAATCGATGACCCCCCCAACTATCTTAGGCCTTTATCATCATCGACATTCTCTGGACAACAATCAACCTCACCAACCTTCTACTCCCGACGACAATGCCACTATAATAAATGGCCCAAATATCATCAGGGCTCCTCCTGGAAGATATGATGGTTCTTGTCTATCTCAAAAATTTCAACGTCATCGTCAAAACTCCTCATTCAAAATATTGGACCATTTAAGGACTCGTACTCCTAATGAAAAATTCCTCCCAAATTAAGGGTTGAATTATATATGCATGACCAGATCAATGACTAAGATCATACCCAATTCATACATTGGGATTTCTGTAGGAAAACATTATGATGTTGGAATTATCCATTTTAGGAAATATTCTAAGTCTTTTCCAGGGACTACTAGGCCTTCTTGGCCTTCGCCTTTACTCCTAATGGGATAAGACAATATTTCTTCATAATTTTGGATGAATGTTTGCATCCTGCAAATTTTTACTTCAAGTTAGAGGGTTTCACATGGGTTAAGATTATACGACTATGAAAAGACCTTTCCTTGATTTAGAGAAATTCTACCACTATCATTCTGAAGAAGTTTTATACCTTGCCAGATATCCATTTAGATACTTGCAATCTTCACAATGTATTAGACTTGAAAAATATTGCAAGGGATCATTTCAACCATACAAATTTACAACAATACATGAATTCAATACTACAATAGACTTAATCATTCATGAGTACAACTTGTAGGATACAACCATCCATACATTTTTCCCATCACTTCAAGTTTAATAAATTTCCTCAAAAATGAACGTTAGCACCATTAACCAAGAATTTATATTTCATATCAACTACACACATAATTTATTTGGTTTTCATTAAATTACACAAAGTAAAGGATATACTCATCTGTTACAAAAATTTTCCAGCCAATTGATTGTGGGTGTTCACCTTTCTACCCAAACATAGGTTCTTCATTCTTTGTAACTTTGGCAGCATGCCACCCCCGTGCCAGGCCATGATACCATGAGGGAATTCACTCATGTTGTTAGGGAGATTGGTATGTGAATACTACTACACTCTTGGTGAAAATATCCTCTAACCCACCTATCCCAAGCCTCATTGAGGTCTATCATATGCCACTTCAAGCATCAAGCTCATGACCTCTTAGATCAGGTTGGATATATTGACCCACATAAGGGTCTTGCAAGCAAATTCTCCTCCCAAACTCATGAATCTTTCCCATTCTCTTTCACTTAAATTATTCTTAGACCCCTCATTCATGTTTTCTCTTCCCGTAACCACTTGGGAAGGTTCTCAATATGTTGCTTTGTTTTTATTTTTCTTAAGGAACCCATGGGGTCAATATGGGATGTAGGAAATAGTACTATGTGGAACTGCTAGCTAACAATTTTTCTGCTTCTTTAGCTAGATCTTCCATACTTCTATTCATTGTGGGTGGTTGGTTTTTCAAATACCATCCCCCTCTCATTAACTGAGTTTTTTCAAAACTAGGAAACTGGAATAATTATTTTCAAAATTAAATATCTTAGTAAGGGGATTTGGGTCATCTTAGAATAATGAATCCCCCCTAAATAGGCTCCCTCATTCTTTCCTCAAGTGGTATCATGGCCAGTACTTTCAAGGCTTCACCCCCACAAACTAGTTGTTGGCATTTAGACTTAAATAATAATACATTTACAATGTTTATATTCTATTGCATGGAAATCATCAATCATGATTAAGTACAATATGTGCAAAATATGCGTATTACAATCCCCTCCCTCTTAAAGGAACATTGTATTCAATGTTCTTTGCATCTTAGCAACACCAACCATACCTTCATATTTGAGTATCTTTGACAATGTTTTCCCTCTTCCTAGTTTGGTCATTTCTAGATTCTTAGAATCTAAGAACATACCTACAACAATTTCAAACAACAAGCATACTAGTCACAATCTCATTGCAAAAACATTTTATTGTTGTTCAATAGGAATTTTACATATCAACACAATGCGTGTCTATGCAGGTCATGGATATGCATTGATATGGTTTTCATATTTAATTAGCTCACTATTTTCCTTGACATACCATTGTGTGCATGATCTCGAGGACAAAAAATTACAAGTTTTATGAGTCTCCCTCTTCCTTCCCTGAAGGAAGAGGATTTCTCCATCTTGCCTTGCAAGGATTTCTCACACAAGAATATTTTTGCCAAGGATTTCTCACACAAGAATATTTTTCAAGACTTCACCGAGTCTTACAGTCAAGGCATCCCTGTGAATTGATCTATCGATGTGTCCCTCTAGCCTGTGTTACCACAAAGTGATATTCTTAATGGCAATCACAATTTATTACAGGGTTTGCATGTCATAACAATAGCCTTCTTCCATGGTTTCTAGTTTTAAATCCATCACCTATCCCTCCAAGATAAATATTTCATCTCACCTACATCACATGCATATAGTAAATGTGAGATGTTATCATCAGTTTAATCAACTTTTAAAATCTCTTACCCACATATTTTAAATTTTGCATTCTCATTTTCAGATATGTTCCATACAGGAACTAGATTCTACAAGTATGAGATTTTCCTTATCATAACAATTTCACTCAATAGGCATTGGTATTCCTCATGGGCTTACAAAACTACCATATCCAAGATCCTTCTTCTTTCAATTCCATCATAGCATAGCCAAACAAATTGTTAGTTATCATGCACATACGTTTTCATTGCACACTTTGAGTGGCTTCCAAACAATTTAAAAATTGTGTATACTAACAATTAAATCACATTTATTTATTGAATGATATAAATGCATCATTTCAACAACCAATATTTTATAAATGAAATCAAACATTAAACGAATTTAATCAATGTGTCAATGTCCATGGCCACACTCATACACAATTCTCCCTTGTATTGATTTTAGATAACCATACTTTTCATGTTAGGCACTCTTCCATGGTGTGTTGGAACTCAACCAACCTATCATCATATGGCTTATCTATCCACTTTCATTGTTATAGTAGGACTATTCTTTTGTCTTTTAGTTTATCATAACCTCATATCAACATATATTTTATGGAATTAAAATTTCATATACATGTATTCTAGCATCCATTCTTTGTTGAAAGTTAGGGTGCCAATGTTCATGGCCACCCATGTTTCCTTACTTTCTATTTCATATTTATGGTAGGACATTTGAAGGTCTTCCTTTCATACTAGGTAGCCCCATACATGCCCTCTCATTCAAACACACATTTCCCTAATGCATTTGATCAATGTGCTTCTTATGAGAAATTTTGTTCCTAATCATTTCCGATTGGTCAATGTATTCATGACACATCTGTTCAATAATTTCTTGCAAATATTTCAGTCATCCTTGACTACTAGATATTCCTTTCTCTATCCTTCAGGTTCTTTTCTTGAATCATACCCTTATTCGGTATTAATGACATACAACTACCACTCAAAAGCACATGCATATCATCACCAAAATAATACAACATTTCAGAACGGATTCTTATTCAATCCCCTTCAATCCTCATGCCACATGGAATGATAATTTTATACGTGCTCTGACTGCCAATACTCTCTCTGACATTACCTCATCAGGGATACTTCACGGGGACTCCCAAAGTCCCTTCATCAATCATTTCAACATCATCCTTCTTGCATTTATCCTCAACCTGAGGTTGTCCACCATTGGTAGTTTTCCTTCCTAGAAAATTTCAATAATTTCTTGCATATAACATGTGTTATTACAATTACAATTATATCAGTTTTCATGTTAAATTAAAAATCATGTCTTATAAAATTTAATTCAACAAATAATTTTTTCCAAATATGTCCTAGCATATCTATGTGTACTCTACCAAAATATCATCAATGTGCTCACTAGTGTATTCACAAAATATTCCAGTTGTTTTAGTATCCTACATCCATCAACATTATCATGTTGGAATCATCCACACATGAGTAGAATTTTAATTTCCTCATCCAAAGAAACATAATAAGCAATAAGAAATGAGTTAAGGGACTCTTCCCTTTTTACAACTCCTTTACACAATCATAAATTTTCAATTCTAATGAACTATTTGCAAGGCTTCACTGCCTATGCATAACATGGATTTTAACCAGGGTCATTCTTTTTAAAAATATTCATTTGTTTATTTTCCTTTCTTTCACAACTTTTATTTTTAATCTTTACAACTCTGTTAAGCAAATTGGAGTTTTTAAAGTGAGGAAAATGTTCCTCCTTTTCTCATTTATTTCACAGGCAATTCACCTCATTCTAGGATGTTCCTATTGTCTTCGTTGGGATGTGTAAACCAAGTCTTCATTTTGAAATTTCTAGGATGTAGCACCATACTACATCATCCAAAAGTAGTTCACAATTCAACATCATGGAAGTGCATATGTGACCTCAACCATAATTGGAATCAAAGTGATCAATCATTCACTTACATGCACTTCATGCATGCATTACATTTTAAAATGTAATATAAGATTCTTATACAAATAGGCCTACAGCCCACTACCTAATTTTCTAACAGTCATTAATATTATGACTTTGTTCTCTTGACATATCTCTTTACATCGTTCTTCACCAATGAACTCCTTCAACATGCAACTTTCCTTGTTGCATATTCCTCACTTTATGAAATAATCGTAAACCGAGTCAATATCAACTTCATTCTTTCATAAGTTTACCCAATATTCCATAAGGAATATAATCATGCATCCTTATTATGGATTCCAAATATACATTCAAGCATGTATCTTTATGTTATCAACCTCCTTTCAAACTATGCTTCCATGCACTTAACCCCTTCCATCGACATGCTGTGTGTCTACAATAGACACACTTTACAATTTTTCATATGCATATTTAATAAAATTATTTAACTCATGATTTTTTCACAATTCTTTACTTGAAAATACCAAATGCACAATCACATTCCCTCTTATTCATAATAACATAGCATCCTTTCTCCTGGTATTTCAGCATTTTATGCCAACTTTTCCCTAATGTGAAGTAAAACTTCCACAATCTATTATTTAAACAAGATAGTTTAGACCCTTCTACATAGGGTCAACCATGCATCCATGTCCTTATTTAGATCTGGAAAGTACATATCTTTCCTTACTTCCCTCTTACTCAAACAGTCATATCATGCTTTCAAGCATATATGTGTGTGTGTGTGTGTGTGTGTGTGTGTGTGCACCACTTGCATTTATTTATATCATCCATTCATAAATGTCTGATCTCAATATCAACCTTCTTTGGAGAGATATTATAGTCAATCACATGGAAAGTATCATAAGGATAATCATAATTATGCTACCCTCTTTACTTGACAACAATAAATAATAAGCACTCTTTCCCTATTTTCTACAAAGCATTCCACAAATCAGCAAATGCACCTAGGTAACTACAACATTACCCAAGGAAGCAAAGAAACCATTCTAATTTCTCTTCATGCCTCAATTCAATTAATAACCATCAGGCCTCTAGAAAGGAAAAAATTTCCTAGACTTCCTCTCACTACGAATTTCCTACCAAGACATACCTATATCTCTACCATTCACCTCTGGATGTCAATATGATCCACTGGTCACTTGGAAATGTCCAAGCACCTCATTTACTAGACTTTAGATCAAAATTTCATTAATCATTCTACCTTATCCTCATAAGGTGGTATGCAATCAACATTCATCAACATTTTAATATGATGATGACATTCCTACTCATATTAGGTTATCATCAATCAAAATATCCCATGAAAAAACCATACCTTACAACCAACCATAGGTTATAATAAGTCCATGTGCATTTCATATACATGCTTAATCATTATAATATGAATTACATGTGAGACAGTTGGTTTAGATTGATGGATAATTGGCTTGGATTGTTGGTTTTTATTGATGTCAACCATTGGAGAGTGATATTGTATATTGATGTCAACACTTAGAGATTGCTGTCAACCCTTGAGTATGTCCCGTAGCTACAAATGTATGGGTAAGGTCCCCAAGTTTAGTTGAGGTATGAAGGTATGAAGATCAATGTATTTGCATGTAATACTATTATATATGGATAGTATAGGTTGTCCTATTTCCTATCATATGTGGAATGTCACATAACTCCTCACGGTTAGAGATTTATGGCCATGCAAAGTTGGAGAACCCTCATGAGTTATATAGAATCCCCTAGAAGGTCAAAGAAGTCAATTATTCTAGAAGCTCCAAGAATAAGTGTAGTAGTCAAATTGATGGTAACTAGGATTAATCATGGGTATAGTTTTTGCATTAAGAAAATAATTAAAAATAAATTAGTTGCAACAAGAAGTTGTGTGTTTGGTAATTATGGTAAAGTAGTTCTGATGAGGAGATTGAATAGTCAAAGTGGTTGACCAAGAAATAAATTAAATAATAAACTGGTTGCAACAAGAAGTTAGTTAAGGGAAAATACATTATGAGTTGACTAATTATAGGAAAGTTAGTTGCAACAATAAGTTGTGAGTAAAGAGAAATTATTTAAATAATAAAGTAGTCAAATTGGTTGAAAAGATAAATTATTTAAATAATAAAGTGGTTGCAACAAGAAGTGGTGAGTTTACTATTAGTGGGGATATTACTATTTGTGGATAAAGTGGTTGTAAGTGGACAAGTAGTTAGAAGTGGGTTATCCCTAGAAGAATGAAGTTGAGTAAAGTTAGTTAGAAGGTAACCCCTTAAGGAAGCTACTTGGAGAGTATAAATAAGAGAGAAATGGTCTCCTATTTGCACCTATTTTTTTAGCATAATTGAATATCCTTATATGAAAGGTTATTTGGCAGCTATTATTGATATATCAAATTTGTGGAAGCAAATTTGTGGCAGAAAAATCGCGGCAGAAAATTTGAGGAAAAAAAATCACAACAGCAAAACTGCAACAACAGAATCGCGGCAGGAGAACCACAATAGAAAAATCATGGCAGCATAACTGCAGCAACAAAATCGTGGCAACAAAATCATGGCAATAGAATCATGGCTATAGAAATAGATCCATAATAGATCCACAACTACATGAAGAAAAAGGTATCGTTTTCATATGTGTAGTGTTGAATCTATGAATTAGGCTTAGGGTTTTTCTTGTAAATCGGTTGGATGTCATCTTGGAATTTTTGCTTGTTGTAGAATGGTTTTGAGGAAGATCTATTGAAGTATATTGTTGGTGCATATTTAAGTTTTATTGGTATATCTTATGGTACATTGTGAGAAGATTTTTTTAGTGGTGTTGATATATTATTGGTACACACTTGAGGCTGCATAACAGTGAGGTTTTCGCACATGATTTGATGTGAGTGTTTATGGTATTTGGTTATGGATAGTGTGATGTAGTTCTAGAGAACTTTTGATGGTTATATTGGTATATGTATTTGGTATATGATTGAAATACAAGTTGGGACAGATAGTCGATGAGTGACACATACATGAGGTGTATGGTGTGTTGATGTTGGTACATCTTGATGAGTTATAGTTCGATCTTTAGTTTATGTCTTATTGGTACATATTTGGTACTTTGTTAGAGGCACTTGCTAGTAGTATTGTTGGCACAAGGTTTATGGTTGATGTGGAATATATGACTTGGTATACTTTTAGAAGAACATCTTGATTGTGATACATCTTGTTGATGTTTGTAAGTAGTCTTGGTTGATGCACTTCTTCGTGATATTGTGCATATGGTTGAGAGTTGTCTCAGTGATTGATCTTGGTGAAGATATCTGATGGGTTGATGAGATTGATGAGACATGTTGATGTGACAGGTTGTGTTGTGCATAGTTGATGCACTTGTGTTGGTACATATATTTGTTATAGGTTGCTACAGGTTGTTGGTACATGTTGTTTGGTGCAGGTTGATTGGTACAAGTTGTTATAGGTTGATAGTGACAGGTTGACAGTGACGGTGTTTGATTCGGTGACAAGTTTTCTACATTTGGAATTTATATTTCAGGGTGGATGGATGGGGTAAGGAGAGGGTGGTGTATCCTCCTTCCGGTTGGTGCCAGAGAATCAGGGAGTTGAAGCTTACTTTAGGTTGGAGCATGAGAACTAGGTGGTTGTAGTCACCTTCCGGTTGTATCCAAAGAACATAAGGGTTTGTAGCCTTATTCTGGTTGTAGCTAGAGAATTGGTGGGTTGGAGTTTCCCTCAGGTTGTATCCTGAGAAACTAAGGGGTTGGATCCTCCTTCCAGTTGGAGCTGGAGAATTGGAAGTTGGTGCCTCCTTAAATTTAATTCTTAAATACATATAAGAAAATCATTCCATGGTTTTCTACTACATTTCTTTTCCATGTAAAATACTGGTGTATTGTGCATTGTGTGGATGTGACTATTCTTGTTTATTATGCACTGATGGATGTTAATGTTATATGATGCAATAACATATTAATGATGAACTTATGAACATTGTTAAATAAGTTAAAGGAATATACATTGTGGTAAACATGATTAATAAGTGGTATAAATTGCTCATTACTGATTCACCCCCCTTCTTAGTAATCCAACAATTAGTATTAGAGAAAGGTTCCTTCAAGAGACAGTTTAACCAGTGGAAGGAGATCATGGAATATACTAAGAATTGAGTACCATTGTTTAATGGTAATAATGGTCTAAAGTATGAGTTGTGGAGCATAAGGACAAGAACTTTTTTAGGGCACACGGATATGATATCTGGTATTCAACTGTGACAAGATACAATACTACAAAGAAATTAAACACTGCATCCAAGAAGGAATTGAAGAAGAATAAAAAAATAGCAATGAATTTCATCTGGGAAGGATTACTTGATATGGTAAGAGAAGAGGTTGGTAAATGTTCATTAGCTAAAGAAATTTGGGATAAGTTACATAACATCTATTCTTAACCCATCACAAAGTCATAGAATTTCAAAGAAGATGAAGGTACAGATCAAGAGGAAAGATATTCATCATGTCAGATAGATTCATAAGAAGAAGAGTATGTAATCAACGGAAGTATGTTGTTTTTATTTAATTGTGAAAAACATGGACATATTGGAATTGAATGCCCTGAAGGTAATGAGACAAAAAATCCAATTAAAATGGAAGACGATTATGAAGCGGAAATGATCAGTGCATTATATGGACTAAAGAAAGAAAGAAAAGAAAACAAGTTACTTAATAAAGAATTGATGAAGCAAAAAAAATTTGCTCAAGGTTCTGAAGAAGCTCAACAGGTCATCAAGAATTTAAGAGATAAACTAGAACAGGCCAAAAGAATTGAAGAAACTCTAGAATATCAACAATTGTTTTTAGAAGCCAACATAGCAGCACAAAAAGAGGAATCATAAAAGAGAGAAAATATATTGACATATCATATCAAGGAAATAAATGATGACTTAAACCATATTGAGGAAGAGTTTGGTCAAGAAGAGAGAAGAGTCGAAGAAGAAATAATTACGTTGAAAATCCAACTTGAAGAAGCAAAGAGAACAGAAGAAGTCATTAATTCTTAGATAATGAAGAAAGAAGAAGAGGTTTAGAAGCTTGAAAAACAAGTTGTCACACAAAGAGTCAAAGTCGTCAAGATCAACAAGAACGTTGAAGATATAGAAACATCCACATAAATAGTAGTGAATGAAGAGAAGCATTCTAGGCTTCCAGAAACGAAGAATGAAGAAAATAGAAAAAGTTATGTAGAAGTCATTAAAGGTTGTATGAAGAAGGAAGAGTGTAATGCATAAATAATCCTTAATCATGATCATGAGATCATGATTATACACCAAAAATAAGATCATTCACTCTGAGGTATGTAAATTTCTTTTATGGTCATTGTTTTTATTGTACTAACTTTGGACACAAGGTTGCAGATTGCAGAGATTTTAGAATAAATGTTAAAGAAATAAATGTTTATGTGGCCCCAGAGATCAAAACATTTGCAGTAGTATGAGAAATAAAAGAATATTAGATGAATAAATAACATGCTTGAGAAATTCTACTTTCAAGAATATTAGTGCAAGATGAATATACGTATAGAAATAAAGAAGTCATAGTTAAGAGAGATGTTGAGTCTACCAACAAGGATGATGACTACATTGGAAAAGTATTTTTCTGAGACATTTGTCTTGGAGACTCATAGGTAATATGAATATTAAACAGGGAGAGTCTATGTAGTATATTAGACAGTTTATATAACCATCCTTCGAGCAACTTGCATAATTCGAGTAGACAAATTCAGAGCAGTCTGTTGGCAGAAGTCCAATATGACAGATTGATCAGTTGCAAAAGTGAATATTTCATGATAGTACAATGACATATGGGTCATCATTGTGGACAGTTGAGTAGTAGAGTCATGGATAATATGGATAGATATGGATTTGTAAGAACAATTAATAGGTTTGGACAAATATATGATAGTGGATGAGAGCATGGATTAAAAGACTTGTTCAGAGATAAAGGAAAATTATCATAATGGATTATAATGAAATAGGAAAATTTGAATTCTTATTCTTGATTTATTTTCATATATGTCAATTGATTACACAAGGAAGCACCAATGTACAATCTCCAAACAACAATAGGTACAGGAAGAGTTATATTGTTCTAGATGATATCTTGCTGAGAAGTCAAAGGAAGAGATTTAGATGCATGGAGAGAGAGTTATAGTTTTGGAAAGATAAAAAATGAATGCTTCCAAGGGGAGCAATGGTCACAAGGGGAGCATGAGCATCATGCATTCAATATTGCATCAAAGTGATACCCTTTTCCAAAGGGGGAGAGACTCTTCAAATGTAGGGAGGAAGAGTAATCATAGGGTTAGAAACATAGAGAAAGATCAAATGAATCTATATAAGGGGAGAATCCCAAAGGATAGTGCAGATAGGGGGAGCATCCATAAGAAGAGATCAGTCAAGGGGGAGCGGCCCCAAGGAGGGATACCCTTTTCAATTGATGTCAAAGGGGGAGAGATGGAAACATTGATTAGGAGTATGAGCATGAATGTTATCATGACTAAGTGTTTCCATCAATGCCAAAGGGGAAGATTGTTAGAAAATTAGTTTAGATTGATGGAAAGTTGGTTTGGATTGCTGGTTGTCATTGATGTCAACCCTTGGAGAGTGATATTGTATATTGATGTCAACCCTTAGAGATTGATTACAACCCTTGAGTATGTCTAGTAGATCCATAGGTATGGGTAAGGAACCCAAGTTTGGTTTAGGTATAAACAAATGAAGATCAATGTATTTGCAAGTATGTAGTGTCCCCAAGGCCGAGCCCCATTGTAAACCATGTTTTGAAAGGAATTGTAATTATTTTTTATAGGCTGGTGAGCCAAGTTCTTATAACTCAGAGGCTTATGTGTTTGTTAGGCTAGGGAGCCTAAGTGTTGAAGGCCAAGAGACTGATGTTGTAAATGTAATCAAGCAAAACAATTAATAAAATATAAACACCAATAGGTGTAGACAGACCACGATGAATGAGTGAAGGGGGAATGAACATCCAGAGAGTGGGAAAGGAATTAGGGGCTAAAGGTGGGAAAAGGGGCTAAGTGTTGAGGCTAGGGGGTTTAAGCCTTGGGAATAATATTTTAATATTATTCCAAAAGATATTTGCATTATATGTTCTAACCTAAGTCCTTTTGGAAGGACATGTGATTTTTCAAATGGTGGGAGGCACGCATGCTGAAGGAACACATACAGTAGCATGGGTGACAAGTATAAACCCTGGCACATGCAATAAAAGGCCGAGATGAGCCCTGTTAGGGGTTCCTCCTCCATTCGACTCACGAACTACCAGAAGGGAAGGGGTCTGACTCCTGTAGAGAAAACCCTCGTACATCCTCGGAATCATCCGAACCTGCGTTGACCCTTGCATGGATTATCCGTCATGCATTCCCGACAACCAGAGCATGAGTCTATCCTAGGGGGGACCTGCCATTCTATCGGGGGAAAAAGAGAGTGTGTAATTCCCTGCGGAAATTGCTTCTCGGGCAATTCCGAAAATCAACACCGTGAGACCTAGTGGTCGTTGCTGAGCTTGTTTTGAGAGGTTTGAGTCTGTATTCCCTGTTGAATGTGGTGGTCATGTCGAGATGGATTGCGCATGAATTTTTTTCCAGTGCATGTGGTAATTGAGCCTGTGTGTGATCTCTCTCTAGGTGAGGGAGGTGGATGTTCTTGGAATAGGTTTCTTCCAGAGAGTGTCCAACACCAGCTTCAGGCTCTGAGACTTCCTGATCCAGCCTGTTGCCGAGACCCAGAGAGGGAGGTTAGCACCGATGAACTATGCTTATGAAGGTGTATACTCTCGGGTGGAACATGCATGTTGGGAATGAGAGTCTGGTAGTAGTGGGAGTAAGATGGCATCCTCGGAAGAATCCTTCCAGATTCTAAGTGTTCTTACCCCTGTAACCTCAGCCTAGCTAGGATTCCTTGCCTTGGGGTGGAGATTAGTCCCAACTCAAGGGTGATCCACTACTGAGTTGATGAGCAGTGTGGTCTAAGGCTGGGTGGTTCGTGGAAGGCCTGCACTTGGTTGGTGGATCCCACCATTGTTACAAGATAAGTGTCTAACTATGTTTTATCACATTTTATCAATATGTTTGTATCTATGTGTATTATAACGATCATGCATTCTGCTGTGCATTTGGATTAAAGTATTGCCAAGGATTATTTATGTTAAAATGACTCTTATTCTTACTCTGAGCTTAAATGTATTTCATTGCTTAAATGCATGCGATTAACTATGAATGAGAATGTGTTATTCTGTGTAGTAACACCTACACGGTAGTCCAAGGTGCGCTACAGTTATTCTGGGTTATCTACCAAGTAGTCTTATAGTAACCCTGGGTAGTTTGACCAAAAAGGGGTGCTACAAATTGGTATCAGAGCGATTAAACATAGTAACAGAAAAGGGGTGCTACAAGGTAATACTATTCTAGATGGATAATAAATGTCATGATGTTTCCGATGATATGTGGAACATCACATAACTCTTCACTGTTATAGATTTATGACCATGTGAGGTTGGAGAACCCTCATGAGTTATCTAGAATCCCTAGAAGGTCAAAGAAGTCAATTATTCTAGAAGCTCATAGAAGAAGTGTACTAGTCAAATTGATGGTAACTAGGAATAATCATGGGTATAGTTGTTGCATTAAGAAAATAATAAAAAATAAATTAGTTGCAACAAGAAGTTGTGAGTTTGGTAATTATGGTAAAGTAGTTATGATGAGAAGATTGAATAGTCAAAGTGGTTGACCAATAAATAAATTAAATAATAAAGTGTTTGCAACAAGATGTTAGTTAAAGGAAAATAAGTTATGAATTGACTAATTATAGAAAAGTTAGTTGCAATAAGAAGTTGTGAGTAAAGATAAATTATTTAAATAATAAAGTAGTCAAAGTGGTTGAAAAGAGAAATTATTTAAATAATAAAGTGGTTGCAGCAAGAAGTGGTGAGTTTACTATTTATGGATAAGTCAAGGTGGTTGCAAAAGAAATTAATTAAATACTAAAGTTAGTTGCAACTAGAAGTGGAGAGATTAATATTTGTGGATAAAGTGGTTGTAAGTGGACAAGTGGTTAGAAGTGGGTTAGCCCTAGAAGAAGGAAGTTGGGTAAAGGTAGTTAAAAGGTAACCCCTTGAGGAAGCTACTTGGAGAGTATAAATAAGAGAGAAAGGGTATCCTATTTGCACCTATTTTTTGAGAATAATTGAATATCCATTTGTAAAAGGTTATTTGGAAGCTATTATTCATAGATCAAATTTGTGGTAGAAAACTCGCAGTAGAAAAATTCCGGCTATAGAATCGCGACAACAAAATCGCGGTAGCAAATCATGGCAACATAATCATGGTAGAAAAACTGTTACAATAGAATTGCGGTAGTAGTATTGCGACAACAGAATCACGACAACAGAACCGTGACAATAGAATTCTGGAAACAAAATCACGGCAACAAAATCATGGTGAAGAAATCATGGCTATATAAGTAGATCCATAATAGATCCATGCTACAAGAAGAAACATGTATGGTTTCATATGTGTAGTGTTGAATCTATGAATTTGGTTGAGGGTTTTCCTTGTAAACTTGTTGGATTCCCTCTTAGAAGTTTAGGGCTTTCTATAGAATGGTTTTGAGGTAGATCTATTGAAGTATATTGTTGGTGTATATTTGATTCTTATTGATATATCTTATGGTACATTGTGAGAGGTTTTTGTTAGTGGTCTTGATATATGATTGGTACACACTTGAGGCTACATAAGAGTGACATTTTGGCACATGATTTGATGTGAGGGTTTATGGTATTTGGTTATGGATAGTGTGATGTATTTCTAGAGAAATTTTGATGGTTATATTGGTATATGTCTTTAGTATATGATTGAGATACAAGTTGGGACAGATATTTGATGAGTGACACATACGTGAGGTGTATGGTATGGTGATGTTGGTAGATCTTTATGAGTCATAGTTTTATCTATAGTTGATGCATGGTTATTACATATTTGGTACATTGTTAGAGGCACTTGCTAGTAGTATTGTTGGCACAAGGTTTATGGAAGAGGTGGAATATATGACTTGGTATACTTTTATAAACACATCTTTATTGTGATACATATTGTTGATGTTTGTAAGTAGTCTTGGTTGATGCCCATAATTGTGATATTGTGCATATTGTTGAGAGTTGTCTTGGTGATTGATTTTGGTGAATAGATCTGATGGGTTGATGATATTTATGAGACAAGTTGATGTGATAGGTTGTTGTGACAGGTTGTGTTGTGCATAGTTGAAGCACTTATGTTGGTACAACTCATTACAGGTTGTTGGTGCAGGTTGATTGGTATAGGTTGTTACAAGTTGTTGGTACAGGTTGATAGTGATAGGTTGGAAGTGATATTGTTTGATTTAGTGATAGGTTTTCTACATTTGGCATTTATATTTCAGGGTAGTTGGATGGGGAAAGGAAAGGGGGATGTATCCTCCTTCCAATTGGTGCCGAAGAATCAAGGAGTTGGATCTTTATTCAGGTTGAAGCCCAAGAACTAAGTGGTTGTAGCCACCTTCTTCTTATATCCGAAGAACACAGGGGATTGCAGCCTCCTTTTGGTTGTAGCTAGTTAATCAGGGAGTTTAGATTTTCCCTTAGGTTGTAGCCTGAGAAACTAGGGGGTTGGATCCTCCTTCCAGTTGGAGATGGACAATTGGAAGTTGGTGCTTCCTTGAATGTAATTCTTAAAGACATATACAAAAATAATTATGTGGTTTTCTCACGCATCGAGTTTCCACATAAAATAATGGTGTATTTTGCATTGTGTGGATGTGTCTATTATTGTTTATTATGCACTGATGGATGTTAATATTATATTACTCAATAACATATTAATGATGAACCGATGAACATTGTGGTTAAAAGGATTAATAAGTGGTATAAATTGTTCATTACTGATTCACCCCCTTCTCACTAATCCAACATTACAACATATCCTCATGAACCAAGCATTTTACCCATGCCCATGAAACATAAATACTTCAACTTTCTTCCTTTTGCATTCACATGCATAAACAAATCTTCAACTTAATAAACATATACATCTTCTTAACACAACCATGATATTATAAACTTGCTCATATGTTTATATCACTTTACCTATTTTATGAGGACTATCAACATTCCAAAGGACTCTTTTTTCTTTCTTTTGATTAGCTAGATTATTCCAACAACAAGTTTTATTCATTGTAGGTCAAGTAAACCAACCTTACAAATTTTCCCATCTTCCCTCTAAACATGAGGAATTACACATACATGTTTTAGTATTTTATCTGAGAAATAATTAATACTTCTAAGGATTCTATCAATCCATACAAAATTTATTTAACCACAAGGAATTTTCCATAAGGATCTTAGCCATGATATAAACATCCATCACAAATGCAGGAGGCTCTATCTATCCAAGAAGACATACAACATTACACTTGAATAGAACAAATCTGCTCATCCATTCTCTAGACTCATGCATCTCTATAATAGGATTCAACCATTCACATTTAAGTCTTATCATTAATTTCTATGAGCATACTCCCAGTACTGTAGTAATGGCCATGAATCTAACAGAGCAACAACATAGTCCTTCTGTTGTAATAAACATAATGAAATTTTATCTTTTTCGGAATTTTGAAATGAAATATGAGTATGAAATCCTCCTTCTCAAGGAAATTTTACATATAATAAAAAAAAAATGAACACATAGAAACTCTTTTGACTCACCTTTATGGACGTTGATGATGTAGGAATTCCCATCCATGATCATTAGGTATTGGTTGGATCTTTGTGTGAATATTTCATCCATCAAATACATGTAATGGCTTCCAAACACTACTCCACATACATCAAGGGGTACTACATTCAATTCCATCTCATCAATAAGATCAATACTTTTAGCAAATTTAATCTTACACTATTTTGATACCATTAATTGTACATCCTTGTTTACTCAACCCAATGGATAGGGACTAGGATGATTATTAATCTACAATCCAAGATTGATGACAATATCCTCTTCTATGATATTATCCTATGAACTAGAATCAGACAAGCATATATCTTGGTGATATTGACCTGAACCTTGATGTGGAAGAGCTTGTTCATGTCCTTCTCTTCCTGGTGAGGAATCCTAATCATATTCACCTCCTTCTACATATATGTGCATAAAATATTTTCATTGACATAAGAGGTACTCTCAACCTAATTGCTTGAATATATGAATAGAAGTTTCTTTTTCTTTCCGTCCTTCCTATGATTTTTTGGGTTAAGCCTTGGATGTAGATTCCAACATTTTTCCTCGATGTGGTCATCAATGTTGCAATGATTGGAATGGTTGCTGGGATATTTACTTTGTTGTGAAGTGGTTGTTGTATTCTTATTGTTTCCCCTTTTCCACTTATTCTTCCCCTCCTTGGAATATTCATGGTGCTCTTTCTGCTTCAAACCACTTGGTTTCCCTTACTTTTGGCCTATGTTTTCTTCATACATGACTGAGTAAACTCCCCACATACTTTAGGAGTACATATGGGTTCTTGGTAGAGATACCCAACATGATGACCATATTTCTAAAATCAGTGGTGTACTCTTGTACACTATACCCCTGCCTCTGTATGAGGTAGTGAAACCATATCCATTGGTCCTCTACATACCCAATAGGGTAGAATTGGGACTTGATGAGTGTTTTGAATTCTTCCTACCAAGTTACTAGTGGATAACTCTCCATCCTAAGTGTTTTTTCTATGGATTTCCCACCAGGTTAAAACATAACCTTCTAACTTCAATATAGCAAATGAAATCTTCTTCTCTTTATGTATATGGTGAATTCTAAAAAACAATTCTAGTTGTTGCAACCAATGACTTTGTTTTAATGCATCGATATCACCCTAGTATGTCTTTATGTCCACTTTCTCTTCCATATTTAATAGGGACTATGAAGGGCTAATCGATATCAAACTCGACTACTCTTTCTTATATTCCTTCCGTGAATCCTTCCTTGAGTCTTCCCTATCTCCTGATTTCCTTTCTAATCTGATCTCTTAGTTAGAGCCTCCATCATCTCCGAATAGTCCAAGATTTTCTTCTAGAGCCATGATGAGGAGGTTCATATTGCGACTAATGTTGACAACTTGTTCTTCCAACTGCTCAAATCTCTCTTATGTTGGATATCGAGGGTTATTATAAACATATTCATCCACCATGCGTAGGGTTTCTGTGACTTCTCATTAAATCGAATCCTAAATACTACAAATTTTGATAAATAACCAAAATAAAAAAATTCTCTCATACCAATATGATCTATAAACTATTTTGGATATTCCACCAAAATAGTTCATCACAACATCTCTAATAAATTACTAAAATATTTACTATTAAGGTTAATTTTCCTTTAGATCTCTAGAATATTTAGTTATTGATTTTATGCTTATGCATGAAATAGATAAAATAGAGAAAATAGAGAACAGTAAAATACAATCACACCATCCAAAAATAGACATAACATATGACCTAGGAAACCCAATATGGGATAAAACCAATCTAGAAGGTGAGGTTGTTCTTCTCTCTTTTATTTGATATAGAAATGATGCAAGCACAATGATAAACAAACTATTCATGGAGTTTCCATTGATCTATGGCCTTTATGGCTTATAATATCTCCTCCTCTATTATTCTCATAGAATACCTTTCTCATATGTTTTTCTCTGGTTTGGAACAATATAGCATGCAAAATAATTAGGCCCCTTCTCGTCCTAGTGGCATGGTATTTAACATAGCTCAATAACCATCTAGGGTTAGGTTTTTGACTTCCTCAACCCTCAATTGTAGTATATTTTTGCGATTTCTAGAATATTCTTGAAATCCCTCACATGGCTACCCCATATGCATAAGTAACGGGGGTTGACATGGAATCCTCTCATACCATGGTGTTCAACATAGTAGGTCAACTTGTGGGAGGAATAATGTTTGCGTTCCATCTTTGATTGATGTGATTTTTGCACTGTTGGATAGGTATCGATGTGTAGAATAACATCACGAGGTTTTAGTGATTATAAGAAAGTTTTAACCCCAAAAAATTCCATTTGATGCCTTAAAATGGCCCCAAAAGGTTATAGACCCTGATTTTTCAAACTAGGACCTCCCACTAAGATATCCCTACAAGTTGATTCCTCCAAAGTTTTCCACTCTATAAGGATAGAGATAGCTAAAAAAAACCAAAGGATAGAGATAGGATAAAGATTGATGAAAAACTCTAAAAGGACACTCTTCCTAGAGTATCAATTTGTTTTTCCTGGAAGTTGTCCTTTCATCCCAATCTGCAAAAGGTCTTGTTGGCACTGTCTTATAGTTCTAGAGTGCTTCTACAAAACTATGTCCTCTACTAACTCTGCTTGAGCATCTGGTGCTAAGTCCTCTATGGAAGGTAAGGCCTTATCCTCCTCCTAATACAACATTAAAGTATCATAGATTTTAAGATTATCCACATTCACTATTGAGTAAATTCACATGTATGGGGGTATATTGAGTCGGTAGGAATTATCTACCACCTTTTCCAATACCTCAAAAGGACCATACCACAAAGCCTTGATCTTATTTCCAAGACCCTATAGCCTTTCCTTATTCAATTGTAACCATACTCTCTCTCCCACTCCAAATGTTATTTCTACTCTATGTTGGTCATGTTTAGCCTTGTACTTTTCCTATGACTTCTTCATTGTCTTTTGTACTTGCAAATGGATCTACCCGATCTTCTCAAAAAAATGTTTTTCTTTTAATGGATCTTCTATGAGGTCCTCCCTCACTCCTCCTTGTTGTCCATATACCACATCTAAGGGTGAAGGTGGAAAATATCAAAAGAATGTTTCAAAAGCTAACTTACCATTAGATGTGTGGACTGCTCTCTAATAGGAGTGTTGTATATGGATCAGATTTTCATCCTAATTCTTCGGATGCTTCTGATTGTAACCCCTCAAAAGTTGCACCAAATTCTTGTTGACTACTTCTATTTTCCCATTTATCTGTGGATGGAATGTTGTAGACCTCTTCAACTTAGTGTCCATATTCTCACACAATGTAGTAAAAAATGCATTGATAAAACTAGTATCCTTATCTGAGATGATGCTCCTAGGTATCCCAAAGTGAACCCATACATGTTCAAAGACCAAGTTTGTTTCTTCATGTCCCTTGATGGTCTTTCTACAAGGTATCATAATGCACGTTTTTCTAAACCTATTAACTACCACAAATAAATAGTCATGTCCCTTCATGGTTGTTGGTAAACCTCCCACACAATACATAGAAATAGTTTCCCAAGGTCGAGTGGGTATAGGTAAGGGATGGTATAGACCTTTCTTTTTGTTACTCGTCATGTTTATGCAGAAAAGTACACATCCTATAATATACCTTTCTACACATTCTTTCATTCGGGGCCAATACACATACCTCTATAAGTTGACAATTCTCTTTCTAACACCAAAATGTCTTGCAACCTTGGAGGTGTGAACCTTTTTGATAAGCTGCAATTGTACACCTTTAGGAAGACAAAGATTATCGTGATTGTAGAGTAAACCATTATTGAAATGATAGTCAGTGTTTCCATCATCTTATTCTATATGAATTTGGCCCTTTAGCTATTGAAACACCTCAATGAATTCCACATCTTCTGTGTATGCCTCTTTATATGCATCATGGGTAAAAGGCTCCATGTGCATCAATGTTTCCAAAGTTGTAATCTTGGATGTGGATGGATGTGAAAGCATGTATGCCAACTCATTTTTTCTACCCTTCTTATATATTATGACCAAATGAATTTTTTGTAAAAACCCCATTCACTTGTAATGCCTGGTTTGTTGTATCTTACTTTTGTCCTGAAAATAATGTAGTGGTTGGTGATCTGTGTGGATGATGGTCTCCATTATCATCATATGGTGCTTCTAATTTTTGAAAACTTGTACCAAGGCATATATATCCTTGTTGTAGGTGGGGTAGTCGATAAGAGCCCCATGAAATACTTCAGAATGATAGTAGATGGGCCTTTCTCTCTGCATCAGTACCGCTCCCATGGAATACCCACTTGCATCTGTCTCTAGTTTGAAGGGCCAAGTTTGGTAGTGCAATAAATGGTGATGGAATGATATTTATTTTCAACTCATCAAATTCCTTCTGTTAATTTTTACGCCACTATAAATTATTACCACTTCTTGTTAAGGCGTGGAGTGGTGCAACTACCATTGAAAATGAAGCTATGAGATTCCACACGTATTTTTCTTCCCAAAAACAAATCTTAACTTCAATAACATTTGTAGGAAATGGTCATTTGATGATGCCCTCCATTTTTGTGGGATTTATATTGAGCTCCCCTATATCGATCGCATACCCCAAATACACCAAACAGTGATGAGAAAACTCACATTTCTTAATATTGGCCAACAATTGGTTCTTTTTCAAAGTCTCTAACACATGCATAAGATGTGAGATGTGATCCTCCCAGGAAGAACTATAAAATAGTATATCATCAAGATATACAATAACATATGAATCTATATAAGGGAATAAAACATCATTCATTAGTCTCATAAATGTAGCCAATTCATTTCATAAACATAATGGCATATCAAATCACTCATACAAACCTTACCTTGCCTTGAATCCAGTCTTCCAAGTATCTTCTTCTTTGAATCATACATGGTGATATCCTGATTTCAAATCCAACTAAGTGAAGTATTTGGAATGCATAATTTGGTCCAACAGATCATCGATCCTTATAGGGGGTACCGATTCTTCCATGTAATCTTGTTCAATTCCCTATAATCGATACACATTCTCTAAGTCCCATCATTACTGGGAATAATTATGATGGGTGGCCCACAAGGTCAGATACTTGGTTGAATCACACCCTGCTCCAACAATTGTTGCAACTGCTTTTTTTCTTCATTCGCTTCCAAAATGGACTATCTATACAACATAATATTTGGCAAGGGGGAGTTTGGAAATAATTGGATTTCATGGTCCAGTTCCCTCTTAGGTGGTAACCATTTAAGATTCTGGAGAACTTCTATGCATACTTGTATATAATCCTCCAATTAATGTTTCTTGTCTTTAGTACACTCCTTTATGGATGGATTCACTCCCATTGAATCACCATCAGACTAATTTTATCCTAGTAAAAGAAAAACATATTTCTTAATATAACTAATCAACTTCTTGGCTTGGTTGGCACTTACTAGTGAGACCTTGGTCTTTCCTTTATGCACATTGATGATGTAGGACTTCCTATCCTTGATCATTCAGTGTTGGTTAGATATCCACATGAATATTGTATCCCTCATATACATGTAATATTTTCCAAACACTACTCCACATAAATCAAGGGGTACTACATCCACTTCATTAATAAAATCAAAACTTATACTAAATTTAATCTTGTACTATTTCGTTACCTTTATCTCTGTATCCTTGTTTATCAAACCCAATGGATTAGGGATAGGATGATTTTGGACCTCCAATCCAAGATTTTTCGTTAGATCTGCTAACATGATATTAGGTTGTGAACCAGAGTTGAACATAACATCCATATTGGTCTTCTTGACCTAAATCTTGATGTGGAAGAGCTTGGTCATGTCCTTATCTTCTTGGTGATGAAGGATACTTATGTTCACCTTCTTCTACATATATGTGCAAACAATATTTTTATCCACATCAAAGCTAATTTCAACCCGATTTCTTGAATTTGTTGCTAGAAGGTTCTTTTTCTTTTCGTCCTTCTTGTGGTTCTTCGGGTTCATATTTGGATGTGGATTCCAACATTTTTCCTCGGTGTGGTCATCAATTTTGCAATGATTGCAATGTTTTTTGGGATATTTAATATATTGTGCAGTGGCTATTGTCTTCTTATATTTCCCTCGTTTCCACTTATTATTCCCCTCCTTGGAAGCTTCCAATTTCTCTTTCTACTTCGAACAACTTGGATTCCCCTTATTTTGGCTTATCTTTTTTAGGTACTATTCCTTTACACATTCCTCATACAGTTTCCTTGGAATTAAGAGAATCACTTGCTTTCATATATGACTATGTAAACCTCCTACATACTTTAGGAGTACATTTAGTTTCTTGGGAGAGATGCCCATAATGATTGTCATATTTATAAACTCAGTGGTGTACACTTGTACACTCTACCGCTACCTCTTCCTGAAGTATTTCCAGCAGATTCATTGGTCCTCTACATAATTGATATTGTAGAATTGGGACTCGATGAGGGTTTTGAAGTCTTCCCACCCAATTACTATTGGATCACCCTATGGCCTAAGTGTTTCCTTATCACCTTCCCACTAGGTTAAATTATGGACCTCTAACTTCAATCTAGGTAATGAAATCTTGTTCTCTTCATCTATATTGTGAATGATAAAATAAAATTCTAGTTGTTGCAACAAATGATTTAGTTTCAATGCATCGATATCACCTTGACATGGATTTATGTCCACTTTCACTTCCATATTGAATAGGGATTGTGAAGGGTTAATGACACTAAAACTCGACTCTTATTTATTGGATTCCTTCCACGACCCCTTTCTTGAGTCTTCACGATATCCTAATTTCCAATTCGATTTGATCTCTGAGTTAGAGCCTCCATCATCTTCGAACAATATCGGATTTATTGCTAGAGATGCCATGAGGAGGTTCATATTGTGAATGATGTTGGAAAATTGTGCTTCCAACAACTCAAATCTCTCTTTTTCTAGATCTCTATGGTTATTATTAACAAATGTGTTCACCATGGATAGGGTTTTTGCAACTTCTCTCTAAGATGATTCCTAAATCCGTCAAATTCCCACAAATACCCAAAATGAAAACCTGCTCTGATACCAATATGTTCTGTAAACTTCCATGGATATCCCACTAGAACAATTCATTACAAAACATCTAATAAAATATTTAAATCTTTACTATTAAGGTTATTTTTCCTTTAGATATCTAGAATATTTAGTTATCGGTTTTCTTCTTATGCATGAAATAGATGAAAAGAAAAAAATTGAGAAAAGAAAAATAAAATCACACCATCCAAAAATAAACACAAGATATGACTTCAAAAACCTAATAGGGGAGAAATCCCAACTAGAAGGTGAAGCTTACCAACTCTGTTTTCTTTGTTATAGAAATGATGCAAGTATAAAGAAGGAGGCACTCTCCATGGAGTTTCCTTTCACCTTCAACCTGCATGGGTTCTATAAATCTCTTGTCCTATGTTATGTTCATAGAATACTACTCTTTTAGGTTATCCTGAACTATGGAACATGATACTATGCAAAAGAATGGATCTCCTTCTCCTCCTAGTGGCCCGATATTTAACATATCCTGATAACCATCTAGGGATAGGTTTTTGACTTCCTCAACCCTAAATTGTGGTATCATTTTTAACCTTCTATAATATTATTAAAATCCATTATGTGGTTATCCAAATATGCATGAGTAATGGGGGATAACACAGAATCCTCTCGTACCATGGTGGTCAACATAGTAGGTCAACTTGTGGAAGGCATAACATTTTCATTCAATCTCTGATTGACATGATGTTTTCATCGTTAAAAAGTTCTCTATGTGTAGAATAACGTCACTGGGTCTGATATGAGTTGGGAAAGATTTAACCACAAAAAATATCATTTGATTCCTCAAAATGGCCCCAGAAAATTGTAGACCCCAATTTTCCAAACTGGGACGTGCCACTAAAATGGCCCTGCAAGATGATTCCTCCAATTTTTTCCACTATGAAAGGATTGAGATATATGAAAAACAATATAATTATCCAATCAATATTAGTGGAAAATTTTAGGATTCTCCCAATATGAAATATCAAAAAATACATATTTCCTTTTCATCCCAATGGGCATTTTCTCAACATAGGTGTAAAAAAATTCAGGACCAATGAACATAGGTTCCCATTTGAATCAAATAATTCTTCTATTTGCTTCTCTTTCTTTGTGTCATATGTCCTATTCAAATTTGTCATTGTCATTATTTTAGGTCTTGTTTTTCTCTCTAGTTTATCATTGAATGCAGATGAAACTCTTCTATAAGGGTGGTCTTTTAGGAGTAATACCCTTGAATAGTTGTACACTGGCATTTGTAGGTAATTGGACTACATATAATTTATATAAGGTACACAACATTTATGTCCATGATACCATTGTTTTACAATACCTATGATGCTAACGTATACATAGAATGTTAGTGTCAAAAATATAGTTGTACCAAATGAAGTATGCCGACTAAAATTACATATATAAACAAATTGATGAATGTGGTTACTGGAGAAAACTCCTAGTCCTAGAAAATCATGCATGGTGTATGCACATATTCCATGCACCATAAAATACTTCTCCATTGGGATGGGTCTGGATACATTATATCCATGTATCCCTTCACATAATATCTTAAATTCATTGATCAGTGGTTGGAGGTAGAAATATATTCTCTTCACTTATATTCTACCTATGAATATAAGAGCCAACATAAGATGTTCATTGTTCATGGAAAAACATGGGGGGATACTATTATTGATCACTACCAATAGCCAAACATAATAGTTAGTGCTCTGGAGGGAATACATGTTAAACATAGTTACCAACTTAACAAGAACTCTACAAGGTTCTGATTTTTTAGGGGGTCCAATTTTTTATTTTAAAAAATGGTGCTACTGGTAGCACCCCCTCTCCGTTTTGAGTTGGTTTTTCGATATTTTAAATTTTTCAATCCACTATGTTTCCACAATTTTTAAATATTTTTTACCATTTACTTTTTTGAAGTTACAAGTTTTCATATAATTGTGTCTTCTTAATTAATTTATTGTTCCATACTTTTAAAATATAGTGGAAAACACCATTTGTAATGCATTTACATCAATACATAGAACAAATTTGTAGTTAAATAACACTATTTTTTTATATTTAGCAAAAAAATACAATTCATTTTTTTTGATAAATTAAAAACTTAAAAAAACTAAGAAAAATAAAAGAATTGAAATTAAAAATTAAAAAAACAAATTTAGATAATAAAAAAAATAAAAGAAAATCTTACAAAACTAAAGAGGGAAAAAAAAACCAAAAAATAAAGAAAAAAAAGGTAAAAAAAAAAATTTATGGCCCAAAAACTTTAGAAAGGTTTAAAATCACAGAAAAAAATTAAAACTATATATTAAAAAAACCAAATTAAAACACCTAAACTACACAATTAAACAAAAAGAAAGATTAAAAAAAACATAAATTTACAAAAAAAAAAAAATTTTTTTTATTAAAAAGTTAAAAATATGTAAAATTTTATAAAAAACAAACAAACACCCATGATGCCCAACAAGCTGACATGTTATCCCATGGGGGATGGCATGATGTTTGACATCACCCCGCATGCCACCCATGGTGCCCAACCAACCCACGCGTTAACTCATGGGGGCTGGGGTGATGCCCGGAATCATCGCCCATGACACCCACGACACCCAACCAACCCACATGTGGGATAGTGGCCCAGGGGTAAGCCCTTGCCCTATGGGACGAGGGATTAGCTTGTGGGGGTTGGGGAGATGTTGGGCATCGCCTCCCATGACACCCCAATAATATGTAGGTTTGTAATTTTAAATTTTTTTTTTTGGATTTAATTTAATTAAAAAACTTTGTTATTTCAATTGCAAAATTGTGTTTTGTTTTTTTCAATTTTTTTTTCTTAAATGCTATTAAATTTGTTTATATTTTCATTTTTAATTTTATTTTTTTAGTTTCAATTAATATTTATAGGTTTTCTATTGTAAAATTGTTTTTTATTTTTTTAAATTTGCTTAGAAGTTTATTTTTAAATTGGTTTTAAATTTTTATTTTATTTTTTAGTTATTATTGATTTTATTAAAATTGCTTTGTTTTCATTTAAATATTTTTTTTAAAATATATACTTTTTGAATTTTTTTTCTTTTCTTTTAATTTTAAAGTTTACATTAAGATTTTTTAATATTTTTTAATATTTTTTATTTTAGATTTTTTTTTTTTGTTGAATTTTGTTATTTTTCCTTTTTAAAGTTTTTTTTTTAATTAAAAAAACATATTACTTTTTAAAGGTTTTTTTATGATTCTTTTGTATATATATATAATTTTTTTTTTAAAATAGTGTTTTTGGAGGGAATTTTTTTTTTTCTTTTTATTCTTTTTTTTCACCTTGTTTTTTAATATTTTTTTTTAGATTGAAATTTGAATATGTTTTTCTTAAATGTGTTTTTTTGGTCATTTAAAAAAATATATATATTTTTGAAGACTTTTTTCTTTCTATTTATTTATTTTTTAATGTAAATTTAAAATAAAAAGAAAAAAAAATTGTAAAAAAGATTTCAAGTGATCATTTGAGGTTCAATTTTGGGTTGTTTATTTACACAGACATTTGTTGTCAATGTCACAATTTCAATTAGTTCGTAAAGAGCTATGATTCTCACGTTTATGAAAAAACATTTTGTTTTACATACGATCACTTTTTCATTTAGATGCTAATTTCAAGGTTTTTCTAAGCTACTGTCTGAGTTTCGAAGGCCATGTTTGAAAATGTTGTAATTTTGACCCCGTTTGAAAAAATGGTGCTACGGGTAGCACCATTTTTTGATATGGGAGTTGATTTTCATGTTTTTAATGCAAAAATATGGGTTTTAAGGGATAAAGTTATCGTTTTGAGGTCACAGTTCTCGTTAAGACGATAACTTTGTTGTTAACTCCATTCATAGTTTTATTCAATCAAACACTATGTACTTCATCCTTGAATTTATCAGACCATGTATCCTCTATATGCTTCACAGATATTAAATATGTTGGGATTTTCATAACTCCCGACTCACTTCTATGTGCCACCCCTGCAACATGCCTACTAGTTTGCAATCAAAAAGATTTTGAATCCTTAGAATTATAGGCATGTGCCTCAATATCTTATGAGGAGGACCATGTTCCTTACCCTTATTTTTTTTATTTATGATACATGTCATGCCCACATTTTAGACATAAACCCCTTTCTTCCTTAATTGTGTGACAATATTCCTTAAAAATATAGGGGACTTAATGGTTAATTACCTCAAAAGTTCCGAGAAATATGTGTCTAACATACCATACATTTCCTTCAAGGTGTATGGTAACCTTGTTGTCCCTAGTTGGGTGGACCTTGAATACTCTTGTACTGGACTTAATAGAGGGGTGGTGGAATCAGATTTTAGGCTTTGATAGAAGGTATCTATTACATCAACATCATCACCTAGTTCATTTTGTATTTACTACATTCCTTTCATGGCCTTGATACCCGTAGGGAATCAGCCATACCAGCCTCTATGTCATTTCCTGCATCCACAACATGTGAAAAATTAGTGCTACTATTGAGACTTTGAACTAGTGATTCAAGACCTGGGAATTGGATAGGTGGTTGTTTCAACCATTCTTGGTATTCTTCCTCTCTAAGCTCTTTTTATTTAGAAACAAGATCGTGACTCGACATCGCACTGAGGTGAAATGATAGAGGGTGGATATGTTTCTCATCATCAGAATTGTGACTGTAAAAATATTGAATATTCCATTCATAATATTAGTAACAAAATGGTTTTAATATGTTCAAACATGATACCAAACACTTATTAGAAGCATGGAATTTTTTTCCAAATAATAAACTTGAAACCAACCCCTTTATAAAACAAATGTCAAATTAAGAAATTAGTTTACATTAGTTCCATTGAAAATACAAAAACACAGTTATTCAATCATGATTTTCTTACATCCTATGGCATTTTCTACATAAAAGAGATCAAATTCATGGTGTAATACTCTTGAACTAGGATGGTTCTTGGAACATGACATGTTAGGATTGTAAGGGTAAAGAACCTGTCCATTTTCATTAAACATATAATTGTTGTATATTTCTCCTGATAAGAGATTGTGGAATTTTGGGACCATGAGAACATCTTGAGCATTTGAGCTTCATCTAGAATCTTGATCCTGCAAAAGTCAATGAACAATTATTAAACTGCACATGCATACATAACATAAATTCAATGAGATAAATGAATTATCAATATTATCTAGACGTATTGCAATCAACGTGAGAGAACTTGATGGAGTTCCAAATATATAGAATGAGGTGACATTGGAATCTGAAGATTAGGCCATTTGATATTATAATTTTTTTTCCTACATTTGAGAAAAAACCTTCATGTTAGATATCATAGAACAATCTAACATAAAAAATAACTTGGAATAACTTTTATAACTTGACATCACACTTAAAAAAACGTTTTGTTTCTAAAATATCATTATTTTTTTCCTCAGAGATATACAAGAAATCTCAATCAATATTTACAACATATGAAATAGGTACTCGATCCTTGAAAAAATCCTCCTTGATTATAGAAAATGTGAATTTAATATTCATCCCCTCTCTCACTCTCTTCCTCATCCCCTCCTCTTATCTCCCCATATCCCCCATTNTATATATATATATATATATCTAGAATCTACCCCTCTCTCCCTCTCACTCTGTATCCCACTCCCTCTCTCACTGACTACATCCCCTTCCCTCTCTCTCCCTCTCTCTCCACCTGACCAGTGTGATTTACCATTTAAATATGTACCAGTGTGTATGTATAGAAAACATGTACTGGTGTGTTTAATTGAGATAAGCATTGAAGATTGACCTTTATTATTTCCTTCATAAAGAAAAACCTCTACAAAATCCAAATACTAATGTCTTCATATTCATTGTACAAATTTAATTGTCTTACACTACATTATTACTTACACACTTCCTCAATGCGTTATTAATTACACTTTCCACATATGTGTTTCAAACTATCTAGTGCACGTACTAAATCGAGTTAGAAAAACAACATGCGCTTACAATCAATACTTTGAAATTTATTACTAAAATAAATTAGTGCGTTGTGCATACCACACCAGTGCGTTATGCATGACATAGCGCACCAAGAAACATAACTTTTGAAAAAAAACCAGCACACATGTTTATCATCAATATGCCAAAATATACAACAAAAAAATTAGTAGGAAATTGAGTTTTTTTGTTTATAAAGGAAAACCCTATTCATTGTTTTATTGCTTACCAAATTTTAGTGAGGATATTTGTGCAACAAACATTTCTCAGCAAATATTTTCGAGTGGGTGAATTTTTTTTTAAGAGTCAAATTCAAGGGGGAGTAATGTATATCACATAGAAATCTACAGAGGAGAAATTTAAGGTATATGATTCCATTCTATTAATCATATTGATCATTTTCTTATTTGATTCAAACAAATTTCAGTGCATTCCCAAACAAAACAAAAAAAGGTTTCATAGTTATCTTCAGTATTGGAAGTCCTAATTTCTTGATTGTTCTTTTGCTTTCTCCTTCTATACTTCACAAGAATAATTTTTTTTAGGCACAATTTCTCTATCGGGTTTGGTTATTTATATATGGGTGTTTCCTATCTGTTGCAATGAAACCACTCATCGCATTGGATCCCAAACTGTCATGTCACTATCATTTTTTTTGTAAATTCATTCACAGTGATCGGTGCGCTTAGTACATAGTAAGCACACCAGAGCATATTTCTTTGTAAATACTACCACTTTATTTTAGTTCAAAATATTATTAAAAATCCTTTTCACCATCGAAAATGCGCATTTTACCTAAATACACACTAGGGCACATTGTTTACAAATCACATCATTAAGTTTAAAATGGAAAAATCATTGTTTTTATCTGGAAATATCCATTTCTTAAATTTGTTTGCTACTCGACGATGTGTAATAAATGGTACTTAGGAAGTCGTGTTTTTCTTAATTCATAAAGCACTGGATGAATACAAAAAAAAAAAAAAATGTTTTCAATTTCTCAATGGCACTGTTATACTTTACCAATGTATATATGTATGTGTGATGCACCGATGCATATAAATATTGTTGATGCCCCAATTCAAATTATCTTAATATATGCATGGGGATCTTATTTTTCTAAAAAAGAATTATTTTATTTTATTTTTTTCATCAGGGATATTTTGAAAATTCTAAGGGACAAACAAGGGGAAAACCAAGACATGTCTATAGGGATGTCCAAAAAAGTGTAGAGGAAGATGTTAAAAGAAACGAACATATTTTCATTGCAAGAGGATCGATCCCAAACACAATGTGCACCAGAGGTATGTAATCATTTTATTATTATTTTATGTACATCGAATTTAAGTATCGCGTGAAATACCAATTTCAATTGTTTTTTTCCAAAAAAGAAAAGAAAATAGAATACATTCATCATATAAGATAGGACGATGAGAAATAAAATGGTTGTTCTCATACTTTGTAAGTATTTACATTTTCATCCTTTCTTAAGGTTTCATTTTTGTTGTCATATTTATACTTGTCCAAGGATATGTTCTACTAGGTGCTAGCATACAAAGAGTAGCCAACCCAGGAATTCATAAACATTGAGTTAAGTATGGGTTGTGAGTATATGTTGAAGAATGAAAGTTTAATTGAACAATTTGTAAGAAGCTATGTTGTTTAACTTCCCTTGTTTTATAATCAATGAAAAAAAAAATTATATTGATTATGTCGATTAATATTTTGTCATGTCATAGTAAAATACTGCAAGAAACCAAAGTATGGTTGGTGACATCGAGATGATATTTTTAGAGAGAATTCATTAAGCAGGATTGCAAGAATGTGTATTTTTTATGAAAGCATTGTACTAAGGTATGTTTTTTTTAAATCATGTATATTCTGCTATATATATATATATAAACAAATATATAGCCTAATTATTTCTATGTTTGTAGATGGAACATGAAGTGGAAGAACATAAAAACAAGTCGATCAAAACAATATTAGGTTAAAAACCAAAAATACAATATCATCTACAAATGATGAAGAAATTAGGCATGCACTTTCAGTGAGCAATGTCAACAGTTCAATTGTTGAATGACAATCAATATAAATGAATATCACCTCAGAATTATTAATGTTTTGGAATATTTGTCTAAAATCATGTATTTTGTTTAATGTACTAGATACATTGATTTTGTTTAATGTACTAGATACATTGTCCCAATTGCATGAAATGTTAACAATAAGTGTAACAATTAAAAATTGGTTGCAATTTGATTATTGTACTAGACCTTTACATTGTCCCATTTTGTATGACAATGGATCTCATATTCATATATAATAAAATGAGTTTCTTATTTGATTTCATTGTCGAATGTTGTAAAATGTTACATTCATGAACAATTAATATGTGGATGATTTACATTGTTACAAATAACATAGGTTTAATTGGTTGGATAATGCGTTAATGCTATCATTTTATTGAAATGCAATAGAATAAATATAAAAAAATATTATTATAAAAATTATTTTATTTTGAAATAATTAATTGAAAATTTGTAAAAAAAATTGAACTGAAATATATACATATCACTCCAGTGCATTCTTTTGAACTCACTAGATAGTGCATGCTAGAATATAGATATCAAAGCATTTTGAGTAGTCATATGCATCGTTACATATTAATTATAAAAGCACTAGTACATATTATTGTTAAAATGCACCATTCTGTAAAGGATATAATGTAAACTAATATCTATCATTTCAAAATTGTACGTTACTCATGTTTGAAATATTAACTAGGGAACTATTTTTTTTTCGTACCGTTGTGTTACATTTATTATATGCACCATGAATCTAAATATTATTTATGCACTACTTCCTTTACTATATTATATGCATTGGTGCATACTAAAAATAATGGTTCTGACATATCGGTACATATTAATTACAAAAGCATCAGGACACATTCTATATTAAGATCATTGGGTCCCAAGAAAACATTATCACACGAGGGATAACTATAACTTACACACACTAAGACAGAATAATTCTAAATTGCACTAGTGCTAGCCATAAATTAATCACATCGGGGAAGACAAATCCTAAAGGGCACCAGTGCATCATAATAAAACAATGTGTCTGGTGCATAGTGATTATAAGAGCATTGATGATCTACATATGATGGAAAAGGAGGAACCAATTCATAACATTTATAAACACATTAGGGTGTTTTTTATTATATTAAGATTTGGCTCATTTTTATTATATTAATGTACCGATGCATTTTATTATATTAATGCAGGGGTGCAAGTTTTTCAATACCACACCAGTGCATTTTGACAAGAAAAACACCAGAAAAAAACCTCTTCTACAACCTCTACCCACCTAATGTTTTTCTTAAGTATATGGAACATTCGCTAAAACCTCCAAAAGCAATAGAGGAGGTTGTAGTGAAAGGTTTTTTGAATTTTTTTCCAAATTTTTGTTACACTAAAAACCTTAGCTAGAAGGTGTTCTCCTTGTAGTGAATTAGGATTCTACAAGGCGAGGAGCTTGGCATAATGTGGTCCTTCAAAATTATCTTTTGGATATGTTGTTTGATTTCTTCATTATTTATAATAGAGAACCTATATGCATGGTTGTTGGGAAGAGGAGCACCGAGTGTCAAATCAATTGAGTTTTTTACCTGACAATGCAAGAGAACCCTAGCAGGGGAGTTAAAGATGTATTTGTGTTCTTATACTATCATTTCCACCTACTTGTTGGAATACTAAGAGGGGGGTGTGAGTCAATATGATCACTTCTTACCACTTTCAATCACAATATATATGAACTTCAACTTTATCAACAATATTCAATATTTATCACTTATGCATTCAGTATATCATTGCATCATAAACAATATCATTTATCAGTGCATAATAAATAACCACAAATACACGACACACCATAATTTACATGGAAATACAAATGGGAGAAAACCATGGAATAGTTTCTTATATATATCAAGAATACATTCATAGGAAGCACTGACTTCCTAATTCTCCAACACTAATTGGAAGGAGGCTCCAACCCCCTGTTTACAGGCTCTGACCTGAAGGAAACTAAAACTCGCTAGATTCTCTAGCTCCAAATGGAAGGAGGCTCCAACCCCCTAGCTTACAGGCTCCAACTTAAAGGAAGATCCAACTCCATATATTCTTTAGCTCCAACTAGAAGGAGGCAATGAGACCCTGATTTACAGGCTCCAACCTAAAGGAAGATCCAAATCCTTGTGTTATCTGGCACAACCCGGAAGGAGTCTACAACCCCCTTTCCTTTCCCCTTCTTTCCTCCCTTAAGTATAAGTGTAGACTCAAACTGTAACTACCAATGATACTATGACTACCACTATCTCATCAACTTGTAATAAAACTGTCATCCAACCTGTCACTATTACATCAACCTATAACTATCATAGTCTCTGTCACTGTAACTAATATACCATCATAAACATGTGTGTCTCAACCATTTACCAAAACATGTACTAAAAACCTGTACCATATCATACATAAACCATCTACCAACACATGTACCATACCATGTATTAACTATGTAACAAAACCTGTACCACAAACATGTGTCATATCACTCATGATATGCCTCAAACATAAGCCATAAACCATATGCCAAAGATATAATTCCTCAAGCATATACCTTATAGTAAACCATATGCCAAGTATCCAATATGTATCAAAGTCTCAACAATATGCCTCAAGCACAATAACAACCAAGATCATATACTAAGTATATGCCTCACACTTGTGCCAATAATCACAAAGATGTGCCTCTAACAATGAACCATATCAACTATATGAAATGCACCAAGGATATATCTCAAGCATGTAGGTACCTCAAATATATGCATTCATGTACCCAAGAGGCCTTGAAGACATGCCTTAAGCATGTGCCAAACCATCCATGATAAGTACACATAAAAATATACCTTTACTCATGAAGAGGACTTGGTGCATATCATCTTAGACCAACAAACCAACTAGGTGCATATCATCTTTAACAAACAAAAGATAACATCTTCTTCAATACCTTTACATAGATCCATGACTTGCACACTCTCAACCCATGCATCTCCATGCCTTGCTCCACTGTGACTCAAAAATGTCCATGCCTTGCTCAACTGCGGCCCACAAATAACCTCAGAAGGATATTAGCATCAAACATTTCCATTTTCTTCCCTTCGCTACCTCATATATTTTACGAAAATGATTTACCAAAATATCACTTGAAAGATATATAATCATTGAACTTGTGTTTGTACTTATGATAGTAGTCTTGTTGTGTATTTATGGTTTTTGAAAGTAACTTCTTTCCTTACATTAGGGATTTCCTTTTACAACCACTTTACCCTTTATTTAATGACCTGCAACCGTTTAGGGCTTCTTAACCATTCTTCGGGGCTTCCAACTTCATGAAGGAATATATCCTCAACTGTGAGGAACAACATGGTGCACCACCTACTGTTGGATACGACACGATAATGACTATCAATATGTGAGTGTGTCACATGCTTTTACACTATACTTCATGTGATTATTCCTCAAACAACTTTGTGCTTCATGACCACACCTCTGGGGCTTCTTGAAGACTTCTTCAAATGAACCCATTACATCTATTGAGATCAATGATATTGAATTCTATTGACATCAATGAAAACCAAATTACCAACAATCTCTCCCTTTGGAATTGATGGCAACAATCATACTCTACCGGTGACTAATGATCTTGATATTTCACTCCTAATGTTTCTCTCCTCATTCAAGTCTCCCCCTTTGACATCAATGGAAAAGGGTAATTCTATTTGGGGGTTGATCGTTGATTCTTCATTCTTTTGATATTTCTCTTTTGATCTGTCTCTTATCTTTTGATATCAATAGAAAATAGTGAATCCCCTTGAAAATATACCTTCTCTGAACAATCTTTCTCTGAATTCATATTCTTCCCCTATCTTCATGATTATGATATTTTCTCTTATGCTTTTGTTCTTTCTCTTCCCCTTTGTGATCTAGGAGGATATAAGGAATGCTCACAAAGGCTCAGAAGGATCTAGAATGCTCACAAAGATCCCATAGGATCCATAAATGCTCAAAATTCAACTGGATCAAGTCATCTAAAAAAATGGCATCATTTCATAGAGATTGTTGTCAACTTTCCAACTGTGCAAATGGAAAGTCAAACAAAGTTCATATGCAAAAGTTATGAGAAGTCAAAGTCAAAACGCAAAGGGGTAAAAGGACACATGTCATTTCCATATAGTGACATTTGGCATGACCACATATTTGATGTGGCCACACCCCAAGGTTCCACGTGGAATGATCGTATAGTGACTGGGTAGCTAAGTTGGCATCCAATGGATGAGTTACAGGTTGAAAATTGGACCAATGGCTTGTTGACACATGGAATTGAATAGCCAATAAGAGTTTGACACATGGAAGCCCCTCATTAGCCAATATTGGTTTATGTTGTATAAACTTTTAGGATTCAATGGGGGTCGAAACCATGGCTTCTCAAGGTCTTAGCATACCCACAACAACCAACACACCACACAATAGAACTTAACATATATGTGGCAATTAATATATATATATATATATATATATATACACACACACATATATATATGCATGTATGTATGTATGTATGTATGTATGTATGTATGTATGTATGTATTAAAGTCCATTTGGGGGGGAAAGAGGTCAAAGGGATAGCCTCCATCCCCTGGTCAATTTCTATACCACATGACCATTCTGGTCGATGGGGAGATTAACCACATGTGACGGGTTTTAATATTATATATGGTATATATCATATACCATGTAACAGATATGAAATGAATTTAAAACCCCCAAACATATATAACCACTAGATATGACATTGAATGGAATAAAACCCGAACCTCTGTTATATTATCCGAAGGTTTTAATCATTGTGCCAATGCCCCACATTTAGCGGTATGCCCTCTAAATTTAGTAATAAGTTCCATATGTGTGGATGGTAGTTTAGGGCCACGCCCTATATATTGGCCACATATCACAATGCTCTGGAACACATCCCTATGCACATATATCTAGGTGCATGGAGTCCAATATAGGGCATGAATATCGAGGTAGTATGGATGCATTGAAGAATGTGCAAAGTACAAGCATAGTTTTTGTTGCACCGTAAAGTGTGTTGAATGGTACTTTGACAAAATTTCAATCATTTTATATCAATTTTGCATGATTTTTCACAAGGATCATGAATATGATATGTTTTATTTTTATTTGAGGTCATTTGTAAAAAAAAAAAAAAAAAAACAAAAAAAACTCTATTTTTAATTAGTGGACATTTAATGCATTGTTTTACATGCCAAAGAGGGTGAAATTGAGCTAAATTGGAAACTGGTTGACTTTATAGTCAAAATCCTCATAATTTCACAAGGAATTCAATGATGAAGTTATTTTCTTGTTTTTATTAATGGAATTTATTAGCATACATTAATTTGGCATATGTGATTCATTTCACATGTGATTTTGATACTTGAGATGGAAAAAGAATTTTTAATTAGATTGAATGGAACTTAAAGATGAAACAAAAGTATATAATTTGAGTTCTTTTATTTTCTGTTGTATCATCTAACTATTATCAAGCAAGATAATCTTTATTTTATGAGTTTTTGGGTAAAAATCACATCATCAAAATTCTGCAACCCACCCCAATACAATTAGTATATTATTTTGCATCAAGTTATATATTGCATGTGTATATGTAAAGCAATAAGTGGTGTCTAAGGATTTTCAGATCACTTTGACATAAGGGTAACTGCTTCTAGTTATTTCTCTCCTGATGTCTTCTTTGCAAGATGTTGTGTAGATCAATGTGGGGCTTTCTGTATATTCTTTATTTCCTCTCTTCTGTTGCTTCTTGTCCATTATTGCTTCCTCTTGTAATTTTATGAAACATATATAAAAATAATTCAAATTTTTCATGTTCATTGTTTAGAAATCAATAACCACATCGTTAAGCAATTTCCCTCTAATGATATAACTTCTACTGACAATTTCTCTTTTGTTATCTTGTTATTCCTTTCACTACTTGTCTTCTTGTGATTGGCTGATTTCAGTTGACAATTTAATTCCATCCATTGTTATGCCTCTTGTTTAATTCATGTCATATGTAGCTTCCAAGTGTCTCATGAATTCATTTATGTTCATATGTCACAACACTGGCCATGATTTTGCTACTTGACTGCACGCAATTTTGACCCATCTATCACTTTATTATTCATGAGGACTTAAATGAATCTGCTGCAACTGATCACCACATATTCATGCTCCTCAAACTAAATCAAATATTTCCACTGGTTTTCTTTATCTTCAACACATCCTCGAGTTTATATATCTCTTCTTGGAATCTTCTATACAATCATGAATCTCTACCTAAAAATTGTGCCAATGATACTCCTTCCAACTGTCGACTGATACCTACATGGGAATGTGTTCAAAAAAATTCTTCTCTATCAATCAGTCCATCATTATATACTTCTTCCATTACTCTGAGTCTTCCTTTCCAAAATATGCAAATACTTTAGACTGCTTTAAAGATAGTTCTCCTATATGTAGTAGTTTTTTCTTAGACTCCCCCTCTTCAATATTCATATTTACTGGGAGTCTCCAAACAAAATGGCTCAGAATGGTGGGGGAATCCACCCTAATGTGGAGTAATATTCCTATTGACTTATGGATTCATCATCTTCATGAATTCTGACATCTTCCTCTTCACCATATTCTTGAATTCTAATATCTTCCTCTCCATCATCTTCCTAAACTTTGACATCTTCCTCTTTTATTGTAGATTCATCATGATCTCATACTACTGCAAATCCCGTGAGTATGATATATGGGACACGTTATTAATTCACCTACTCTTCTTTTCTTTCTTTTCTTATTCAAAACTTTTTGTATCTTCTTTCAGTGTTTTCCTTCATGGAAGGCTCTATCATGCCTCTACAATTCCAGGCTATGTGTCCATAGTTGTAGAATTTGTAACATTCAATATTGTAGGGGGGCACATAAAAATATCTTTCTTGAACATCTATTCGATATGCTATTAAATATACAACTTTATGTCGAAAGTTATTACAAGTAAAACAATGACCATAAAATAAACTTTGATACCTAGAACTAGATGATCCTCTTTGTGATGTAGTCCTTCTGAATTCATGCCTTGTATGATTGTGATATTCTCTTCTATTATTTCCTTCACCATGATTGAAGCTTCCTTTTTATCTAAATGAGAAGGTATTCCTGGAAATGAATCTCTTTTGTATTCATTTCCCTTTGATTCTTGTTGACCATGACTACTTCCTTTGAGAATGTCTACATAATTCTTAGCATTTTCTTCATTATGTCTTTCTTGTGACTTGTAAAACTTCTCTTCAAATCTCTTATTGTGATTGACATTTGCATATTATTTTTATTAGGTCTCACCAATGCATCCAAGACTTTTTTTTTTCTAGTACTCAAGAGTTCTTCAGGTTCTTTTTAATATTGTCAACTTTAACCCTCAATGAGACAACTTCTTCTTCAAACTTCTCACCATCTTCTTATTTATTCATCATTTGGATCTTCATTCTTATTATTTTCTCTCTTCTTCTTCAAGTTGGATATTCAATGAGATTATGTCTTGTTCAAGTCTTCTTTCTTGCTAACTAAATTCTGCTTCAAGCTTGTTTAAGTCCTGATATCTTTCCCTAAGATGACTTGTCAAAATTGCCTCTCTCTTCTTTGCTTCCTTTATGAGTGATACTATTTCGGCTTCCAAATACTAATTTTATTCAAATTTAATTTTGAGTGTTTCTTCAATCTCTTTGGCTTATTCCATCTAAGATTTTAGATTTATGATAATCTATTGGGGTTCTTTAGGTTTTTTTATAGTTTTTTGAGAACCCTTATTTGTCTCGACCATTTCTTTCTTGAGTTCATTGTTTTTCTTCATTTCCTTTTCCAATTCATCTAAAGCACTGATTAGTTCTACTTCTACTTCTACTTCACCTTCCTCTTCATAAGCTTCTTCTTTTTAATCTATCTGACCTAATGAGATTCTTTCTTCTCGTTCAATCTTCACATCTTCTTTATCATGATCAACATATTTTGTAGGAGATTCCTTTGAGTACAATTTTTGTAGGTTATACCAAAGTTCTTTGGCTAATGAGAATTGTCCCACTTTGACTTTCACCAAATCATGCAATCCTTCCAGGATGAAATCCATTGCTATTTTTTCATTCCTTTTTCATTCCCTCTTGGATGAAGTCTTCATAGGTTTCTTTGTAGCAATGTATCCTCATACGACTGATTGCCAAACATCATATCCTTATTCCTGTGAAAAAAAAATCATTCTTATGCTCCAAATTTCTTATCTTTGACCATTCTAACCATCAAAATATGGTATCCCATTATTATATAGATTGTCTCTCTCCATGATCTACCTTCCATCGATTAGAATGTTTCTTGAAGGAACCTTCTCTTATACCAATTGTTGCAATATTGAGAGGGGGGTGAATACATATGAACACTTTTTACCACTTTCAATCACAATATATACAAACTTCAACTTTATCAACAATATTCAATAGTTATCACTTATGCATTCAGTATATCATTGTGTCATAAACATTATCATTCATCAATGCATAATAAACAAACACATATAMAYAATACACCATAATTTATGTGGAAACCCAAATGGGAGAAACCACAAATTGATTTCTTATATATATCAAGAATACATTCATAGGAAGCAACAACTTCCTAGTTCTCTAGCACCAACTGGAAAAAGGTTGCAACCCTCTTTTTACATGCTCCAATCTGAAGGAAGATAAAACTCCGTAGATTCTCCATATTCAACTAGAAGGAGGGTCCACCTCCTAGTTTCTAAGATCCAACCTAAAGAAATATCCAACTCCATGTATTCTCTGGCTCCAACCAGAAGGAGGATACGACCCCCTGATTTATAGTGTCCAACCTGAAGGAAGATCCAACTCCCTATTTTTTCAACGACCAAATGGAAGGAGGATAAAACCCTCTTTCTTTTCCACTTCTTTTCACTCTTAAATATAAGTGTAGACTCAACCTGTCACTACCAGTCATATTGTCACTATCACTATCTCATTAAAATGTAATCAAATTGTCATCCAAGCTGCTACTCTCACATCAACCTGTAACTTCCTTTGTCTCCATCACTATAACTAATTTACCATCATCAACCTATGTGTCTCAACCATGCATTGAAACAAGTACCAAAGACCTGTACCATATCATGCACCAATCATGTACCAACACTTGTACCATACCATGTAGAAAAACTTGTACCATACCATGCATCAACCATGTACCAAAACCTGTACCTCAAAAATGTGTCATATCACACATGATATGCCTCAACCATAAGACATAAACCATGTGCCAAAGATATAATGCATCCAAGATATTCCTCAACCATATACCATACATTAAAATATATGCCAAGTATCCAATATGTGCCATTGTCTCAATAATATTCCTCAAGCATGCACCATAACAACCAAGATCATATACCAAGTATATTCCTCACACATGTGCCAATCATCACAAAGATGTTCCTCTAACAATGAACCATAAAAACTATACACAATGTACATAGGATATATCTCAAGCATCTAGGTACCTCAATTATATGCATTCATGTACCGAAGAGGCCTCAAAGACGTGACCTAACCATGTTCCAAACCATCCATGATAAATACACATAAAACCATACCTTTACTCATGAAGAGGACCTGGTGCATATCATCTAAGACCAACATACTAATCTTGGTGCATATCATCTTCAACAAACAAAATACAACATCTTCTTTAAGACCTTTTCATAGATCCATGACTTGCACACTATCAATCCACAGGTGTCCATGCCTTACTCCACTGTGACCCACTAATGTTCATGTCCTAATCCATTACGACTTGTGGATAACCTCAGAAATATAGTAGGATCATACTTTTCCCTTTGCTTCCCTTCGCTACCTCAAATATGCGACAAAAATGATTTACCAAAATATCACTTGAAAGATAGATAATCATTGAAATTGTGTGTGTATATATGATAGACTTCTTGTGGTTTATTTATTCTTTTTCAAAGTAACTTCTTTCCTTAATTTAGGTATTTCTTGTTACAACCACTTTACCCTTTAGTTAATGACTTACAACTATTTAGGGATTCTTAACCACTCTTCAAGGCTTCCAACTTCATGAGGGAATATCTCCTCAATCGTGAGGAACCACGTGACATACCACCTACCATTGGAAATGAAATGAAAAATATTATCCATTTATGAGTGTGTTACATGAATTTACACTGTCCTCCATTTATGTATTCCTCAAACAACTTTGGGCCTCGTGACCACACCTTTGGGGATTCTTGTATACTTCTTCAAATGCACCCATCACATTTGTTGACATCAATGACAACCACTTACATTGAAATTAATAAAAACCAACTTACCAACACTACTTATGTTGTGTAAAGAGACCTTGTGCAGAGGTTTTGGTAGTTGCAGTGATGTTCCATTCACCTTCCGATTGTTGATTGAAGGTGTCGACATCGTTGTTGGAAACTATTAAAGGATCTGGGTGAAAGTATCCATCATCTCTTCCTCTATTGTGTGAGGGATTCCTAGAGAATTAGATTGATATGATATCCTACTCCATTGTATCTCTTCTCTTCCACCATGGGAGGATGCTTGGGCTGGCGAGAGAGGTTTTCGTTCAAATAAACTAGCTTGAGACCCAACTCTCTATACCTTGACCTTTTAGGGGATATGCACTAAGAAACAACAAGGAGAAGAATGGGCTCATACCATTGATATGGATTGTATTCAGAATGAAATTAAGGTTGATATATAATAAGGAAACACAAAGAGATATTGCAACAAACAAAGTAATACAATTAAATTAGATTCTATTAATGATGGAATAAAAAAGACTGTAAAATCCAAAGAATACAAACTAGATAGAATGGTGGTAGATTATTCCTAAAGAGAGAGATGTGTCAACTACGCTAATTTGTAAGAAGATGATTACAAAGAGGCCGAAAATGAATTTTGACATAAATCATCAATGAGAAAACCCTAAACATAAAAAAACTTAACCCTAGAAGATGAAATTCCAAAAGGTTTGTAGGCCCCGATGTGGTTAGTTGATATATTAATTTCCTGGGGGATTACTTTTACATACAATCTCCAATTGTGGTGCTCGATATTCCTATGGAAAGGTCTATATAATACATACACCTTCTGAATCAGTACATACACACCTTTTAAATATAATGGGCGCTTCCACGTCAATGAAATGTAGTTTAGGGCCTCAAAATGGCCCTGGTATTTTGGGACTAAAAAAACTATAGAAACAACTGCCAAGATGTGGAACCATTCTGAATTAGTGGAACATGTGGGTGGAATCCAATATCTAAATGGATCATTTCTATTGTTATATTTGTATGTCATATAGAACTCTTCACTGTACCCTTTCATTATAAGTGTACCCCTTGGTCTCCTATATACACAACAATGAGACATAGTCTTAGGATCATCTTATCTCATCTCATATTGTATTATGAATTTGATATATTGTAAAAGAAGGTTCCTCCCTCAAAGTGGACTATATTGATCAATTTTTTATAATATGTAAGGAATTGGATCATAACATTTGGTATGAGATCATCAATTCTAGGGTTTTTCTTCTCCATGCGAGTCATATTATCATTTTCGCTACAACTTTTTTTCTGGGTTGATTCACAGAACAAAATTTGGAGGCTACTCTTGTGAGTCTGGGTATATATTTTCCTTTAATTTTGTTTCTTTCAAAGGAAATGGGCCTTCCTTATTACATTAAAACTACACCAATTCCATGGCCTAAAGCATCACACTAAACAATAATTTTTTTTGGGACTGAGGTGTGGCTAGGACAAGAGTTGTACACATAACCTCCTTAAGCTTTTCAAAATCTATGGTTGTTGATTGAGTTCAAGAAAATGATTTCTTATTTAATAATGTTTTTAGTGGTACTTCTATTTTAAGAAGAAGAAGAAGAAACATAATGTTCACTATGTTATATTCCTATTATGCAATATGATTGGGTGGAAGAAGTAAGGATAAAATGGAAGCAAGATCAATAGGTAAATAAGATCATTCACCAACTACAAGAGGGACACAATTCCATTATATAAATTTGTATGGAAGAATGATTTTTTGTGGTATCATGATCGCTTATATTTATGTAAGAATTCTCAACTCAAACACAAGATTCTTTTGAATTGCACACATCTCCTATAGGAGGGAATTCAAGGTTCTTGAAAACTTACCACAAGATCAAGAAGGATATTTTTTGGAAAGTTATTGAAACTAATGTTCAATTTTTTTTGTCTCAATGTGTGGTCTACCAATAGAGTAAGTGAGAGAAAATAAAAAAACCAGGTCTACTACAAACATTAGCTACTCCAAGTTAATGTTGGGAAGAATTTTCAATGGATTTTATTACAGGTTTACACAAATCTGAAGGAAATACTCTCTTCATGGTAGTAGTGGATTGAATAAAAAAGTATGCCATTTTTTTCTCTCTTTATCATGATTTTAAAGAAACTACAGTCGCTGCAACATTCATTGAAATAGTACAAACTATACATGGAGTCCCCAATATTATTATAAGTTACAAAGATCCAATTTTCATTGGAAATTCTTGGGTTGAATTATTTTTCTTGTTTGGGTACTCAATTGGATCACATATCATATTACCATCCTCAACCAGATAGGTAAACTAAGATTGTGAATAAATGTCTAGAAGGTTATATTCATTGCTTTGCATATGATAAATTTACACAATGGGTCGAGTGGATGCCCTTGGTAGAATGGTGGTACAACACATCCATCTATACTTCATCAAAATTTTCTCAATGTATAGAAATTTATGGATATCATCCTCCATCCATCACATGACCCTTGAAAGGGACTACATGTTGAAATAATGTAACTGCGAAGAGCATTCTTATTATTTTGTTATTGGATTAAATCCCCAATGTGGATTAATCATGTCATTATGATTATTTTTATTGTTAGATTAATCCCCATTGAGGATTAATCAAGTCGGTAATTGTATAAGGACCAAATCCCCTTTTGTGGATTGGTCATCAGACAATTATAATGTGCAGAATAAGAAGTCGGCCCCATCAGTTATAATGAAGTGGAATGAAATATAATGTCTGAGAAGAATAAAATTGACTATCAGGTTATAATGAAAGGAGGCAGTTTGATATTGGTGGATTTACCCACACACCACCCAGGTGTGAGAATTCGGCCCATGAGACTCTTCCTGCGTGCGGATGTTGATATATAAAATAAGAGGCTAGCGCCTCACTTCTAACACACTTCACTTACTCATTCTCTTACGAGGCAGTTGCATTTTTCTTAGAAGTTGGAGAGAGAGGAGGAGGAGGAGAAGAAGACAAAGCATCTTGGAGGAGGATTTTTGTATTGGTTGAGTTATCTCTTGAACATTGTATAAGCTATTTATTTATGATAAGGAAGTTTTTCTTTGGGTTTTCTTCCCTAAGAGGGGTTCCCAGGATAAATGTGTTGTGTTTCTTGTGATTATGTATTTCTCGGTGATCTTGTTCTTGTGTGCTCTTATCTTATGAAATGCAAGAACTATAATAATGGCATAAACATTGTAACATGGTATTAAAATTCAACACAGAGAAAGCACTACAATGCTGCCAAGAGGAAAAACATCCTTACCGGGGAGACCCAAAGAGTAGGGTTTTTTGAAAAAGTAGAGAGTTGATTGTATCAAGTAGAAGTTGTACCCCTCCCAAGGGGATCCATTTGTCACACAGAGCACCTTTTCGTTGGCTAGATCCTCAGGAAGTGTCCCAGTTTCCTGGGGTACCAAAAACCAGAGCTTGATTACCAAAGTGCCAGTGCAGGTACCCGGAGAGTGCAGGAAGAGCCGACCGCAGTCCATAAAATCCATGAGGCGGTTGAAGGGGTAAGGTGGATTTTTCGAAGTGCGATACTGACATACTCGCCTGACTCGGACATTACATCCCTGGATCAGATTTTCAAAATTTGAAGTTTGCCCAGAAAGTGCAGGGACCTCCATAAAACCCTAAAGTTCTGGGATGCGATTCTGGGTCGAGAAATAGTTAGGTTGCTTGGTGATACATTTGGATTGCGATATAGAACAGTTCAATCACTCTTGAGGATTTTTTAGTAATGATTATCTGCTATAGATGAATCACTACGCAAATGTTATACGGGTATGTACTCACACATACATGGTTAATGGTTAAAACCTAAAAGATTGTTTGCAGGAGAAGGGATCTTTTACCATAGATCGAGAAGGATCTCAAAATCCAATAGCTTTACATTCGGAGAATGATCTACGATACAAGTGTGATTATTCTAATATGCATCTATTTGTTATGAAATTATCTTGATAGGTGTTGCATGTTGAAGCGAAATCCAATCATTAGAAGGATTAAAAAGATGATCGTAAAGCTTATTCTCTAACCCTAACATCAAGTTAGCATATTGTCTTGGTACAAAGATGGGTTGAAGAAAGCACTCTTCACTCACCAGGTGAAGGAGACCGGAAGAAAAGCAAGCACTCGCACTTGAGGGACAAAGCTCCGGGTTTGATTAATAGAGATTCAAAGGTACACATGACAAGCTAATGGTTAGTTGAGATAGAAATCGTCGTAGAGTATTATACTTAATAACATGTGAGAATACTTTTGTTTGATGCCATTAACATCTCCTCTAGGACCGTGTGTTAGTTTGATTACCGCGAAGATACTTGGTCACAACACTAAAGAGTGTTGACCTCATTTCAAATTGTGTATTCCTTACCCTTAAAATTTGCTAAATTATAGTAATAAGCTCTAAAGACTCGTGATGATTTTTCATGCTATTGCTTTATACTATCAAAGAAGGATATTCTTGCTTGTTGTTTTGTTGACCTTGCTCTAGGTCCTGTGGGAAATATAGGTAAAGGGTTAGAGCAACATGCTGCTAAAGAAGGAAATCATAAATGAAGCAATCATCGATTGTGGAAAGGAAAGGAGGTCACTCGAAGCTTCCATGACCCACATGCTATTGAAGGAGCATGTAAGACTCTAGAGATTATCACATCAACCTAAAGCACTACCATACATATGTCACAAAGGCATCCGCAGAGGTTTGGGAAGAAGATCATGTAGAGGTGTATGCGATGGATATGGGAAAAGACATCAAGAACCCTTTTCAAGAGGGACAACAAAGGTAGAATGGCATTGGGTTTAGTCCATTCTAGGATGTTGAATTCCATCATCCTCCATTGATGGGTATGTATACTATGTATCACTCGTTAATGATTATTCTCATAAAAATTTTAGTTATACTTGGAAACATTCAACAAACTTAAGGAATTCAAAAGCCTTGATAAAGAATCTTTACGAAAGAAAGATTAAAGATACTCAGGTCAGGTAATGGATGAGAATATACCTCAAAGCAGTTCATAAACTTCTCTGATGTTGTTGGGATCCAAGAGAGACTAACTTCTCCCTACAATCCCCAACAAGACCGTGTTGCTGAAAAGAAGAATAGAACCATGCTAGAAAGATCAAGATATTCCTATGTGTAGTATGTGGAGTTGCTTATGTGAACTATCCAGTGCACTTGTTAAAACCCAAAGAAATGTTCAGGCTTATGCCGAGGTAAGCCATCTCAAATATTTGGACATGGTGTTTGTTCATATCTGCCACAGAAGAAAGGAACAATGGATCCCTCTGAAAGGTATTGTGGGATACTATATATGGGGTATCAGACCTTTCAGAATCTACATGCACAGTCCTTCATATTAAGATCGTGGGGATGGCGACCTGATGAAGAAACTACACTTAAGAAATCCCGAGAGATGCCACACGACGAGAGGTATGTGAGACTTGTAAATCGGGGATTACAGTGCAGTGAGAGAAGTTCCTAGAGCTGCAGAACTAGTGAGGGAATTCGTAGCTTCCCTTGATGAGGATACTCTTGAAGACCATGATATAAAAAAGTTCAAGAGAACCTTCTCGGATGACCTTCTCCCATAAAATAAATCCTTGGGAAAAGAGCCTCTGAGATGTGGAATGTATGTGGTGTTTGGAGACACGAGACAGCAGTGAAAAACCAAAACCATTACTCTAGTTACGACTTTGATGTGCAATCTACTTGATGAGAACCTACATGTTTTGAAGAAACAATCCAGAAGAAGGAATGGGAAATTCCATGGCAGGAGAATCACAGATCCATAATGAAAGAAGAGCAGTAGGGAAATAGTTCCGGTTAGAAGAATAGATGGGGTTCGATTGGCTCTTCAAAATAAAACATCTTCGCGATGGAAGTATTTAGAAGTATAAAACAAGATTTGTGGCTCGTGGATTTTTCTCTCTAGAAGGGAAGGCATTGACTATGAAGAGACGTGTTCTCTTGTAGCCAGATACACTATGATCGAGAACCATTATAGAATCTTGGCGCCAAGATGAAATGGAAGTTGCCTGCACCGAGATGAGGCATTGAAACAACTTTCCTTAGTACATTACTCCGGAAGTGTGTCTAAAGCAACAAGGATTTGAGGTTGACAGTCTCATGTCTTCAATTGAAGAAACCTTATCTGATTGAGGTGGCTTTCAGAGATCTGGTATGGGCAGTATAGATAGTTCTTGACTTGAGCTTGGGCTTTACAAGGTAAGCCGATTCTAATCTCTACCACTAAGATCTCATGGACAATGAACGGTAATACATTACATGTGGATGACTTGTTCTTAAGCGGAAAGGAAAAGCTCATGTTGAATGTAAAACTTGAGACTTGTAGTAGAATTTGAAACGAAAGACCTTAGCCTAATGCATTATTTCTAACCACGTCTTTCAGGTAGCCAGAGAGTTGGAGAAAGAATCAATAATGTATAACGAGGGAAATTACAGGGTTAGCGAAATCACGAAGGAATTGACATGCTAAGGCCGAAGAGTCCATGAACCACCATGATAAAGAAACATTTGGTGATACTTCATGAGTTGATAGATGCTCATCTGAGGCAGTTATTGGATGGATTGATGTACAGAACACCGAGACGGACAGCATCGTTTTTCATTGAACACCGAAAGTGGTTGCGGTGAACCCGGACATTATTCATTTGAGTGGTACGCAAAACGTGATGAGGAGGGTACGCCTTAAAGGGGTACAATGGATTATGTCTCTGACTATGATGGAGATCATGACTTCCTCTGATTGGATATCTGATGCAGTTGAAGCATTATTCTTGTGAAAAAAGCACTTAGGATGTTGTTTTCGATTTGGATGACTATGATCGTGGCGAGAAGAGCAATCAACACCACGTACGGAAAGCATGGTACATCACTACATATTACGCTATTTACTTGAAAGCTATATAGCTGAAAGGAAATTCGCTAATAGGCCTAGCTGATATTGAAGATAAAAGAAAACTGTGATTCTATTTGATAATCAAAGCTATATTAAAAATGACAGAGAATCTGTGTTCCACGATAGGTGACTTACATAGAATCGCTATCATTTCATCGCGACATGGTACAGAGAGGAAACTTGAAGCTCCAGTACATTAGCAGGATGAACGGTTGTTGATCATGATGACTAAGCCTCTATCTCTCAAATTGTAAAGTTTGAACACTTTTGAGATAAAGCAGTGTGTCGAAAGGACAACCTTCAAGGGGGAGTAGATGTGATTCCTTGATTTTGACCTCATTGTTAGATGTAAAGTAAGATAGTATGGTTATGCTTACAATGACCTAGTTGTTGAACGCCTTCAAGCATAATAGTGATCTGCCCGACCCTGGATTATTATAGGCATTAAAGTAAGATGAGTCGTAGGCCTACCGTTATTTGAAGTAAGAATGACGTGTGATCCTTTCTTCGACCTCGTTGTTAGACGTAAAGGGATATGTTGTTGTGTTCCTTGCTTCTGTCTTAGTTGTTAGGCGTAAAGCATAATGTCGTTGGTTCTTTGCTTCTGACCCAGTTTTCAGACACAAAGCAAGATGAGACGATCCTTACTTCTGACCAAGCTGTCAAACGTAAAGCAAGAAGAAATGTTCATTGCTTCTAACCTAGCTGTTAGACGTAAAGCAAGATGAGTTATGCTTAGGACCTAGTTGTTGAGCATTAAGAAACATAGCGATGCGATGTGATTCCTAAGCACCGACCTCGTTGTAAGGCGGTAAAGCAAGATATTGATGTTCCTTGCTTCTGACCACCGTTGTTGGAGCGTAAAGAGAAAGATGATTCATGATTCAACCTGGTTGGTAGACATAAATCATGGCGATTGTGATCCTACGCCGACCCAGTTGTTAGGCGTAAAGCGAGATGATATTACTTGCTTAGAGCCTAGTTTTTTAGGCGATATTAAGAAGCAGTCTTATTGGCCGACAGCGGCTGAGCTACCAGCTTAACCGCGTGACATTGAGCTAGTGTAGTCTTTACGTGATGTGATGTGTGGTGACAGGCTACCCGGCAACTTATTTGTGACATTGAGTGAGTCTGCGATCTTGTGATGTGACAGCCTTTTGTTGTGATGAGGTATCATTTTCTTGATACATATTTGATGCAGATAATAATGATAGCATTCTTTTGAGAATAATGATTATAATGAGAAAACTTCGATGACCGTGAAATGTGCTGAACAATTGTTCGAATGATATTGACAATACTTGTCCTCGGATACCGCAATGATGCGGACCTCTCTAAACGATGAAGGCGTGAAGAATGCCCTTGCCTTTCTTGTTAAAGAGTGTTGAAATAATGTGTATATTGCATGTCATTCTTATTATTTTGTTATTGGATTAAATCCCATTGTGGATTAATCATGTCATTATAGATGCATTTTTTGTATTAGATTAATGCGAACGAGGGATTAATCAAAATTGATGGTAATATAGGGACCAAATCCCCTTTGCGGATTGGTCGTCGGACAATTATAATGTAAAGAAAAAGAAGTCAGCCCCAGCAGTTAAAATGAAAGGGCCAAATTTAATTATTGGTGGATTTACACACCCAGTGTGAGAGGTAGGCCCAGCCAGATGGTGACTCTTCTGGTACGGTCGATATAAATGAAGGCTAGCCTCACTTCTAACACTTCACTTGCTCTCTGGAAAATTCTCTTATGAGGCTAGTTGCATTTTCAAGTTGGAGAAGAAGGGTGGCACATCATCTCTTCGGAGAGGATTTTCTGTATTGGTTGAGAAGAAGGGTGGCACATCTCTTGGAGGAGGATTTTCTATATTGGTTGAGTTATATCTTGAACATTGTATAAGCTATTTATGATAAGGAAGTTTTTGCTGGGTTTTCTTCCCCTAGAGGGTTTCCCAGGATAAATGCTATGTCTCTTGTGGATGTGTATTTCTCAGTGATCTTGTTCTTATTGTGCTCTTATCTTATGAAATGAAAAGAACTATAATAATGGCATAAACCTTAACACTACAAAGGATCAGGAAGTAGAGGAACACATAGGGCACCAAAAAGAGGTTCTTAGACTAGTGAAGGACAACTTAGTTATGGAACAAAATAGAATGAAACAACAAGAAGATCAGCATCACAATGAAAGAGAATTGCGAGAGGGGGATTTGGTATTTTTGAGGATACAACCATATAACAAAATGTCCCTAAAAAAAACAAGGACAATAATTTATCACCCAAATATTATTCCCCTATAAGGTGAAGCAAAGAATTGGAAGTATGAATTACAAATTGGAGTTTCCTCCATATTAACATGTACATCCAATATTCTCCATTTCTTTATTAAAGAAGGTAATTGGTGAAAATATATTAGTCCAAACTATTTTAATATATACAACTAAAGAAGTGAAATTCATACTATAACCAAAAATAATCCTCGAAACAAGGATTAAGCAACTACAAAATCAAGAAATTAGTGAATACCTTGTCAAATGGAAGAACCTACCAGTGGAATACGTAATATGGGAATATTAATTATTCACAAAGAAACAGATGCAGTTATTCAAGTGTTGAGGACAACACCTACTTAAATGGGAGGGGCATGTTAAGACTAAACAAGGCCCCATGTTAAGTATAAAACATGTTATTAAGACCTAAATATTGAAGTAATACATGTCTAGTGTTATATTTGTATGTCAACTAGAACCATTCATTATAATTTTACCTCTCTCTCTCTCTCTCTATCACACACACACATACACACACACACACACACCAAGGAGACCCAGTCTTACGATCATCTTATCTGATCTCATATTGTATTATCAATTGAATTTATTGTAAAGGATGTTTTCCCCTCGAAGTGGGCTATAATATTTAACTTTTTATCATTTTTATGGTGTTGGATCATAGCATCAGATGTAGGGTAGCTCAAGACTCTCCCATGAGACATATCAGAATGATGGAATACTAATTTACCTCCTTGCATCAAAATTAATCTCATCCCATACCCAATTGCATATGTCTCCACTTTGAAAGGATTATGCAAGTTAGGTAATGAAATAACTAGTGCTTGAATGATCTTTTGTTTGAGATTGTTAAAATATTTGTGTTGATTCTTTACCCACTAGAAAATTTTACCATTGGATGTTATGGCATGGAGTGGTGCATCTACTAGAGAAAAGGATTCTATGAAATTTCGTATGTATTGTGTTTCCCCAAAAAATCTCCTAAATTTAGTGACATTAGTAGGAAATGGCCATTTCATAATCATCTCCATATTTGCAAGATTTATCTTCAATCCCTCTCCACCGATTACATACCCTAAATACACCGATGACTACTGAGAAAACTTACATCTCTTAATGTTAGCTAGAAATTGATGATTTTTCAGAGTCTCTAGCACTTGCATAATATGCTATATGTTTTTTCCTAGCTAGAGATAGAAACAAATATGTCAACCATTTAAATTATTACGAATGAATATAAATAGGGACACAATACATCATTCATCAATCGCATAAATGTAACTACTGCATTACATAAACCAAAAGGCATAGCCAACCATTCATACAAAACTTTCCTTGTCTTGAAGGAATTCTTCCATGTGTCTTCTTATTTAATGCATAGTTGGTGCCATATTGATTTCATATCCAACATAATGAAATACTTGGCATGTTGCAACTGATCTGACTAATCATTGATCCTATGTAGTTGGGACCGATTATTGAGCATGATATTTTTCAAATATATGTAGTTGATACACATTCACCAAGTCCCATCCTTCTTGGGTACTATGATGATGGGTTACCCGGAAGGTTATATTCTTGGACAATAAATCCTTGCTCCAACAATTTTTGTAACTATTTATGCACTTTGTTTGCTTAAAAAAAAAAGTATATATACAACCCAATATTTGGTAATGGGGATTCTATAAATAATTGTATATCATGCTCTAGTTCTCTCTTAGGTGGAAACCCTTTAGGCTCCTGGAACACTCCCCTACATGCCTACAACAACTCCTGCAACTATTGTTTCTGGTATATTGTGCATCCCTCAAGGGATGCCTTTTCTCTTACCGATTTCTCCTCTAGCAATTCTCTCTTGAGAAAAGAAATACATCTTACTAGAACTGATCAACTTTTTGTCTTGATTGACACTTACCAAAGAGATATTCACTTTACCTTTTTGTGTGATGAGAATGTAAGACTTCAAAAACTGGATTAGGTGGTCTTATGTTTCTCTATACATGAAAATAACATCCATTATATACATGTAGTGGCTTCCAAATACTACATCACACACATCAAGGGGTACTACATCTAAATCCACTTCATCAATAGAATTTTCACTTATGTCAAACTTGATCTTACACTATTTAGTGACTCTAATATCATAATACTTAATCACCCATCCCAATGGATATGGGATCATATGATCATGAACCTCCAATCCAAGCTTTCTAAGAAGATCATATACCATATATTTGGCCTATGGAATGTGTTAGAACTGAGAATCACCCTCTGAATGCAAGAGGATAAGTCCAGTACCCATAAAAAAAGGGTAAAATGGATTAAAATGGTTTGAGTGGGTGGCTCAGTGAGACTGTAAGGAGAGGCGAAGAGAACAAGTATCACTGCAGATTAGTGATGGACGATTGGGCATGGAGTCATAATTATCGTGAATAATGAAGGCATCTAAGCTACCTATTAGACAAAATTTTTATGTGGTGATGACGAGAAGGAAAAGATAAGGTGTTTGAATGATAAACCATAAAATATGGGAAAGATGATAGCAAATCCTCCACCACCTCAGGAATCCATAAATCAAAGGGTTTACAATGATCCACACAAGAAGCAACAAAAAACGTCTGTTGAACCATGAAATATGGGGAAGTTGACAACAGATCCTCCATCACCTCAGTAAACTATAAATTAAAGAGATTACATCCATACAATAAAGAGAAAAATAAAACGTCTGATGCACCAAGAAAGATGGGCAAGATGACAACATATCCTCCACCGCCTCAGGAATCCATAAATAAGAGAGATTACATACGGGAAAGAAAGGGAAATAAAAAATGTCTCTTGAACCATGAAAGATGGGAAAGATAACAACAGATCCTCCACCTCCTCAGGAATCCATAAATCAGAGAGATTACATCCAGACAAGAAAGAGAATTAGAAAAAGTTTGTTGAACCATGAAATATGGGAAAGATAACAACAAATCCCCCACCACCTCGGGAATCCATAAATCAAAGAGATCACATCCAGACAAGAAAGAGAAACAAAAAACATCTCTTGATCCATGAAATATGGGTAAGATGACAAAAAATCCTCCACCACCTCAGGAATCCATAAATTAGAGAGATTACATCCAGACAAGAAAACATAAACAGTATGTAAACTAAGAAGATGATCTGATAAAAACAACTCAAAGGAATATTTAATAACATGATATTTACAATCCAATCCCTCGGGCTTCCAAAATGAAACATACAGATCACTACTCCTAAAACTCTCTCGACTCTCCAACCTCTGAAAAACACCCCCCCTCACAAAATCTAAACTAATATATTTGTAATCCGATTAGTCCACAACTGCCAAGAATGTGACCTGGCCATCTCATTCATGTCTTTATGTTTGTGCATCCTTGTGTCAGACTGTGTGTGTATTCTCCCATCAGATGCAAGCTCAGACCAGTATGGGTCTACAAGAAAAAACCCTCCATCGTGGTACCGCGGGATACCAACTCTATCTCCACGACTAGAACCTCCATGCCTTATATTTATGGAATGAGCTGAGGTTTCAACTACCAGTCCCCTTCCATTAACTAAATCCTCCTCGAGATCATTACAAGGCTTAATGCCTAGGGGGTGGCCACGCAATGCTCTCGTATTTGACATTATATAAGCACATGATTGTAGGTCCATCAATGTCAGTTTGGATCCACTCCACTTTTGAGCCTTCAATTCACCACATTCCACCACGTAGCACTTTCGCTATACCACAGTCTCTATTGCAGGACCGCTCAAGGATTTTAATGCTCAAGGAAGTATTGTCCCCGCAATGAAGCATGGTCATTGATCTAATCGCATTCCACGATCTAGGCAGCCCTGCCAATTTAGCACCCCCACTAAAGTTTATCCACTTGCCAATTTTAAGATCATTCTAACTGCGCTTGGAGATGGCGCTAATCTTGGCTTCTGAACAAGAACACTTTCTGGAGGATGATCTCGTGCAGCTAATGTGGTGGCCTGATGTTGCTATTCTAGCATGTCATGGACGGAGGGGTGACATCTATCACTCGAAAATAGGTTGAAGACATGGCCCAAAATTCTTGAAATGAGTGCCATGTGTCAGTGCTATATGGATGCCATGTGTCTCTAATGGATGAGCGCCATGTGTTAGAACTGATGGGTGCCAAGTATCTTTGGAACTTCGGAGTTCGAGAGATTTTCAATGAAAATTGTATATAAATCCTGAAGTGTCGAAATTGTGAAGTTATTAGTGTGTTCTTATCACTAATTAAACCTGTATTAGGCCGATTTTATCACTTAAATATTTTTGGAATTTGAGGCTCCGAGCTTCGTAGAACTGTGCTTGATTTGGACGGAAAACTCCTGGAGTGATGTGTTGGCCTAAAATGAGCGTTGAATCTTGGAAAAAAACTACAACCATCAATATGAGGAGGACACACGACAGAGATATGTGAACTCCTAGACAAACTACATCATAGGAAAATGGGAGCGGGGAAGCTGAAACTCCCGAAGCCTGAAGTCCCAAAGAAAACTACCACCATTATATTTGGATGGAAACGTGATAGTGATAGGTGGACTTCGGGAGAAAACACTTTGGATGAAAGAGAGAGGGTAAAATCCTAAACTCTCAAAGCCTGAACTCTGAAGTAAATCATGCCCATTTGTTGGAGAAGGAAACACGATGGTTGATCTTTAACTCTGGGGATTCTGTCTGGTGCTAGACCTCATGCAAATTTTATGTGTCGAATACACACAAGTCGTTGATCTGAACTGCTCCTCGAATGTTCGTCATTGGAAAAACAAACCTTCCCGCTGCTTGTATTTTAAGCCCGAAATGGGCTACTTTAAATGTTGTGCTTGGACGCTTCCTTTGCAGAACACGGACTTGGATGACCTCTTCCCTTGTGTAACGTCCCCAACCATAAACCCCACTATTGGGAAATGCTACTATGCAAAAAAAATCTCATACTTATACATATAACATGCATCATATCAAATTCACACATTTAACTAAACAATACAGAGTAATCACATGATTACTGCTAACATACAAAAATAATGGAATTAATAGTAATTCATAATTGCAACAAATGCATGATAATATTGCAAGCATCAGAGACATGCATTTTAATTGAAATTAAACACATAATGATACTTATCTTTGAAACTGTAGTAACTCCACAAACTATGTGCAGACCTTCCATGAACCTCCTAGCCTTCGACCACGCTGCTCATCATGCTCATCAATGGTTCACCCCCAAGCTGGGACCAAACTCCACCCTGGGCAAGGCAATCCTAGACTAGGCTGAGGTTACAAGAAAATTGCACAGAGCAACTGGAAGGATTCTCTCCAGGAGCCTTCTTATGCCCACTACTCATGGACTCTCATTCCCCACATGCATGTTCCACCCGGGAGTATACACCTTCACAAGAACAGTCCATCGATGCTTCACTTCCTTCTCTAGGTCTTGAAAATAGGCCGAATCAAGAATTCTTAGAGCTCCATAGATGGTGCTGGACTCTCTCTGGGAGAAAATTGCTTCCCAGTAGACTCTCTCACCTAGAGAGAGTTGATCACAGGCTTAACAACCTGCCTCTTCTACCATGAGCCTGACAACTTGCTTCTTTAGCGCACTCTTCGACTCAATTCAACCAGGTGAGGGAAACCACAACAACATCAACACTCATTTGACACAAGGATGATGACCACAATAGAAATTGGGCATAGTCCCAAAAAATGGCAATGACCAGATGCTAAGACACATCACACTCATGCAATTACCCAGGTGTTGGGTTCCACAGAAGACATAGATAGTTCGTGGATTTCGAGCCTCTGGTGTGTGCGTGAATATTTGAAAAGGTCAAATACAAAGGCCATGGGATTCATGGGAGTACACCGGTCGGCTTCACAGTTCTCATTTTCAGTATGCATGACAAGAAATTTAAGCTGAGGTCTATCACATAGGTCTCACAGTTTCAGACGAAGGATCGGGAAAACTGGAAGAACGAACCCCCAAATCAGTTGACGCTTCAGCTTTTAACCGCATGAGACAAGGTTGACACTTGTCTTTCTGGAGCTGTATGCATTCCATTTTTCATAGGTTCGAGTTGCATGCATTGCCTCTCCTAGGACTTAGGATAAAAAATGTTTATCACACAAATTTGGAATAATAATAAAATATTATTCTGAAGGACTTAAGCCCCTAAGATTAGCCTCTCTTTCCAACATTTCAACCGCTTTTTCCTTACCCACCCTGTGGAAGCTTAGTCCCCCATCACTCTTTCTTCGTGGTTGGTCTGCACACAATGATTTTTAATCTTTATTAATGTTCTGCATAATTACATATACAAAAACAAGCTTCTGACCTTTAACACTTAGGCTCTCCATCCTAATAAACACATAAGCCCACCAACTTATCAATACTCGTCTCACCAACCTACAAAACATGATTCACAATTCATAACATGATTATAACATGGATCATCCTTGGGGATATTACAATCCCCTCCCCTTATTTTTTCATTGTCCTCAATGAAAATTTTACACAACATCAACAAGATTTTCAAAAAATTCAAAAAGATGCGGGTATTCTGCCTGCATAACATCTTCATGTTCCCAATTCACATCCTTAGGATTGTACCAAGTCCACTGGACCTTTACAAGTCCTATGGCTTGACTTCGGAGCTATTTTATTTTTCGGTCCACTATGCAGACATGATGCACTAGCAAGACACCTTCTTGCTCCACCTGAATCACATTCCAATTGATTATATGATTAGCATCAAGTATATATTTCTTAAGCAATAAAACATTAAATACTTTAGGTACAGTCATGGATGCAGGTAATGTAAGAATATATGCAACTGGCCCAATCCTTTCTAGGATTTCAAATGGCCCACAAATCTAGCTGCCAACTTGGCATAGTTTCCCAGCTTCAGGGAACTTCTATTAGCTTTCACTTTCAAGAAAACATGGTCACCCACTTTAAACTCTTTGTGGGTTCTGTTTTTATCAGGATAACTTTTCTGCCTGTCTTGGGCAACTTTCAAATTATGCTTAATTTTTAGCATTTGTTCTTCCATTTCCTTGAGAAACTCTAGCCCAACTACTGCCCTATCAGCTGGATTATCCCAGCTCACTGGAGTATTTCACTTTCTTCCATAAAGTTCTTCAAATGGGCTCATCTTCAATGATCCTTGATACCCATTGTTGTAGGCAAAATTATACCAAGTGTAGGTAGTCTTCCCATTTAGATGGTTTGTTCATCACATACATCCTTAGTATGTCTTCTATCACTCGATTCACCTTCTATGTTTTCCCATCAGACTCAGGATGATAAGTTGTACTGAAGTTCAGATTTGTTTTGAACCCCTTGAATAATCCTTTCCAGAAATTTGAGGTAAATTTCGGGTCTCTGTCAGACACAATTGTCTTGGGAACTCCGTGCAATCGTGCCACTTCCTTCATAAAAATATCAGCAACATTCGTTGCCTTGTGAGTAGTCTTTAATGGAATGAAATGGGAAAATTTCGTAAGATTTTCCACTACCACCATGATTGAATCATGATGCTTGTCGGTTCTGGGCAATCCCATGATGAAATCCTTTGTTACCACTTTCCATTTCCACTCAGGAATGGGTAAAGGTTGCAACAACCCAACTAAGTGTCTGTTCTTAACTTTAACCTTTTGGAACTCCATACATCTAGCAATGTATTTTGCAATATCTTTCTTCATACCTGGCCAAAAGTAATGGCTCCTAATTGCTGCCACAATTTTCTGTTATCTAGGGTGCCCTGCATAAGGCACATTATTCATTTCATGCAAAATCTCAAGTTTCAAGTACTGGACATTAGGTACATAAATTATGTTCTTGTACATGAGTATTCCATTAGTTTCCAATTTATAAATCTCCACTTTCTGTGGCATCTTACCTTGTTGTAGCTTTGCTACCAATTCCCTATACTGCAAATCTGTATTTGCATCCTCCAAAATTCTATTTTTAATATTAGTTTCGTACATGCTAATGGTTGTAGCATGTAATTCGTGCACTCTCCTGTTGAGTGCATCAGCCACGTTATTTTCCTTCCCTTTGATATGCTTGATATCAAAATCATACTCATAGAGAAACTCCAACTACCTACTTTGTCTAGCATTCAAGGTTGGTTGATCAAACAAGTACTTCAGACCCTTATGGTCTGTTCTTATTTAGAACCTCCTTTCCATGAGGTAATGTCTCCATTTATTTAGAGCATGTATTATGGTTGTGAACTGCAAATCATGAGTTGCATAGTTCCTTTCATGCTCTTTCAACTTTCTGGATTCACAACAGATTACGAATCCATTCTGACTGAGGAATCCTTTGAGTCCTTCTTTGCATGCATTTGTGCACACCAATTAATCTTCATTTGGATTTGCGATCTTCAAGATTGGAGAACTGGTTAATAGTTTCTTCAATTGTTGGAAGATTCTCTCATAATCCTCTATCTACTGAAACTTCTTCTCCTTCCTTTTCAAGAAAGTGATAGGGTGAGATATCCTTGAGAACCCTGCGATAAACCTTTTGTAATGACTAGCTAGACCCATAAAGGATTTGACTTCTGTCACATTCTTTGGTGCTGACCATTCTCTAATGACCTCAATCTTCTCAAGATATACAATTATTGCTTACTTCGAAATAATAAGCCCCAAGTAATGGATTTTCTCCTGGTAAAATAATCACTTGCTCATCTTGGCATACAATTGGTGCACTCTTATCACCTGAAACACCATCCTAATATGATGTTCATCCTCTTCCTCCAACTTGGAGTACACTAGAATGTCATCTTGGAAGACTATGATGAACTTGTCTAGATAGTCCATGAATACACCATTCACCAGGCACATAAAAACAATAGGTGTGTTTGACAACCCAAACAACACCACTGTGAACTCGTAATGACCATACCTTGTTCTAAAGGCAGTCTTGTTGATGTCATCATTGTTTATCCTTACCTAGAGATATCCCAACCTGAGGTCTATCTTAGAAAATATCTTTGCATCCTTCAACTGATCGAAGAGGTCATTAATCCTCGACAGATGATATTTGTTCTTGAGAGTTACTTTGTTCAATTTTTTGAAATCGATACATAATCTCCACATCCCATCCTTCTTATTCATGAACAGGACCGAGGCACCCCAAGGTGACACACTTGGGGATATATAACCCTTCTTCAAAATCTCTTCAAGCTGCAGTTGCAGTTCTTTTATCTCTGACGTACTAATTCTGTAAGGAGCTTTCGACACTGGAGTTTCTCCAGGCATCAAGTTTAGAAAGAAGTCAATATCTCTTTTCGGAGGTAGTCTGGGTACCTCTTGAAATACATCTTCAAACTCCTTTAGTACCACATGATCTTCAATATTTGAAACCACATCCTTAGATTCTTCCTCCACATGGGCTGCAAATAATTGACAGCCATTTCTGTATCACTTCTTTAGCTGCATTGTTCAGATTTCTCTGATAGCAACAACTCTGGGAGTTCCTTGGATTGTTTTCCAATTTCCTTCCTCATCTAGGCAAGAGAATGCCTTGTTACGACAGTCCAAGAAGCCATAGTGCTGGTCCAACAAATCCATCCCAATTAGATAGTCATAAGAACCTAAAGGCAGAATGTTCAATTCTGCCTTTGTGCTCAGTCCATTCATGTCCATAGGACAAAACTTAATCAACTCAATGAATTTTCTCTTGGTTCCTATATCTATTTGCACTAACCAAGACTTTTCATGTTTTCTTCTCAACAATTGCAAACTTTCCACCACTCTAGGATCTATCTAACTATGGCTAGCCCCTGAATCAATTAAAATAGTAAAGGCATGGTTGTTGATCATACCTTCCACTTCAATCATGTGCGATTGATATTCAACTTTCTTGTTTTCCAGGGATGTGTAGATCCTTGGCATTCTACTGCCCATTTCCTCCACTGTTTCAGCTTGCTGAACATTATGGAAAACTCTCACTTTGCCATTTTTGTGGGGACAATATTTGTACTTATGGTTCCCCTAACATCCCCAACATTGAATGGGCGTCTGTATTGGCCTTTGTTCCCCTACATTATCCATTCTTGGCTCTTTAAACGATCGATTTCCTTGAGGACTATTCCTAAAAAAGGGTGTCTTAGTTCCCTTCTTCCTTTGATCCATCTAGAATTTCTTCTTGTCTTCCCAAGCCTCCTAGAAGGTAGGCTTCTCTCTTTTCTACTCATATAAGCATTTTTCTCTTCTTATCATTTCTTCCATGGTCTTAGGGTCATTATACTAGATCTTGTCACTGATGGAAGGTGGTAGTCCACTCAGATACCTTTGAATCTTGACAGTCTCATCCTTGATGAACAGAACATACTTCAGTAACTCCAAAAACCTTCATTTGTATTCATCAATGGTCATGATGCCCATCTTGAGTTCAAAGAACTCTTTCATATTTCTGTCATAATATCTCTTAGTCAAGTATTTCTTCTCCAAATACCTCTTGATTTATTTCCAAGTGATATATTTCTCTCTAATGTACTGCACCTGCACAAGCTAATCCCACCACATGGATGCTTTTTCTTTCAATTGATACATTGCAATTCTACCTTCTCCATGAGAGGAATAACTCTGCAGTTGGAAATATTTCCTCATGCTAAGCAACCATGTTTCGACATCTTCCTCCTTCTTGTGTTCTCCATCAAATGTAGGAGGATTAATCTTGTTGATTTCACCCTTCAGTTCATCCACTCCAAATCTCTTATGCTTTCTTGGAGGAGATGGGGTTGAACTACTGTGTGCCCTCCTCTTAGAGAGACCTTGGGAATGCTGATGGTTTTTACCAACACTCCTTGATCTTCTTCCCTTAGAAGTTGGGTGACTCCTGATTTTTATTGAGTCTCTCTCCTGTTCCAACTTATTTTCTATTCTCTATGGACTCTTCATCAAATTTATGTTGAATTCACTTTGTTTATCTTGAGCTTTCCTAATCTTTTTTCTATCTGTTCGGTGAGTTTGGGCATATTTTTGCAATTTTTCAATGATCTCCACCATATTCCCTTCCTTCTCTATCTCTTCTCCATGCCCATTGGAGTTTGACCCTTCAAATCCCAAATGAACATCCATCCCTTTAGCTTCGTTCTTTGAACTGGAAGCATTTTGTGTCTCTTCCATTTCTTTTGCACTCAGTGGCAATTCTACTCGATTCTGGCACTCGCTAAAATTCTGCAACACAATGTGCAAACAACTAGAATTTGTCAGGCCGCCAATCCTTAACAAATTCCCCATAATTCGTACACAAATCCGACTCAAGAAAACATTCATTTTTCAGTCTCTGTGATTCTCGTTCAATCTAGAATCCCCACAGATTTCTACTTTCAAAACTCTTCTCTGCCAAGTTTTCAATCACTATCCCCTTTCTCTCAAATCCCCAACCCACGAGACCATGGGTCGTGACCAATTTCTATATTAATAAGCACGTACTCGAGCCTTCGACCTAGGGATTCAAAAGGTTTCCCAAAATAACAAAAAAGTCACTCGAAGTTTCAAGTCACCAAACTCATGCAGTAGGGTGGATTGACGGTCCACGTCTACCCAACATCCAACGAATGACACTCGCTGTGGAACCTTAGGCATCTGAGTTCCAGGACTTCACGTCTTCAAAATATTTCACATCCGTGCACCACGAACCATTAATCTTTGAACACTTACAGGACACTTTGTTGATGTCGTTATGTCACTTCACTTACACTTTTCCAAATTGCGGGGGCATGAAATGGTGGTTTGGAGTAACCTAACTTTCATCCTGCAATTCTTCTAACGATGACACGTAACCCCTCATTGAAACTGTGGTTTGGATTGTGGGACCACCTTTGATAATTAACTTTCATTCAACTTGGGTCCCTGCAATGCCTTCTGGCCATTGATCTTGATGTATCATGATCAACGCCACTATGGGTCCTCCAACCTTTAACTACATTATGTAACCTCGGGTGCCACTAGCCCTTCTCACACAGGATGCAACATGGTGGAATATAGAGACTAATATTTGGCCCATTCAGATGGCTGACACTCGTCACATTCCAAATGCCATTTCAATCTTCCACGAGTTCCAAACCCACTGACATGTGGCATACATCCCATGTGTCCATGTCACCTCCAAGTGATGTCATCATAACTCACCACTTCGGCTCTTCGGGCTTCGGGAGTTTCAACTCCTCCACACTCACATTTTCTCGAAGCAGTTTCTCTTGGAGTTCATGATCTATTGACGCATTTCCATCGCAATCGGACGATTGCGATCTACTTTGGGACTTCAGGAGTTTGTCACACTCCACACTTGAAATCCTCCAAAGTGACTTTGCTTTGCTTCCCTGGACACAGATCTAACAGTCCAGACTCCTTTCCTATGATCTACACTGTATATCTCCTTCGGAAGTTTGTGCCTCAACGCACTTGACTTCTCCTAATTTCTGGACTCTGAAAGACTTCCAGGATAACCTTCATGCACCTTCTTCGGATCTGACGGTCGTAAAGGAATCTCCCTTTTCCCAAACATATCCTACAAATCTAACACCCCAAGTGTTGAACTCTTTCTCTCTGTGGTCAAATACCACTCTGACTACCATTTTATTCTACCGATACTCCTCTTGAGCTTCGTAACACGACCAAGTAATCCCTTGGCACTCAGAAACATTCTAAGACTCAAAATCGGGTTCATCCGAACACCATTTCCACTCGAAACCTTGGGTCCAAAGGCCACTTACCCGACCCATCTAGACTCATCATTAAAAACATGGCTCTGATACCATATTGTAACATCCCCGAACATCAACCCCACTCTCAGGCAAATCTACTACGCAAAACAATTCTCATAATTATATATATAACATGCATCATATCAAATTAACACATTTAACTAAAGAATACAGAGTAATCAGAATATTACTACTAACATACATAAATAATGGAATTAATGGTAATTCATAATTTCAACAGAATACATGATAATATTGCAAGCATCATAGACATGAATTTTAATTGAAATTAAACACATAATGATACTTATCTTTGAAATTGTAGTAACTCCACAAACTATGTGCAGACCTTCCACTAACCTCCCAGCCTTAGAACACGCTTCTCATCACGCTTAGTAGTGGGTCACCCTAGAGATGGGACCAAGCTCCACCCTGGGAAAGCGAATCCTAGACTAGGCTGAAGTTATAGGAAATCTGCACAGATCAACTAGAATGATTCTCTCGAGGAGCCCTCTTATGCCCACTACTCACAGACTCTAATTCCCCACAGGCCTGTTCCACCCTGGAGTATACACCTTCACAAGTACATTCCATTGGTGCTTCACCTCCTTCTTTGGTTTTTGAAAATAGGTCGAATAAGGAATTATCAGAGCTTTGTAGCTAGTGTTGGACTCTCTCTGGGAGAAAACCACTTCCCAGCAGACTCTCTCACCTAGAGAGAGCTGCTCACAGGCCTGACAACCCGCCTCTTCTACCACGGGCCTGAAAACCCACTTCTTCAACACATTCTTTGACTCAATTCCAATCGGATGAGGGAAACTGCAACAACATCAACACTCAATTGACACAAGGATGACGACCACAACAAAAAATGGGAATAGTCCCAAAAAATGGCAATGACCAGACACTAAGACACAACACACTCAAGCGATTACCTAGGCGTAGGGTTCCACAAAAGACACAGATAGTTCACATATTTTGGGTCTCTGGTACGTGCATGAATATGTGCAAAGGTTGAATTTAAAGGCTATGTGATTCACAGGAATACACTGGTCAACTTCATGGTTCTCATTTTTCAGGATGCGTGACAAGAAAGTTAAGCAGAGTTCGATAACATAGGTCTCACGATTTCAGATGGAGGATCGAGAAAACTAGCAGAATGAACCCCCAACTCATTTGATGCTTTAGCTTTTAACCGCATGAGCCTAGGTCAACACTTGTCTTCCTGGAGGTTCATGCATCCCCTTTTGTACACGTTGGAGCCTCATGTGTTGCCTATCCCAGGACTTAGGATAAAAAATATGTTTGTCACACAGCTTTGGAATAATAATAAAATATTATTCTCAAGGACTTAAGCCCCTAAGCTTAGACCCTCTTTCCAAACTTTCATCCCCTTTTCCCTTACCCACCCTGTGGAAGCTTAGTCCCCCATCACTCTTTCTTCATGGTCGGTCTGCACGCAACGATGTTCAATCTTTATTAGTGTTTTGCATAATTACATATACAAAAACAAGGTCCTGGCCTTTAACACTTAGGCTCTCCAGCCTAATAGACACATAAGCCCACCAACTTATCAATACTCGTCTTAGCAGCCTACAAAACATGATTCAAAATTCAAAACATGATTACAATAGGGATCGTCCTTTGGGATATTACACCTTGACAAATATATGTGATAACATTTGGCTCCACAAGGGATGGCATGCTCCTTGCGAGTTGCCAAGAACAAGTAGTTCCAGTGCCGTGGCTATTGGGTTGTGAATTCAAGCTCAAATACATTTTCTTAAGGCAACAGGCTGACATGTACACTACTCTAATTACAAAAAATAAAAAAAACACACATGCTCCAAAAGGAGTTTATTTATGTACAATCCTAGACTAACTAGCGTTTTACAATGTGCTAGGTGAAAGAAAACTTCCACCAAATCCATTCAAGTAACTTCCTAATCGAAAACTTATTTACTCTATCATTGATCAACAAGGGATACAAAAATTGTGACAGTAAACTAATTACATCCTTCAGATTTCCTCCTAATGATGAAGGTAAGATAATGTTGGGAGGATTCAATACATTGAGGAAATGCAACTCCATGTACTCCGTTAGAGGGTCATAAAATAGGTGAAAAAACCTGCTAGGCTGGTAACAGAAAGCTTTCTCTTCTTTACAATTGCTCACACAAGGTTGAATGTCCGTGGCAAGCACAGGTGAGTGAAAGGATGATGCAGGTTGCTGATCCACTTCTCTTTTTTCTTCTTTAATAACATCTGCTAGCTGATGGAAAAAAATCTCCTCGCGTATATCAATGGATGGATGTTTCTCTTTAACATGTTTCTCATTTATAATTGTTGCAAATGAGATAAGATGCGCATTTATCTCTTCCATTTCTCCCGCATGGCTCTCCTAAGTATCAAATCCATAATTATCATATACAAGAACCATGCTATGAGGTTCCAAAGAAACCATGAAAACGTTCCACTCTTCATCATATTCACTGGGATATTCATAAAAAAATGTTTTTTTTTTGTTAGTATTTGAAATAAATTCTTCATCATAAGGACTGCCAAAAACATCTATTTGAAGAACATAAATATCCTCTGCATTTTCTTCATAAGAGCAACACACAAAATTTCCATCTGTTGTAGATGAATAGGGAAGAGAAAGAGTAGATTCCTCATCCAAGGCATCTTTTTCATTCTCACAGCCTTTGTAAGAATCAACTATATCCTGAACATAGTCTTTATACTCCTCACAATAGCTATGAAAAATTATCTTAGAGGAATACAACTTTTGACAATGCATATTGAAAGCTGCATGAAACTCTTCAAGGGAGGAGATGCTAGTAGGGGGCAAGGATCGATACCACTCATAGACATCTCCCTCTAATGAGTACATGAACAACTTCATATGTATGTCTTCATGTTGGATGTCAAGTTGTTGTATCAAAGCATGAAATCCCATAACATGGTCAAGAGGGTTGTCATTCTTACCTTCATAAAATCTTGGTAGCAGATCTTTCCATTCATCGATATGAGGCATAGAATGCGGATAACCATCTATGGAGGATAAGTTGAATGGGGCAAACCTCCTAGCCAGGATAACATCCATAGCCATTTGATTTGTCACCTTCCAGTGGAGTCACCAACAAATTATTCCTTCATGGAGTGAAATCTCCAGGTGAATGATGTAGTCTGAATAATGTGTCCAACTTCAGTTCACCATCTAAAACTAGATCTTTTCATTGTTTTTCTCCGAGGGAATATTTCTTAATTTTCGTCCCAGACAACGACACCATTAATGTTAGCACTGATAATCACCCTCTGACTGTAAGAGGATAAGCCCAGTACCCATAAAAAAAGGGGTAAAATGGATCAAAATGGTTTGAGTGGGTGGCTCAACAAGAATCTAAAGAGAGGAGAAGAGAACAAGTATCACTGCAGATCAGTGATGGACCATTGGGCATTGAGTCATAAGTATCGTGAATAATGTATTCATTTAAGCTACCTATTAGACAAAAGTTTTATGTGGTGATGAGGAGAAGGAAAACATAAGGTGCTTGAATGATAAACCATAAAATATGGTCAAGATGATAACAGATCCACCACCACCTCAAGAATAAAGAAATCATAGGGATTACAACGATCCAAACAAGAAGAAACAAAAAAGAATTTCTTGAACCATGAAGGATGGGCAAGATGACAACAGATCCTCCACTGCCTCAGGAATCCATAAATAAGAGAGATTACATCCAGATAAGAAAGTGGAAAAAAAAACGTCTATTGAACCATGAAAGATGGGCAATATGACAGTAGATCCTCCACCGCCTCAAGAATCGATAAATATGAGAGATTACATCCAAACAAGAAAGAGAAACAAAAAACATCCATTGAACCATGAAAGATGGGAAATATGACACCTCGGGAATCCATAAATAAGAGAGATTACATCCAGACAAGAAAGAGAAACATAAAACGTTTGTTGAACCATGAAAGATGGGCAAGATGACAACATATCCTCCACCACCTCAAGAATCCATAAATCTGAGAGATTACATCCAGACATGAAAGATAAACAAAAATTGTCTAATGAACCTTGAAAGATGGGAAAGATGACAACATATCCTCCACCTCCTCAGGAATCCATAAATCAAAGAGATTACATCTAGACAAGAAAACATAAAAAGTATGTAAACTACGAAGACAGTCTGATAAAAAAAAATCAAAGGAATATTCAATAATGTGATATTTACAATCCAATAACTCGGGCTTCCAAAATGAAACATACAGAGCACTGCTCCTAAAATTCTCTCAGCTCTCCAGCCTCTGAAAAATACCCCCCCTCACAAAATCTAAATTGATCTATTTATAATCTGATCATTCCATAACTGCCAGGAGTGTGACCTGGCCATCTCATTCAAGGATTTACCTTTGTGCATCCTTTTGTTAGACTGTGCGTGTATTCTCCCATCATATGCAAGCTCTGACCACTATGGGTATGCAAGAAGAAACCGTCCATCATGGTACCTCGGGCTGACAGCTCTGTCTCCATGACCAAACCCTCTGTGCCTTCTATATATGAACTGAGCTAAGGTTTCAACTACTATTTCCCTTCCATTAACTAAATCCTCCTCAGGATCGGGACGAGGCTCAATGCCTAGGGGGCAGCCATGCGCTGCTCTCAGAATTGACATTATATAAGCACATGATTGCGGGGTTGTCAAAATTGGTTTGGATCCACACCACTTTTGATCCCGCTATTCACCACCTTCCGCCACGTATAAATTTTGCAATACCACGGTCTCGATTGCGAGACCACATAAGGATTTTAATGGTCGAGCAAGTAGTATCCCTGCAATGAAGCATGGTTGTTGATCTAGTCACGTTCCACAATCTGGGAAGCCCTACCAATTTAGCGCCCCTGCTAAAGTTTATCCGCCTTCCAATTTTAGGATCATTCTAACTGCGCTTGGAGGTGGAACTAATCTTGGCACCTGAAGAAGAACACTTTCTGGAGGATGATCTCCCACAACTAACATGGCGTTCTGACGTTGTTATGCTGACATGTCGTAGATGGAGGGGTGACATGTGTCACTCGAAAATAAGTTGAAGACATGTCCCAAACTGCTTGAAATGAGTGCCCTGTGTTAGTGCTAGATGGATGCCATGTGTCCCTAACATATGAGCACCATGTGTCGAAACTAATGGGTGCCAAGTATCTTCAGCACTTCAAAGTTCCAGAGATTTTGAATGAAAAGTGTATATAATCAGAGTGTCGAACTTGCGAAGTGATTAGCATGTGCTGATCACTAATTAAACTTGGATTAGGCTGATTTTATCATTTAAACATTTTGGGATTTCAGAGCTCCAGGCTTCGGAGAACTGTGCTTGATCTCGATGGAAAAATCCTGGAGTGACACTCTCCTGTAGTGATGTGTTGGCCTAAAATGAGTGTTGAAGCTTGGAAACGAATTGTGACTATCAATCTGAGGAGGACACGCGGCAAAGATCTGTGAACTCTGGGAGAAACTACATCGGAGGAAAACGGGAGCGGGGAAGTTGAAACTCCCGAAGCCCGAAGTCCCGAAGCAAACTATGACCGTTAGATTTGGATGGACACACGACAATGATCGATGGACTTCGAGAGAAAACACTCCAGATGAAAGTGAGAGGGGAGAAGATGAAACTCCCGAAGCTGAAACTCTAAAGTAAATTGTGCTTGTCTGCTGGAGAATGACATGCGGCGATTGATATTTAACTCTGGGGCTTCTGTCTAGCGCTAGACCTTGCGCAACTTTGATATGCTGAATAGACATGAGACGTTGATATGAATTGCTCCTAGGATCTCCGTCGTTGGAAAAATAAACCCGCCCACTGCTTGTATTTTAAGCCCGAAATGGGCTACTTTGAATGTTGCGCTTGGACGCTTATTGTGCAGACCAAGGACTTGGACGACCTGCTGCCCTTGACAACTATATGTGATAACATAATGGAATCAAATAGAGAATATACCTTGGTCTTTTTGACTTAAGCATAATATGGAAGACTTTTTTCATATTTTTATCTTCATTGTGATGAAGGAAACCTAGATTCAGCTCCTTCTCCACTAGAGTGTAGATAATCTTCTCATCCATATTCGAGATTCCCTCTACCTGGTTTCCCAAATCATTTCCTAAGAGGTTATTCTTCTTGGCATCCTTCTTACAATTCTTTGGATTTATCTCTAGATTTAGCTTTGAACACTTATCTTTGGTGTGACAATAAATATTGTAATGGTTGTAGTGATTGCCTGAATCATTGCACTAATGCGCATTGTCTATCATCTTATTGTCTTCCTTTTTACTTATTTTTCCCCTCCTTCGAAGCATCTTGGTTTTATTTCTATTTAGAACCACTTGGTTGTCCTTTCTTATGGCTTATGTTTTCTAGATATTGTGCTTGCACATAGGCCTTATGAACGATCCTTGGTTTGAAGATCATCACTTTCTTTCACAAATAAATATGTAAAACCCCCAAATACTTGAAGAGTATGTCTTGCTTATTAGGAGAGATACCCAACATGATCACCATATTTTTAAATTCAGCATTGTACTCTTGCACACTCTTCTCTTAACTCTACCGAGAGTGATGTCAATGGATACATTGCTCTTGTACATACCCAATAGGGTATAACTTTGACTTGATAATGGTTTTTAAAATACTGCCACTTAGTTTGTAGTGGATCAACCTCTAGCCTAAGTTTCTTTGTGTGGTTTTCCCACCAGGTTAGTGCATATCCCTCTAGTTTCAGTTAGGAAAATGATTTTTTCTACTCTTCGTGTATATTATGGCCATTGAAATACAATTAAAAATATTGCAACCAATTATTCAACATAACAACATCGATCTCACCTTGATAGGGATTGATATCAAAATTTTCTTCCTTTTTAAACAGAGTCTATGAAGGAGTGATGGAAATAGAACTTGGCTACTATTTCTTAGGCTCTTTTTTCAACTCCTTTTCTGGTTATTCACTATCTCATGGTTTCTCATTAGATATATCTTTTGAGTTAGAGTCACCAACCTCTCGAAAAGGTCCTAAATTGTTTGCTAGACCTTCCATGAGGAGATCGATGTTGTGAAAGATATTAATAACTTGCTCTTCCAACCTAAAAAATATTTCTTCAAACTAGGACATGGCACTAAAATGGGCCCTACAATCCATTTCCCTTAAATTTTCCTTCCAAAAATTACCAAGATAGATGAGAAATTATATAATGATCCAATTTGGATCAACTCACCAAATGACATTTTTACAGGAATACAAATGGGTGCACTCAAGATGCATACAACCCAATAGATGAGAAAGAAACAATAAACAATATATTCATGTAGCCCAAAGGATATAAATATAACCCTACATGATACACATCAATAACATCTAACTAACATATCTAGAAAAGAGGACAACACCCTTAGAGGTTGGGTGTTGTTGATGATTAGATCAGTAAGCTTTGAATTTTTTCACCGAGGGGTGTGTTCTCCATAGGAAGGGAACCTTGGCTATCAGTGTCAATTCCTTTCAGCTTAGTCTCAAAGATTCCATGCTTTCCTCTTGGTTTAAGAATGAAACCACAAAATAAAATTATGCTATATACAATTGTTGAATATGGTTGTAGTTGTAAATAGTGAAGGGTATGGACCCTTGTAAAGATTGAGGAATAGTGATAACATGCTACGGGAATGTTGAGATCGCATTGACCGGTGCTACTATAAAAAAAGAAAATTGATAAGAGTGACATCTTAAGGAGTTGGATCTAGAACATAAAGGATGTGTTGTAGGAGACAACTTCTATGTGAGTCATGCAAAAATGATGAATAAGCATACGCTATCCATGCTAATGTTGTGTAAACAAAGAGCCCGAGTATTGATATTATGAAATACTAGAAAATTGTTGTAGTGGGGATGGTATGCTACAAAAAATATTTGGAGTGAAGATGAAAAGGTCCATGTTGTGAAAATACTCAATGCTTGACGACAACTACTATCTATAGCTATTCTAAAAGAGGTTGAATATGCTAATGGAAGTAGGATGATGATGGAGGGTGGATGCAAATGTTCGTGAGCCCGACTATTAGAGTGATATAAATATATGGAGAGTGCTTGACACATGATGAATGTGGGGGCCCTTGTGTGATGTTGTGTTTTCTCAAAATATTGAGCATGGCTAATGCAAAAATAATTAGTTTTCAAGTAGATGTTTGTGTTGAGACATGGAAACTAGGTGTTGGAGCTATGGAGTCGATGTAGGAGTGTCGTTATTCTTGCATAGAGCAAGGATTCTACTTTGAGTGTAGAATTGAAATAGAGAAAATTCATCTTGCATTGGGTAATGTTGGGATTGGACGACCTACAAACATAATTAAAGAAGAGGAGATAAACAGTCACACAAAACAAACACAGAAAATGACGAAAATGATATGCCTTTATTGTTCATCAAACTAATGGAGAAATCAATATAAATCCCAAGAAGCTCCTCATTGGATTCTATATTTAACCACTAGAGATCTTAAGCATTTCCAGTGATCCAAAAATCAAAATGCTTGAGAAACCTCCAAACGAATGTAATGGCAAGGGTATATGTCACAACCCAGTGATCTCCAACTTGACAACAATTTCCTGATACCTTTCCCAACAAATCAATCATCACCTTTGTCTGCAAGCCAAGATAATACAAACACGACTGCAACTTCTCTACCAATATTGGTTGCATGAACATGTATGCACATTTTGATCTAGTATGGACCACTCCAACTCCACTTTTCTCTAGTATGGACCACTCCACATCCACTGAACCAACATAACCACAAACTAGATCACTGCAACCAGTATAGGTGATACTCTTGCTTCTTAGATACACCGAAGCACCCATGCTGTTTACTTGGTTTTTCCATATGTCCACTGAAAAAAACACCAACTGCATGTGAAATATTTGAATATTCTAACACAATCATCAACCTTCCTACTGCATTTTCATAAGGCAGATGGGACATATAATCCTTTCTTCCTTACTACTAGATCATAAACTTGAAGAATGATTACAATGGAAAGCTAAAGGGATATTTATGAGTGTCAGAAAGTTAATACTGAATGCCATTAGTGACAACCATAGATTACCATTTTTCCATCTTTGTGTGCTTCTATGTCCAAGATTTGTTTTGTTTCACCTAGATCCCTCATCAATATCCCTATCCAGCTGAGCCTTTAACCTATCGATATCAACCATGTTTCACTTGCAACAAACATATCATTAACATAACACCAAGATAATGAATATGCTATAGACACAATGATCATACTCACTTTTTAAGAACATTGGCTCATCATGAAGGAATCAAATATCTTGTACCATTTCCTAGTTACCTTAGGCCATACAATGATTCTCTAAGTTTACAAACAAATCTCACTTTTGCGATCATGAACAACTCTTGATTGTGCCATGTACACATATTTTCTCATGATGATTTGTGGGCATTAGGATCCCACAAAAACCAAGTGAGTGAAACCACTTCTGTTGACCTAACTTCCCTTTATGACAAAAACTAGCCAAACTTCCTTAAATACACAATATCCATGATATTGCATTTTCCCCCTATCACCTAGGTCATCTAGATACGACATGTTCCCCCTATCAACTAGGTTGTCTGGATGTCCAACCATGCCTTACAACCGTATTCCCATTTACATATACAAAACTCCATCTACAACCGTATTCCCATTTACATATACAAAACTCCATCTTGTACTTTGCATTCGAAAATCTCTTCCTTGCCATTACTACTTTGACCCAGAGTGAATCCATCAACACCAGCTTCCATGCTTAACTTGCCACCATCACCGCTAGATCTAATTAACTTTTCCTCCTCCAACAACTGACCATAATGATCCATGATCATCTCATTGAAGCATTCCCTCAAACACTTTGCATGCATCCCGTAATCGTAATGGTTCACGCCCTCTGTGTAGCCCACGACACGGTTGGGTACCCTACTACGCTCCTCTCAGTCACCACGTATAGTGGGCACATGAACTCACAATCTCAGTCACCACGTATAGTAGGCACAGGAACTCACAATCCGTGGGCCCGAATCTGCACTTTGCGTCTTGCCCTTCAAAGCCCATCTGGTCTAGTTCGTGTTTTTGAGCAATTGAGGTGGCTCGGTCTACAATCAAGGCCCACATGTCGTATTCGTGGTGATTTCCACATACTGTCGGAACCCCGACCGTATCACTCCGAGCCGTGCTAGATCGAACCAAGAGTTGACCATCCAATGATGTCCTCGCAACCCTGAGAAGAGTCCATGGACTATACTCTATCCAGTCGAAGTGAGCCAGACGTTGTTGAATGACGCCTCCACCCACCAGCGAGCACGGAAATAGCCATACCTCTCTCTCCTCGACTCACGATTCACCAAACTCAGCATCTATAGACCACCACTCAACCTTACTTTGATACCACTTATTGGGAACGGGCGGCATGTAAACAAAAGTAAAATAAAAAGATAATAAAGAAGAAAAGATAAAAATATACATAAATTGCTCAGAAATGAATCCAAATCCCCATAAGCTTTGTACATCTCAAGTGTTTCAAGGAACCGTAAAAGTATTTGTTGTCACAAACCAACAGGTAAAGGTAAAAGATTTATTTAGGAATAAAAGTTTCTACTTCAATTGAAGAATTGTAGGGAATCATTGAAAGCAAGAGCTGACATAAAGCTGGGTGGGAGAGCACACTCTGAAGAGCTAGATCTGAAATACCATCACTGAATATGAGTAGTATATGAGTAGTATTGATGGCGCATGGAACAAATGAACTAATCTAAAAATATCTTATTGCTAGAGAAAGGGTTCTAATTCAAGTGTGAAATTGAAGCAGGGAAATAACTTAAAGTAGGTGCCATTCGTAGATCTATGTGGGCATGCACACTCAAGAGAACCTGGTACTAAGGGTGAGTATTTTAGGTGAAGTGTTGAGACAAAGAACCAGATCTACAATTGCTCAAGAGCTATTAGGGTGGATGGCAGATATCAAAGAACTCAAACATGTATGCAAAAGAAATCTAGGAGGCAAAGAACCATCTCTTGAGAAAGTAATGCATATTCTACTAAGTCATGATGGATTGTTGGATGTAGCATCTCCGTGAGAAAAATAAAAGGTAGAATATTTGAAATGGTAGTAGGTAAAACATCGACCACCTAAACATCAAAGGCAAGCGACAAACAAGAGATATGTTACAAAAGTAAATAGAATACATAGTGTGCCCATATGCATTTTCCACTTATATTATTCCTGTTAAATATAATGTAACCTCAACAGTCTGACTGTACACTGCCAGCTGTCCTGGCCAGCTGTACTTTCTTTTCTTGATTTGCTTGAGCCTATTTAGCTCAATTATTTTCCTTTTGCACAGTACTTTTTCATTAACTCTTCTCATTGTACTTTCTCCTTACATTCTCAATATACTAAATACTATTTTTGTTCTATTCTTTCTCTCTGCATTTCTTGGTTCACAATTTATCATGGTATTAGAGCTTCAACAGTAAGCCTCTTCACACAGGCTGGAGAGCAACACAATCATCACAACGCATAGCTTAAATCGACATCCACAGCACGGGACACAGTTTTTTCAGAAGGCTTGGAGAGTTGTCTGCCATACGCTCAAAAGATCGTCGTAGGAAGCTCACACGAGGAAGCAGAGTGCTCTATGCTCAAAAGATCAAGGAAGCAGAGATTGCAGAAGGAGAAAGAGTAAATATTCGTGAACAATTTACAGACTCGTCAAAGATTCATGAAAGATTGCTTCAGAAGGTAGAAACGTTTGAAGAATTCAAGGAAATTCGTTCAAATTTCGTGAAAGATAGTTACTGAGGGTGGAAACATTCAAAGAATTCGTGAAATTTTTTCATTTCTTGAAAGATTCACGAATTTCTTTCCTCAGGAGAAACTCTTTGCAAGAACAACAAAGAACTCGCAAAAACAGCCAAGAACGAGCAATCACAGCCGTAAGATCTGTCCTGCGAACAGATCAGAGGCGAAAATCTAATTCAGAAAGGACGAGGATAGTGCAGAAAAGGCGAAAGAATTACAGGCTTTGGATTTTGCACAGAGGACCGATAGCCGTCGGATCCGTGAGAAAGTGCATTTTGGAATTTTGGCATTTTGGAATTCGGGACTTGGAGCAGCAAGGGGTCATGGAGTCGCTGCCTCGCAAAGTCCCAGTCCGCAAAATCCCGAAGGAATCCAGACCATTGGATCTGGAGCGCGGTGGCCTGAAAGCCGCTGGATCAAAACAAAGGAAGAAAGATCTGAATCGTCCGATCTAGTACCAAGGTCTGTAAGCCGACGGATCTAGGAAAGGTGCGTGAGGCTTAAACCTCCTCTCAGTAGAAGGAAGTGGAGTCTTTTGACTTCACAACCTATGAAATCCTGAAACGATCATGAGCCGTCCATCTCAGAGGACAGGTGGTAGCAGATCCTTACGCCATCAAATTTTGGCATTTCAGAGTTTGCGGTTTGGAGAATAGTGTGACGAGACGTCAAGTGTCACGAAATACCGATTCGCGAAATCCTGAAAGGATCTGGACCATGAGATCATAAGAGGATCTGGACCGTTGATTGTCTAGAGGAAAATTTCGGCACTTCGCATACTGGGAGTTCCGAAGACAAGGCTAGGCATTTCGGCATTTGAAGTCCCGAAAGCACGAAAGGAGAAGACCGGGTAAAGAAATTTCGGGATACCGGAATTCGACATTTTGGGAATCCTGAAGACTAAGAGAGCCAAGCATTTTGGAATTGGAAACTCTGAAATAGCGAAAGAAGGAAGAAGTCGGGGCATAGACATATCGACTTAATCGGGATTTCGGGAGTCCAGAGGATAGGAGGTCCGACGCTTTGCGTCATAAAACCCCGAAATAGGACTGCGGTCATATGGGAAGTGGTCACATGGACCGGAAGTATAGCCTTGGGGATAATTGTTGTTAAAACCATTTCGGCAAATCGACATTTCAGCCATCCAGGAGACAAGAAGTCAGACAACTCAACATTGAAAGTCCCGAAACGCAAAATCTTGAAAAGGCGTTTGAATAAGCGCCAAGATACTTCAGATTTCGACAAATTGAGGGACAGGGAACCGACGAAGGCATCGCTATTCTCCGAATCACGAAAAGTCAGTAGCTCTTTAACATTTAGGCGCGTGGTCACATTGAACAAAGACTAATGGCCAATCCAATGCCGTTAAGCTCTCTTCGGTGTTTCGACGACCGGAAGTTGGAGAGACAAGAGTTCAAAGGACTCATATAATGGAGTCCTGAAGTCAGAATCATGAAGTCAAAATTCATGAAATCTGGAATCGCAGAGTTCCAAAGTCACTGCAAGAATTTCGTAGACCTAGTTTAAATGCAAGAAATAGGTAAACACAAAATTTTTCCAACAATTTTTTTTCTATTTTGTCAAATTCTTTAAAGATGGCCACATCTAGCAATTTAGGACCAACTCAAGGTCTGATTCTTCTTGGAAAGAATTATGAGTTTTGGTCTCTTCGAATGAAATCGTTCTTGGAAGCATAAGAGTACTGGGATCCAGTGGATCTTGGATATGTGGAACTAGATCTAGCAGACCTTTCCACCATGACAAACCAACAGAGAACTGCTCAGGCAACACAGAGGAACAGAGAGAATAAAGCCAAATTTTGGATTCAAAATTTAGTGGATGACTCGATTTTCTCAAAAATCATAAGCGCTAGTACTTCCAAACAGGCCTGGGACATCCTTAAATTAGCCTACCAAGGCAATGACAAGGTCAAAACAGTCAAACTGCAGACCTTGAGGACACAATTTGAGACTTTAAGAATGACAGAGTCTGAAAATTTGGATCAGTTTATGATCAGAGTCATGGGAATCGTGAACCAGATCAGATTGACTGGTGAAGCCATCACTGATCAATGCATTATTGAGAAAGTCCTCAGAAGTTTACCAAAGAAATTCAATATGGTTGTTACAACAATCCTTGAATCCAAGGATCTGTCACATTTTTCAACAGATGAACTGGTTGGTTCCCTGGTGACACATGAGACCAGACTACATCTCACAGATGAGTCACTCACCAATGCCTTCAAAACTCAATTCTCCTTCAGTAGAGGGAGAGGCAGAGGAAGAGGCAGAGGTCACCAAGGATGAGAGAGTACTACAAGTGACCAACACTTGATTGGACGTAACAGACAATAGAGCCAACATCAAAATTTCCAAGGTCATAGACAACAACACCAGAATCAAAATTTCCAACCTCAAAGAGGCAGAGGGAGAAGATCAAATGACAAATCAAGCATACAATGCTATTACTGCAAAAAATATGGGCACTATGAATCTGAATGCCGGAAGAAGCAAGAAGATCATCTTTCAGGTAGAGCACATGTGTCAAATCATATGGGAGAAACCTCAAAAGGTATGTTTCTCTCATGTCACAAGTCTGAAGAAAAACATAAAGATCTCTGGTTGCTAGACAGTGGATGCAGTAATCACATGACAGGTAACAAAGATTTACTTTCATGCATTGATTCTTCAATCTCATCTGATATTACACTTGGAAATGATTCCTTAGTCAAAATTCAAGGCAAAATAATTGTACCTATTCTTACTAAACAAAATGAAAAGAAAGACATAAACAACGTCTATCATGTTCCATATCTAAAACATAATCTACTAAGTGTAGGAAAACTCATTGAACATGGCTATAAGGTACTCTTTGAGGGAGCATCTTGCAAGATATATGAAAAAAACCCCAGCAGAAAATTGATTTCTGAAATCCACATGACTCAGAATAGGATGTTTCCCCTTACACTTCGAACTGCAAATCTGATTCAACCATATGCACAAAGTGCATCCATCCTGAATGAAACAATGGTTTGGCATACAAGATTTGGACATCTACCCTTTAAGAGTCTCAGTCTTCTTCAGAAGCACTCCATGGTCAAAGTTCTTCCCAACTTCAAAGAACAAAATTCCCCATGTGAGTCTTCCATACTTGGAAAACATAAGAGAACTAGTTTTCCACAGTCATCCAATCAAGCCAAACAACATCTCGAACTAGTTCACACTGACCTATGTGGAGCAATGCAAATAGAGTCAATAGTTGGTATCTTTTACTTTCTAATGTTTATTGATGATTTTAGCAGGAAAATATGGATCTATTTTCTCAGACACAAGTCTGAAACTTTTGCAAAATTCAAGGAATTCAAAGCAAAAGATGAAAAACAAAGTGGCAAATATATAAAAGTTCTCAGGTCCGATGGAGGAGGAGAATACAAATCCAATGAATTTGTAAATTTCTGCAAATCCCAAGGCATTATCATGCAAACAACAACCAGGTCTACTCCACAACAGAATGGAGTGGCTGAAAGGAAAAATAAGACAATAATGAATATGGCAAGAACACTTCTCAAAGAGAAAAGTTTGTCAAATATTTTTTGGGCTGAAGCAGTAGCATACTCAGTTTATCTCTTGAATATATCTC